>OY720663.1:2157354-2577354 GCA_963170745.1 Phymatocera aterrima
ATATTCATCAATCCTTATGACATACAATTGAATTATTTGTTTAAACAATGTTGATCGGTAACTCCGCTCCTGAGCGGTAATTTTCCGCCGCCCTGTGAATCTTCTTTCCTGTGGGGGGTGCAAAACAAACGACGAAACTTGGGAGTTATTCATAGTATAGGCAGGTAGTACAATTGACACTTGATACTGGGCGGAGAAAAAAAATAGCTGATTGAAATCATTGTTGAGAATATATTTGATAGATTTTTGGTTTTTCTTTGTTCTTTTTTTTTCTGTTTGCTTCTCTTTCTTTCGTTTCAACATATTATTTACAAAATAACATCACATAATGGAACTTCACATTAAACATGTAACGTTCATAGAATGTTATTATCATCGTCTTGGATAATAATGGTATTATTTGGTAATATTTTATCATTTGTATTCTTTCTCATTGTTGAGTAGACGATATGATGTATTATATTGCATGATATAGTATACTAGTATTATTATATTTTCTCTCTTCCGTGTTTTTATTCTTTTTTCGTTCAATATTTCGATCCAGTACGACGCATGCATGTATGTATGAGCCTACATACTACATACGATTACAGCATCGTATCTATAAAACACATGTTTTTTTTTTCATCTATTTTTGGTTCTTGTTTTCTGTTATTCCTCCGTTATTCGCGGATACACGCAGAAATCGAGGCAGTCGAAATCACGCAAGTTGACAATTCAATCGTTTCAATTTCTCTCAATTACAATGAACAACAGTAATTATTGTTGATCGTGTCATTGTTGTTATCATGACGAAACAAATAATGACAATTCATTTATTTATCACGTCGTTATGGGTATATGTATACATTCAATCGCAGGTTTATTACTAATTTCACGAATATACATATTATAGTACGATCGGCATAGGTATGCCTATAACAATGCATGTATCTACATACGTACTGATACGTACATAAATACATACATACAGTTATTTGATAACGTTATACCTCATTCTATAATATATACATACTTATACGTATTTATTATACCTATAGTGAGATTTTTGGTATATTGATATAATTTCATCCACGCTCTACCATATTTAAGCGTACTGTATCCCCGTCTCATATAGTATACTATAGGTAATACATACACACATACATACATACATGCATACATACACACATGCATGCATACAGAAATTCATAAATACAGACGTGCGCGTACGTTATCACCACATGTCCCTAAAGATTCACTTCTTTTAACGCGTTTCTATATATTTATATTAAATAATATTTACATTGACATGTATATCTATATTATATACTATATACATATATAGTAGTACATACATATGTACATAAGTAGGCATAATGCTGCAGCTATACGGTGTAATACATACATGTATATATATATATATATAATAACAATCGAATTATTATGCATCATACATTTTTTGCCGTTGAAAATTTGCTGGGGCGAGGAAAGAAAGAACAAGTTTGGAGACAAAAAGGGAGAACAGGACTTTTTCCTGTTTGCAGTTTCTTTGGTTTTGTTTATCTCTCGGCAGCTTTTTGCAATCAGTTTCGCAATTTTTCTTCATCGTACTACTTATGTGTGTATCAACTTCGTTGCTATCTGGATAATTTTTATTTCAGTTTTCAATTTGAAAGAACACAAGCAAAAAGCAAAAAAAGATAATAATAATAAAAATTTGTTTTTTTATTTTCAATCTTGGCTCAGATATCAGTTAGAAAAATATTACTATACTTGCAATAATTGATTGATATCGATTCGATGAAATCATTCGAAAGAAAAAGGCATATTTGTTTGTTTGTTGTTCGATTTTGAGTAATGTTTTATAAATACTCTTTATATAGTATGCGAATACAGATATACAATATATGAATTTCAATTAATTATTTTCCTCACTTGTTATATAATACATATGTATGTGTATATGTATAATGGTTATGACTGGTTGCTTCTAGTTTTGTTTTTTTTCACGATCCTTTGAGAAATATTTCACTCGCTTAGATTCTCTCAGAATGTGTTTCTTTGATCTATGTAGTACCTTGTTATCTTTGCATCAGGACCACCCTCTCCACGTTCTTTCATCCCCTCCCACACCTCCATCATAGAAATCCAGGGGCGGTAAGGTGGGAAGAAACGAATGTTATGTATATACATATAACTGTATAGTATGTATATGTATATATACGTATACTATATTTATATGTATCCGTTTTTCTCTCTCCCTCGCTCTTTGTTCTTGATTGGTTACTTCTGTAAATTGTTGTCCCTTTTTGTTACTACTCTGTACTCATCTTTTGTGCATTACCTTTCTCTTTTTGTATTATTTTTATTTATTTTTTTGTCTCTTACTTTGCCCAATATTGCCATGGGCATAAATAAACTTATCTATCTATCTATCTATCTATCTATCTATCTCCCTCTCCCTCTCCCTCTCCCTCTCCCTCTTACAATTAGTCGTAATTTCTGTTTTCAAACTCACTCTCTCTTCTCCTCGACTATTTTCTGGTATCTATCTATCTATCTTTCTTTTTTTCTCCTCGCCTGATGACTGAGAAAATTTCTTCGAGTTCCGTTGATAACAAGACAGAAGAAAAATGTGGTTTGTTCTTTTTCTCTTTATCCTCATTCGCGGAACAAAAACTGCAGCCTCTTCTATACAGGGCCGTAAGTCTAATGGAAAAGACATCAATGAAATGAATAAACGAACAAAGTACCTCCAATTGAAAGAAAAAATCAGATATTATAAATTCAGTAAGATAACATTGAAAACAAAGAAATGTAACGAAAAGATGAACCGCGTTTTCATTGATCCGATATCGTCAAATTTTCCGTGTATGTATATACATAGGCACGAGGTACAGTGTATGAGGTGTATGAGCTGTACTTTTTTATATTCAATCATGAAATGTAAACGGGAGGATTGTTGTGACGTTTTGTGCGTGCGTATAATATATGATTGTGAATTTCAACAGTTCACTCTACGTTCACCGTTTCTCATTCGATTACCAGCTTTTTCCGAGGTTTTGATCTCTCTCTCTCTCTCTCTCTCTCTCTCTCTCTCTCTCTCTCTCTCTCTCTCTCTCTCTCTCTCTCTCTCTCTCTCTCTCTCTCTCTCTCTCTCTCTCTCTCTCTCTCTCTCTCTCTCTCTTTCTCTCTCTCTCACTCTTTTCCTCTCTCGAACCGTTCTGCTTAATACCCGAGCTTGGAGGAGAGGAAAACTGAACGGGAGAGGGATGAAAATTGGGGGATGACGACGACGACTCTTATCAAAGTCTCAGGGAGGCGAGGGATATGAAAGAAAAATATAATAATAGTGTAATAGTGAAAATATGGTTTTCTTGGTTTTCGTCTTTCACGTTTTTAAAAACGATTCTACAACCGATACAAAAAAAAAATGCATGTTTATGACTTGAAATTATATCTTTGAATCTGGTTTTATCCGTACTAAACTTGTTTTCTATATTTACAAGACTACTAACTACTACTACTACTAATACTACGTACAATGATTATTCCATAAACAATTTATTGGTCAGTGAAACGAAAGAAAACGAGGGAAAAGAAAATTACAGGCAATAATGAATTCGTTATATGAAACGTATATTACTACTGTATACATATACTACTCAACACAATCAAAGGGTCACCCCCGGTCACCCGCTTCATAGTCTAATTTTCATTTACGCGTGAACTTGCGACTTTGATTTTTTGCAGAGGGTTAGTTTTTGAAGTGCAACGTCGGAACGGTTGGGCCGGGCGTATGGGGTCCGGAGTTTCATGTCCTTCTTGGGAAGGCTCCAATCTACATCTATAAAAAATTTTAGGTCGATCGGAGTACGCGTTCAGAAATGGTTAGACTATGAAGTGGCGACCCTACAGTTTTGTTGGGTAGATAATTATCACTAATTATATTCAGAGATTAATACTTGATGAGGAACTAAAAATTTTCAGCACCTTAGATTCTTTGAACGTATCGTGTGAATCGCATACCCGTGTGATATGGAAAATTTTATTTTCGTACGATTTTCATATTGGAAAAAATAAAAGTGAACGAAACAGAGAAGAGAAAAAGAAAATTGCTTGACGAACCAAAAAAAACAGCAATGAGATCACGATGACTGAACGAATTTGATAAAATGAAAGTTATGATTATTTGTAGTCTATAATTGCATTCGTTTTTGTTCTTCTCTCTATTTTCAAATTATATACATTTTTTATTATTGTATATTGGTATGTATAATACTATATACACAATTGTACCGTAACGTGTTATATAGCTAGCTATGTATACCAGTATTTGCGATAGTATAGCTTGTGATCAAACTATGATAATAGTACCATCATCATCGTCGTGATCATCAAATTCGTAAGAAATCCATTCGTCCTCCTTCGTCGGTATGAAATCGAACTGGAAATCTTGCAAAGACTCAAAATCGAAGTGTTGGGAAAAAATAAATCAAATCAAGAATGCGTGTGCTTTAATCTCCGAAGTTTGTCTTGAAAGCAGTGCTTCGATTTCCCAATATTTTCATTAGATCACGAAATTTTGGGTATTGGGAGTCCGATCCGATTCGATACATCAGGGAAGGTCAATGGATTTTTGGCGAACTTGGATAATCCGCCGGCGCATGTATGTACTATACATACATACGTATATATAAGTATAGTCCGCGGATGAAAATATTCTTATATTCAAGACTCGTCTAGTCTCATGTAAAGTATATTTTTCTATAAGCTTTTACTAGAGCTAATATACATTCATGGGGGATCCAATGTGAAATTTTAATTTTGGAAGCTTTTTACCATTTTGTACTGTATATCGATTTTTCTCATGCCGTAGTAGTCTGCAGTTACATACAATAGAGATACGCGGGTTGGTACTTCTTTTTGATTTTTCTTCATTTTTTCAATTTCCTACACTTAGTTTTCAATCTCATTTACAGCTGGTTGTAGTCTCAAAATTTGCCATTAAATATATATATCGCACGTATATATTTTCATTTTCATATGACGGTTTCTCGGGAAATGACTCGCTGCAGCGGTGCATAAAAGTTGTACAGGGCCGCAATATTTTGAGTTTTTATTCGTACAGAACTTTACGATGTGAATTTTTTTTATTTTCCGACATCCTTCGACGCGTCCGTATATACCTTATCATTCTCGCGCCGTGACTGTACGAGAAAACATCGTTTTGCAGTAAACCGCCATTCTTCATTTCATTCGTTTCAAATCCGTTTCATTCTTATTCTTATAAATATGAATTGAGGAACAAGAGAAATGTTGAGCTATCGGGTAAAGTGGTTCGGTTTATTTTGTGGTAATACTAAAACGCATAAAAAATGCCCAAAACAATTAAAAGTCGTGACGGGTTTCAGATTGAAAATTTGTCATAAAAAATTCCACATGTAGGTATAAACATACCTACATACCCATGTAGTATATATTCACGGGTAATATTATCTACATGTGTGGTATATATACGTGGAGATTGTTCACTCGCTTTCAGGTCTATTATATTACAATAAATTCATAATTATATACATTCCATAATTATAATATATTTATCAATTGGATGTAGGCAATTTGTCTACACGTTTATCGTTCTACTCGCGCACAATATGGCGGTCTATATTATTCTATAATTATCCCGCGCAGCGTACCGCGATATACTGCATCACTCGATTACATTCGTCGAAGAAAATATTTATCTATGTATATATATATATATATACCCGAGTAGGTTTCCAGCACTGGGCCGGCCCTGGCCAGGCCTGGGCCAGTTTTAGCCAGCACTGGACCAGCCCTGGCCAGCGCTGGCCCGTGAGTTAAAACCTACCCGGGTAGGTAAATACGAATTTCTATAGGCATTTCAGTAAACTATTTAGGTAGAGGGTAAAAAATACACTCTCATTTGCATCGTTACGTACGTATAGAATATATAGGTATCTAGGTATAAACGGAGATGTTTGTATCATAAGAATGTCATGAAATGCTCAAATCCATCTACTCTAATCGAACCTCCGCATAGAAAAGTTGAACGAACATTCCTATATTCCGTAATTTTGACTTTCAGAAGATCGAGATCGAATGCGTTCACCGCCTTCTACACCTTATAATACACCGTATAATATGCGAAGTTTAGGAGAACCCCCAAAACTCTCGGGAGCGTGTAAAATATATTTCATTTCCTTCTGTTTAATTCTCTACGCTTCTGATTCCAAATGATTCAGATCCTTGATGTATCAGATTGTATGTAAATTTTTATCAATTCAGTCGAAAAGATAGAGAACGAAGAACATTCACAGCATTTTGTCTTTCGTTTTGTCATTAACGCAGAGACTCGCCATTTTGAATGTATGGAAACCGTTTCGAAAACGACGACTCGATCGATTTCGAGAAAACATTGAGAATTCATTGAGTACGATGGCAGAAAGTGGCCGAGCATTTCACTTTTTCGAAACACTGATCGGATTCGATAAAAATTAAGTATTCCCTGTGTTATAGCTAAGTTAGATTGTCAGCGGCGTCTACGAATGGCCTCGCGAGAAATGTGAAATAATTTCGTCAAACAGAAAGCACGTGTGTACCTATAGTGTACGTAGCATACTCCAGTGAGTAACATCATTGTCACGTTGATCAGTCCATAAGTTTCCGAAAACAGCCAGCTACAGTTTTCTTAAGTGATGAAATACTCGATTATTTTCAAATTGCATACCATGTGTATCTATTTATTGCACCGCGTGGGTTCTCATTGATCATGTCTATTGATATACACGATTTAAGGATATTATGACTACAAGTAAACGAAGAAATGAATAAATTATTCAGTTAATGAACTAACCGAAAAGCACACTATGGAGAGCACGTTGATCTTCACCGTTCTTCTCGATGGGCGGTAATGGTATTTTGATTATAGACGTCATTCCTTTTTCATTTTATTTTCATTTTGTTTTATTTCCCGTTGGTGTATTCATTTTTCAAACTCTACTAGCGGCGAGCCTTGGGCGCCGCTTGGGCATGGCCTATCTAGCCGGTCGCCAAGATGTTTGATTTCTGTATCTGCATAATAGTACCTTTTTAAAGGCCTGTCGAAAAACCTTGTTAAATATTGTATAAAAAATTGGATTGACCATTGAGCTAGCGTATCCTAACCAAGTAACGAGATCTAACACCTTGTGACTTATCCGTTTTTCACAAGCTGGACAAACGGCCGGTATCAAATTAAGTACAAAAAATGGCGCCCAGAGTATAACGAATGTAAAAAAAACAACGCCCAATACCTTCGTCGCTTTTTGTTCAAGTCTTATTATTCTACCGTGTCGCGAACTGTTTCGGGATACAACACTACTCGTTCGTGAATGATGGGTACGAACCGGCCCCGCGTATCTCAGAAGACACGGTGATGATGTGTTGTTGTTTTTCACCGTTAGGCTCGCAGCTCCGTTGTGTGCTCTCATAGTAGCCGCCCGGCGCAATGGCGAGGCTCGTAATGGCGGTGCCAATAAAGTTTTTGTACTCCCAATGCTAGAACCTCTTCTCCCGCTTCTCCACCTCACCACCGATCCACTTCCTTCGAATTGTTTCGTTTCTTGGATTCTCCCTTGCCGCCCCAATAATCCCATGTCCAAACTCTTCCCCCCTATCGGCTTCAATGTGTCGCTGGATACGATCACAACTTCTGTCGATGGTCTGCATGGCGGTTTTTCAGACGATTCGCCAAAGTAGGGACATGTGCATGGCGGTGGAAGTGAAAGACTAATTTCTCCGTCGGTTTTTTCCGCAGCTCTGTTTACCGACGAGTCATTTTCCCTTTCATCGTATACCGAATCTTCTTTTCGAGATCTTGAGGTTTCTTCGTGAAAACTTGAAGCTCTTTTACGAATTTGTTTCGGCGGTGTATTCACTCGGCTAAGGTGTGCCTCGTTGTACGTCGACGCTCTACGTCTTTGGCGCCATGGTGTTGGGGGAATTGGATCGTCTGGTGGTAAAGCTAGACTTGTTCGTGATCCGGATGGACTGCTGGTAGCACTTCCGTCGAACCTAAGAGGACAGAAAAGAAAAATGTGAAAAATTGAAAAGTAGAAGAAAAAGAAGAAGGGGAAAGAAGTAAATCGGAATATCGCGTGACTCGAACCCGAGATGAGATCAGCGACGGGTCTTGGTCTCGGCTAAAAAATTCTTTTCTGCTTAGGGGGATAGATCACGCTTCGTAGTAGATGGTAGTGTTCAGCGGAGTCAGTTTGCCTGAAGAAAAGAACAAGAGAGAGGGAGAGGAAGAAAAGTAGAGTGATGCCTATTGGTTTTCGACTGAAGGATTTTTCTCAAACGGCGGAATCGACCTGGTGGGAAAAATTCTAACCGTGAAAAGAAGAAGAAGGAGAAGAAGAAGAAAAAGAAAAAGAAGTGGAAGAATACGAGAGTTCTGAGGTGTATATTGCATAGATGCTTTTATTGAGACCGATTCGTACAAGTCAAGAGTTTCGAGTATCACGAATACAAAGACGGACAGAACCAAGAGGAGAGTTTGGCAAATAAAATATACGTCCAAAACGTCAGGTTCCCATTCTGCCGATTCATTAAGCAACGTTATAGTTAAAGTGTTGCAGAAAAGTCAGTAATCCAGGAATACCACCATTCTTCTTTTTCAATCGAAAATTTTGCATTGTTTATCAAAGGTCAAGCAATATCTTTGGACGAAATTTCATTCTTATTATGCGATGCTCAGAAGGAGGGCATTTTCGGCCCGTATCACCCAATGCTGGAAAAGATTCGTTTCTATCAAAGTGGAGCAAGCAATCAGAGTCTATGAGTCCTGCCAGGATGGAAGGACTCGATTCTCAGATTTTTGAGGGTCGAGGAAACGGAGAAGCCACATTGCAATAATACTCCTCTCTTTCACTTTGTCTTTCTCACTCTTTCTTCTCGTTTCTGGGGTCATTGATATTTCGCCAGGACTTTTAACTGCATTTCCTAACAACCGTCGAGAGAACTCACTTGCATTATAATCGTTTCGGATTTATATTATCGTTTTAATTATAAATGGCCGATTTCTAAATGGAGTTTTACCTCCGAACTTCAATCTATCGATCCCATAGCACTGTACATACGAATATTTAGCACGAGTAGAGTTGAAATTCGGGGTAGTTCAGTACAGCTCTCATGCATTTTAGACCGTTGACAACGAATGTTTACCTCTGCTACAAGCCTATAAACTCATCGACAGGATTTCGTCCGCACTGTTGGTGATCTAGACATGGGTACATCTACATACTATAGTACCCCCCATATCGTCTAACAGAAACTTCAAAGCAGACCAGTGTCCTAGCTTGTATGTTACATATATACATACATACAATCCCTAGCAATCAGCTTAGCAACAATCACGTCATTGTAATGATCCCGGTGGTTCGCCTCTATGTTTGGAATTCAATTTTTAACGAACCTCGTTTGATTTTGTTTTTTTCGAAAAAAAAGGATCGTTCAAATTGCGAATGAGAAAATGAGAAAATGAGAATATCAGACACCCTACACTTCGTTCCCATATATATATATATACCACAGATGTATTGAGATATATATATATAATTTACAAAGCTTGAAAGGGAGTTGTAAAGTCGTTGTTGGTTGGCAACGAGGATTTAGTCACCTTTAATTAGTTCTGCAGAGTTCAGATTCCTCTCCGAAGAAGAGCTATAATGGTTTCTTCCCTCTCTCTCCCTCTCTCTCTCTCTCTTTCTCTTCAGATTTCCGCACTCTAGGTAGGTATATCAGGTGAAATTCGCGCCAAACAGTAAAAAACTTGGATTACTTTACGGAGCCGATGATTCTTATGTCTTGTTTTTTTGTTTTTTGTTTTTCTTCTTCTCAAATTTCCCTTCTCTCGATCGCGCTTCGTGACCAAGAAGGAGAAAAAAAGAAAAAAAAAAAATTCTCACTTCTTTTACCCTCACAATATATGATTTACGGACAACGTTTTACTATGATTATGATTATCCATAATCTTTTGAGGAAACTATGAGGAGTATGAAGGTATGAAAGAAGGGAGAGAAAAAAACACTCAGGGGGATAAAAATTCCCGCGCCCTTTTCCTCACGGCGCGTTCTTTTTTTCTCCTTTCTTTTATTTCCTTTCATTTTCATTTCCTTTTCTTCTCTTCGCTTTTCTTCTCTTTTCTCTTCGCTTTCCTGAGTGAGAGAGTTTAAGCTTTTAAGAAAATCGCGCCCTCAGGCTAAACGCGGCTTTTAAATTTGTAATATTTAACCCTCTTAAAGAAAGAAAGAGAGAGAAAACAAAAAAAAATGAAAAAGAAAACGAGAACTCTGTATAACTGACAATGCAAAAAGCACTTTTCTTGCTTCTAGAGAAAACCCTTTAAACTTTCCTGAACTTTTATTTTTTCTTTCTTTCTTCTTCTTTTTTTTTTCTTCCTTTTTCGTTTCTTTCTTTATCATAGCCTCCTTTTGTATTGTGATACACATACGCATATCTACCTAAGCGCCTCTGCACATATATTATCTTACTCTTTAAAGGTTTGCCGAGTGTCAGCGAAATCCCTCTCCATAGGTATACCTTTCTCTCTTTCTCTCTCTCGCTCTCTCTTTTCCTCTCTTCCACTGATAATCCTTCTGAATAATTATAAGACCCGGTCGCGCCGCGCATAAGCGCCGGGATTTGCTACTACAATGTTACGAGCTACTCAATACTCGAACAATCTGATTATTCATTAATGAAACAAAAAAAGAAACAAGGAAACAAATATCTAAGAGTAAGTTATTTATTCATTTTCGTGTGTTTCTTTACCCGTTACGGAAACTGCAACGATGTTGTGACATCGATTGATGATGATGATGATGTTGATGATCGTGATGATGATGATGATGATGATGACTACCAGGTGATAACTGATGACTTGGTGATTTTTGGGCTGTTTCACTGCAATGATGAGTCGGACTAGCCATCCCCTCAAGTCCTCTGGAAAGTTTTAACATTTCAGCACCGAATGCATGTAATGCCGACATTGCTGACGGGGGTGGTTCGCTCTCGGGGAGCCACAATTCATGTGTGTCGAGGGTTGTTAGTTCGGTGTCTGTCGAAGCACCGGAGGTATGTTGGGGGGTGCCGCCTCCTTTTCCTCCGCCGCCCCCTCCCCCACTTCCGCCGGCGTTTCCACTTTTGTTCAACAGCAATCGTCTCCATGTACATCTTCTGTCGAGACCTGTGAATAGTTCTTTCGTTTATATTCCATTCAACTGTTATTTTCATAATATGTATAGGTAGCTATACGGAAAATAGGGAATTTCGAATTTGCGTTAAAGGGGAAGAAAAAAGAAGAAACAGGGGCGGAGGGGGCAAGCGTAGAGAGACAGGCGAGAAAAATGGTGCAGAGTGTACTGTCTATATAAATAAAAGATATTTATTTTTCAATTTATCGTAAGTGCAAAACGATATCGGGGAAGATCTATAGGCACAATGCTATCACATTATGAGCAAAGGGATGATAAATTGATGATATATGTAGATTCACGACGTAGTATATATATCTACGATAACGATCGTGAACGGATCGTAGCAGAGGTGGGGTGGCTAGGGTATAGTAGAGAATTGGAACGAGGCATAACGTGGCGTGCAGTTTCTTTCGTCAAGTTTGTATCGCCTATTATTTTTTGTTTTCTTGTTCATGACTGCACGAGGATCGTTATCGGTTTTCACGCGCGATGAATTCTCAAGTAGATTATGCATGTGTACCGTACTTGCAGTGCAATAGGTATATGGATGCGCAGATGGTATTACTTGATAGGATATCGAAGAGTTTTTACGACAGATATTTGAGTGGTAAATTACTTGAGGTATAAATTTCTGAATGTGTACATATCTTTGTTTTTATATGTATTTCATATCCTTCCTGGACCTAATGATAAAATTCTCACTGGTTTCCATCGATTGACTGAGTTCATTCGCAGGTATACCAACCTACACGTAAATATATAATTGTGTATGATAACTTGGGGAAACTTACGATCGGATATATTTACACTTATATTTATTTATTTTTATAGTTTTAGTTTTTCTCGGTTTATGTTATCATCTTAACAGCAAAGTTCATCTCCTTTTTTGTTTTACCTCCCTTTGATCGTAAATTTCGAACCAATGATTGTAATTTTTGATTACTATACGTAATCACGTGAGTTTGAGAAAAGTCTTCCGATCGGAAAAATCTTACTTATACATTGCAGTATACGTCTGCGGTATATATTGTTCGGGAGCGTTATTATAGTAGACACTGGATTTCGTTTATCATCGATAATGAAATTACCGAGCGACCGGCACCAGTGCAGGCTTGAAGAGATTAATGAATTAATCGAACGATGGAATATTTCGTGGGGGTGTGTGTTTGATATTGTACAGGAGGAAGGCTTCTGTAATGCTAGAAGCAGAAGGCGAGGTGTGGGCAGCTAAAACACCGGCCAATCCTAATTGAGATTAATTAACCTGACGTAATATTAACGTCGGAAAATCAAGATTCCCATTATACCACCCAACGTTGCTCTTTTTTTCAACGATAATAAAAAACCATGACAAAGAAACCGAGAAATATGCAAATTGAAATTCAAAATATGAAATATGAAAATGGGGCGGAGGGGGCGTGGGGTGGGGCGCGAATCGCTCGTTGATGTCAACGTTCGGTTGCTTTTATAGGTTTGTAATTATTGTACGTATAATGTATGTGCGTCTGTGTGATATTCTTTTTCCAACTTTTCCTCACACACAGGTTAGTGTACAAACAATATACACTAACCTCCTACCGCTGTGCCCTGGGGCCCACCCAACCACCCTGAAGACCAACCTGCTCCACCGCCAATATTTTGACGTTGCTTAGCCAGTAGACGAACCGTTAATGCATACGTCAGGAGCATCACTCCAAGCGGAATGTAGAAACAAACTATACTTCCGATTAGCTTGTAGAGGGGATCCGGTATCTGGCAGGTTCCGTTGACCAGGACCGATTTGTCGTCCTGGAACAAATTTCATTCATATTTTCTTTATTTTTGCACAAGAATAAAATAATTTCTCACGAATTTAATCGGTTTCCGTGATTTTTTCTATTCCTTCTTCTTCTCTCTTTCTCTTTTTGATATAGCAGTGCTCAAATTTTCAATACTTATTTCATATGCAAAATCTGGTAATCGGGTCAATATTGGATTTGACCCGGATTTGATTAGAACGTTAACGCAAAGAAATCACGCAAATATAATATCTGCTGAGATTTTACGATGAAGAAAGAAATTTCGGAGTTTTTTTTTCCCCCTCTTTTTATCGCTCCGAGGAATTATTGAATCGATTAGAACAACAAAATCAAGAATTTTTCTTAATCGAAAAATTTTAGCCGATACGATTTTTCGTACTTTTTTAACTTCAACGTTATTGAACATCAACTTCTTCTTTTGAAAATTACGGAAATTTTCATTAAAAAAAGAGAAAAACAAAATATATTTGAATTCTTTTTTTTGCAGTGAAAATTTTTATTGAGAAAAAATATTCCAATTCGTTCCGAAGTTTGAAGGGTCATATAGTTTCGAATAACTGAAAGAGATTTTTTTTCTTCACACATTAGTATGAAACGGTAGATTAACATTAAGGAGTTGGACAAAAATTGCCAGGTTTTTTTGACTGCGAAATCTAAAATAAAGTCAGGCAATTTTATCTCGAAGTTTTAATTGACACGCCGTCATACCATGGGATCTCGTGGAATACAGTATAGGATTCGATTTACTTTTTATGTGTTTGAAAACTATTTGACGTTATGAATTCGGAGGATTCTGTTAATTTTAACTTTGTGTATATCTTGAGAATTACATGTGTTCGCAATTAAAGAATTTCGTATTCTGTAGGTAGCAGTGTGGATGAATAAAGGAATGATTTTGTTTTACGGAATTGGTTTAAACTTCGTTAAAATTTCTCTCATAATATTTCATGGAAATGATTTGAAATTTCCATTAAAATATTACGATACGAATATCGTTTGAAACTTGTGAAAAGATTTCATGAAGTTTTATAAAATTTCATCACTTTAATCAGAGTTATATTGAGAATCTCTTCAAAATTTGATTATATACTAACCTTTCACCAATTTATTAGTCAACAATTTCATTCAAATATCCTCCCTCCTCTTTCTCTATAAATATTCTTGTCTTCCATATTTTATCCATCGATAAAATCATCAACCTATACCCAATTAATTAAAATTGAAATCGAAAAACGACAAATAATCTACCTTATTATCTTCCCTGCTCAAATTAATTATTCGATCAACCAATTGATCTATTTACATTTTGCTTTTTCTCTGTTTTTTCAGAACTCCAGAACAATGTCCTAGCGTGGTTTCTTTGTTGGCCGAGAGTTACAATCCTCATGTAAGATACGGTGCTGCAATGGCTTTGGGTATAGCCTGCGCAGGCACAGGCTTAAAAGAAGCCATCGCTCTTCTAGATCCGATGACCAATGATCCGGTAAATTTTGTCCGTCAAGGAGCTCTAATTGCTTCGGCCATGATTCTCATTCAACAAACGGAAGCAACTTGCCCTAGAGTCAAGGATTTCCGCGCTCTTTATGCTAAAGTCGTTGTCGACAAACATGAAGACGTTATGGCAAAATTCGGAGCCATTCTTGCTCAGGGTATTATTGACGCTGGTGAGATACAATTATTTTTTCATCATTCATTTCATTCCCGCTTCGTTCTTGATTCTCTCAAATTATTCCTCTTCTGTTTTTCCTCCTCATTTTTGTCTTTATTTTTAGGGGGGCGTAACGTCACCGTATCTCTTCAGTCAAGGACGGGACATACTAATATGTTGGCCGTTGTCGGCGCTCTAGTATTTACGCAATACTGGTACTGGTTCCCTCTAGCTCATTGTCTCGCTCTTGCCTTCACCCCGACTTGTCTCATCGCGCTTAACGCACAACTGAAAATGCCCAAGCTTGAAATACGCTCCAATGCAAGACCGAGCGTCTACGCTTATCCCGCGCCACTCGAAGAAAAGAAACGTGAAGAACGCGACAAAGTTATCACTGCCGTACTGAGTATGACTGCACGAGCTCGACGCCGTGAATCCGAGAGACGGGCACGCGATTCACATGAGAAAATGGAAGTGGTGAGTAATTTTGTGGATTATAGTTTTCATAATTTTTCAACTGAGAAATTATCGAGCATTGATTGTTCCAGGAATTTCTTTTATTATTGATAATTGTATTAGACAATCGTGGGAAATTTCTTTCTATTTATTTTCTCTTCATCAAATCTGATTTCTCTTTAGGATCCATCGCCAGCTGAAAGCAAGGACAGCGTCGAAGTTAAAGATGAGAAAAAAGAGGACAAGAAAAAAGATAAGGAGGAAAAAGAGGCGAAAGATAAAATCGACAAGAAGGCAGCTACCAGTAGCGCTAGCGGCAGTACTGCCAAGGACGATAATACGGTGGAAAAAACTGAAAAAGAGAAGAAAGAACCTGAGCCAACTTTTGAAATCCTTCAAAATCCTGCTCGCATACTTCGTCAACAACTGAAACTGATTTCACTAGTTTCAGGGAGTCAGTATGCTCCTGTTAAAGATGTTGGTATCGGAGGAATCGTTATGGTTAAACATATCAAACCTGATACCGAAGAAGAACTTGTTGAACCCGTCGCCGGTGAGAATACTCTTTCATTGTTACACAAACTATCTTTCAGTGTCCACGAATGTTGTTGTTTCACCAATCCCCCCGCAAGAAAAACGAAATTAATTCGCTTCTTCTGATAGGAAACGGATATCGAAATAAGATGAAACAACATTTTCATGATTTAAAAATTTGCAGCAAATTTTCGTCATCATTTGAAAAAGAAATAAAACAATATCGAGAATTTTCATAAGAGGAACGGCAAGAGATGAAAACAAAATTTCTTAATTTTCGACTCTACTGAATGAAATCCTATTTTTTAGCATTTGGGCCGAAACCTGACGAAGAGAAGGAAGCTGAGGCTCCAGAGCCGTTCGAATACATCGAAGATTAGAAGAAAATGCAAATAATTTAGAAACCATTCTCCCTGATGATTATTATTCTCAAGTATTTTCAAATTCTGTTGCACGCCTTGAGTTGATTTTCGAATGTATACTAAATCGATCATCTGCACCCCGATAACTTTATCGGATCTTTTGTAGTAAGTCGTCTTTTATTAACGAATTATTATGGATTACAATTAATTATGATAATCGTCGAACGGATAAATAATTAATTGATCATTTATCCAATTGATAATCGCCAGACGGTTCATTCCGGCATTTGTAAAACTGCTTTCAATAAATATGTGTAATATATATGATTTTTGTGTGATTTTTCCAATATCTGTGAGAAAAACTACAGAGTACTTTTTAATCGTCATTTATTTCTATATTTCGATTCAATTGTTTTTCCTTTTTTTCTCCATAGGCATAGATCTTTTTCCGTGCCAGATTCCTGCTTGCATAAAAATGGAAAATGACCCGTTACTCCCGATTCACGCAGTGTAAATGATCGACAAAATAACACATTCAACAATATAGAGGATTGAGCAAACTTGATTAACAATATTACAATCGGCAAGTTGCGCTAATCGAATCTAATGAAATTAGTCCCGCTATGGGAAAATATTGTAAGATATAGAAAAAAAATTCTGTGAATAGAGAAAAAAAAAAAAAAGAAACAAAGAAACAGAAGAAATATTGAGGATTTCAAAGTGGCCAGTTAGGATTATCCCGCGTTACGCAGATCAGCGGAAGAGAATGAAAAGACAGCGATACGATTATTATTTAACGGGTATGTCAGAAAATAGAAGAATAATGAATTAATTTATATATAAGAATTTTATAAACTCTCATATAAAGTAGTAGCATGCTCGAATATGGATCGGCGCAATTGAGCACCCAAGATGATCAGGCAAAATTGTTTTTTCAACAAATCTGGATTGATTGAAGATTGATGAAACAATGAACTAGAATTTCAGAAATTTCGTGGCCCCATGATCTCCAGCATTTGTTGTATGTAGTATAATTGTGCGGAAATTATCCCATTATGAATTTATTGGTACATGAATAGATTATCCGTTTTATGTCATTTTCTGGTCCCACTCAGCTATTATTGGCTCTGTATATCCTCTGGCAAATGAGCGCGGCGGTGGCGGCGATACTTTCGCTACAATTCAGCCTACAATTTGATATCATGGAATCACATCTGCGTCAAACCAGTAATCATTTTTGGGCCGTGCATTTTCAGGCTTCAGCATGAGCAAAATATTGGTTTACTTCTGGCCAGAGCTCACTCAGTATCTTTTCCATATAATTCTGAGGTGAATTAGCGGCTCTCTTCGTTGTCGAAGGAAAAAGAATCGTCGCGACGATCCCCGCGTCATTCTGGAGTTTCTGGCGTTGCCCAAAATTCTTCGAATTGTACAATATATTGTTATAACTATTATTGTTATTACTATACTGTATTGCTTCCCAGCTGTTTAGAATAGTTACGCATTTTTTGTTTTCCGTTTTTCTTACATTCTTGAACAAAATTCCTGACACTTTTGGCGTGAGAAAGACATTGTTTAATTATTCGTGATTTATCTATACTTCAGATACAAGCGCGTCCACATTTCTTCTCAATGTATGATATATGTGGCAAATAATGAATAAGGAAATGGAAAGTGTCGAAAAGAAAGGGTCCGCGACGTTGGTCAGGCTGACATGGAATACTCCAGTATACACACACTACCCTCAGACCTTTCGATTTCGAAATGAATTTTTCTTCATGTAACCTTGATCCGAAAAACAAAATCACGAACCATTATGACATTTTTTTACATCTCGTTTGGGAGTTGCGAATTTTTGAAGGTCTGATGATTCGGAGGAATTCATTTTCTAAACAATAATTATAGCTTGATATCAGTACGTTTTTTCAAAAAGTGGTCCCAGAGGAAGTTTATGCGTCTTGAAACGTACTTTTCGAAAACGATCATTTGGGATTTTTTTTTTGGATTTGCGAAAACGTTTTTCAACTCAAAATAGTGAAACTTTGGATCACAGAAAACCGCTCTGACCGATTAGCCTGAAATTATCACACGAAATTCCACATCATAACACAAAACTTTTGAGACTATAATCGTAGTGGGTCTCGCATAGGACTCTGAATTACGGTCAGTTCGTGATTCGATTTTGCTTTGCAAATTTTTTGAGCTAATTGCGAAAATTCGAAACGCGGGAATCGTTATCTGGGGGGGGGGGGGGCTCGAAATTTCCGAAAACCAAAAAGTGAAAGATCAAGAAAGTGAAATTTTCGATTTTTGTGTCTTTCATCGGAAGGCTATTCCCCCAAACACCCTTTTATCCGAAAATGTATTCTCAGATAGTTTACATTCCGAACGAACGAAGCGTAGATTGACGAAATTTGTAAAATTCATATTTGTCAAATTGAAAATTCAGAGCGGCTCGCGTTTCTATCAGCCAATGAACCGAAGAAAACCAGATCAAAATCGGCGGTTCACAAACGATAAAAAATCGATAAGCAGAATGCCGAAAGGTCAGAATTCCGACAGGTCAAAATTGTGAAAAAATGACAAGTAATCGACTGTGTTCTCATCGTCAGTACAAAACAATAAATGTTTTTCTAATGTCTACTGAGTTTTCGCTTTCTCGGGCCTTCGATTCCAATGGGTCTCGGAATTCTGACATTTCGAATTTTTGGTCTTTCCATTGAATGAATTCGGATGCGTTACCATGCATTCGTAGTAAGCACGACTCCGAATTCCGAACACACGACTTTTCCAGCGTTCGAGATTCTGGCCAATCGTATATCTCGCCGCTGGTAAGTCTTGCCCATTCCGAGGAATAAATTTCGTTAAGCATTTATTCCCATATCTTTGCGTTCTGAATTTGTTGTTTCTACTCGACGTAGCCTCTCGTTATCATGGCCTTTATCCAATTTGCACTTTCGGTAATATGACTTTCGGGATCTCGGCCCGTCTATTCTTCGGCCTTTCGAAATCCCGACCCCCACCCAAAGTTTTTCTTTATTCCATTTCTCTCTTTCTTGTCGGGGGAAAAACCGTAGATTTCCATTTCTGTTTTCTCCTATATTTCCTCCGCTCTCACCCCGCCGATGTACGACCTCGTCTCTCGTCGGTTTTTCTTCTCCCGCCTCTCGCGTTTCTCCCTTGGTTTATCTCTCGGTAGGTATTATTTTATGTATTAAGTCCGTGACGGGGGGTGCGCCTGGATCAGAGTGCCAAATGCGAGTGTCTGGGTCCCAAAGGATGCTAAGCATACTGAGTACCATACTTTATACCACGCACCTACAAGGTACTTCGAGGGCGGTTCCACAGCCACTGCAGTGTCTGACTTTTACGCAAGATGATCAATTAATCACCTCTTCTTTACGCCCGACCCAGGTATACCGAGAATTGTATACCTGTCGCTCGCCCGCTTTCCGTGATAATTGAACAATTTTCGTTTCGTTTTTTATCCGACCTCCGATCGCAGGATCGAACCCCAGATCAATTACCTTCTGATTCCTATCAATTTCTTCTCGTTTTTTTCGCGTCTTCGTATCGCAGGCAATCTTTTTTTTTGTTCGTTTTTATGATCAAAACTGTTGACTAAAATATCAGCATTTTTTTTTTCTGTTGACTGAAAGAGTATTTTCGCACCATCTTCGAGATTCCCACGTCACCAGAGAAGAACTCCGTAGCAAGCCGTAGATTCGTAAAGCTTATTTTCCGAAAAAAAAAACATCCATAGGACTTTTTTCTTTCTACATATTCGGTTATTTAGTTGAGTTAGTGCTTTGGCAAGCTTCATGCGGCTATCATTCTGAGAGCAAAGTTTCAGCTACTGTAATTTCTCTGCCTCGTTCGATTATCTATATCGGCCATATATTTTTCTGTTTTTGTTTCAAGACCGAGATAAAGTCCGTTTTTTTTTCGTTTTTTTTCGAATCAATAGTTTGGTGCCCTGCAACTTTGTTACTATATGCATTGTTGTCGCTCACTCACGGATTCCCGGTGTAGAATTCAGCATTGGTTGCATTATAATGATACTTCAAGCTGAACTCTTTTCCTCACTTTGACTTTCGTACATTTTGCTTCATTCCACCGAACCAATTTTTCATCATCATGCCCACGATTCGAGCTCACGTATCACCACCGTTCGACTTGAAATTAGACTTTCATGCAACAATTGCCATGCCGAGGCTCACACCAACATCCCGAGAACGAGCGATATATTCCTATACCAGTAGCGATACAAATAAGCCGCAGATCACCCGAAGTAGCGATTCGACGAAAAATTGAAATTTCTATCGGAGTTGAGAGAAAAAGAATTGCGCCACCAGACGATCGGATGACGGGGGAAAAAATTCCGGTACAACTTAATTCTCTCAGAACGATCGTTACGAGCTACTACTACGGCTTGCCAAAGTTCAGTTTCACGGATGCAGAAATCTTGAGGGTCATAACTTCTTGAGAGAAAAAAAAATAAAAATTATCCAAAGTTTTGGGATTTGGTGAAAAAATACCTAAATCGTTGAGATCTCTTCGTTCGCCTGTACAGCCGGCTACTATCCGCTATAACTATTCGCTGATACTACTATTTTTCACATAATGTACACTAATCTATTTACGTACATAATTCATCGCGTACAACGATAAGCCTTATTGTTGATGTTCGTGTTCTTTCCTCACCGTCACCGAGATTACCGTAATTGTAATGATAGTACCCAGCGATTAGAGATCAACGGGGGAGCCTAAGCCTCCCTTGTGCGGTTAAGGGAGTTTAATGTTTGCCTAAGAAAACTGCCGTGGAAATTCCTCTCTCTCTGAACGAGAATTTGGTAGCGAGGAGGGAATCTCGCGTAACGCTGTAGATTGTAGGTATACGAAATCTCTCGCGCGCGCGTAAAATAGAACGGGGGAAATTCATCATCTCATACTTTTGACTTCTTCATTTCTGTGAACAGTGTATCACACCGTACATAGGTATACTAGCTGTATACATTTTTGTTCGTTTGTACGCATTAAGTACGCAGAGAGAAAAAGAGTGCGAATCTGAGGAGTGTATATGCCGAGGACTTACCTTTGAGTACATGAGGCTCAGAGGTAGACTCATTGCAATACTCAGCAGCCAGACGAAGATTATTTTCAATGTTACTCGTCGACGCGTTTTATTACGACCAAATTTCATCGGATAACGCAGACTCAGGTATCTGTCCACCGATATTGTGCACAGGTGCATTATACTTGCCGTACAAAACAGCACGTCCAGGCACATCCAGGCCAGACAATATATCGCCGGCAAAGGAAAATATCCTGAAACAGATAAAAGGAAGAAAAAACTAGAATCGAAAATCAAAATAAATCAGGAGAATTGGAATTAATCGGTAATAGATACTGCAGTTACTTGTCAAATATAGAGACAAGGCTGCGAGCTGCGATTCCTGCAGGTTCATAAAAAAAATGATCGTTTTCCATTGAAAGATATCAGCTAAAATTGCATTTTTCTCGAGGTGAGCTTCGATGATAGTTCACAGTGTGAGAGAAGAGATATCAGATATTGTGCTGATTTACCTGCAGCTAAAAGTTGGAAGAAAAAAGGGAGAAAAGACAAAGAAAAAACAAAAACAAAAAAACGAAATATTCGATCTTCTCAAAGCCCTCTGCAGGACTCTGGGGAAAAGAGATACAGAGTGAGAGAGAGAGGGAGATGGGAAAAGAAAAATGGAAGAAACCTTTTAAAATGTAAATCTACCGAACATCAATCAGAGCAGCTACCTTTGTCCGGTATTGTCACCATAGTCCAGTCAAATAAGGATTTTTGGTCCGATGAATTCCTGTAAAGCTGGATTTTGGTATACATTGCCCGAATTTTTTAATATCACGAATGAGTATATGTAAAAATCCCGAAAACATCAGCATGGCATTTAGAAATATTGAAGGTCAAAGGCCACCAAAATTTGTTTTTTGTCTACGCTTCGTACGCCGATGTAAGTTGTTATGAAAGTTATGGAAAACATAATTATCTACAAGATTGGTAATATGCATTTTTTCCATAAGTCTAGCCGTCTTCAAGATATAGCGCGGAGAAGGGAGAACAATGAATTCGTTCACGGGATAACGCTGTATAAACTGCGGAGCACCACGCGTAATGTACTTTGCGAGGAGATGGAAAAATGTTATAAATATCAATAAAACAATCATTCATAAAAAACATTGTTTATTTTTAATCTCGGAAAGGGTTGGACTTGTGGGAAAAATGCATATAACCAATCTTGTAGAAAATAATGTTCTCTATAACTTTCCCAATAGCCTCTATCGACGTGCGATGCATAGGAGGCGAGTTATTCGCGGAAAACCAATTTTGGTGACCTTTGACGAACAATATCCCCGAATGCCATGCTGACATTTTTGGTATCTTGTTATATACTTTTTTTGTGACATCAGAACATACGTGTGTACCAAAATCCAGCTTCACAGAAATTCTGCAGACAGTCGGGACTTCTTTCGTCTAATTTGTCTGGACGAGCCTCTAAGTATTCGTGTATATTGTGTGACCAGGGAGGAAAATAGGTGTTTTCTAACCAGTGTGTATGTATGTACTACACGAGGCGAAGCCGAGGACATAATATTCGTACGAGGTAAAAATCACCTATCCTCCGTAGTCATACACGATATTTTTTGATTGTGCATCCATGAAAAGATGCCGATTTTCCAAGACCAATTTTCGAAAAGCAGCTTTCGTAGGAAGTAAAATAGCGTTTTTTTCACACGTGAACGGAAACGCCGATTTTGCTACCTATTTTGGGGGAGCGAAGTGCGGCTTTACCGACCGGGAACTGGGAACTCTTTCTTCCCGCTGGGAGACTATTCGGTAAGAAAGACCAGTTTTTCCTCCCGCAAAGTCTTTCTTCCCTGATAGTATTTATTTCAAGCGCCGCTTGGTCCGCAGCGCCAGATCGTAAAACACGCGTCGAGTGTATCGAGCCATCGACTATCGAAACCTAACCTCATTTAAGTGGCAGGTCGGAAGACTTGTGTTGTTCCCCCAAAATAGGTAGCAAAATCGGACTCCGTTCACGTGTAAAAAAAAATATCGTGTGCACCTCGGTCGCCGGACTTTTCGCTCCCTAGGTGCACAATATACTATTTCTTCCCGCTCACTTAGGAGGAAAATGAATATTGGGGTTGCGCGCATGCGCGGTGTCTCTTGACGCCCTCGGTCGGTAAACTGTCGCTTTGCTCCCGTCGCTTCCGCAGGCGCGGGGAATCGGCTTGTTCGTCGTGCACGTGTGATAAAAAAGCGAATTCATCTCCCTTGGACAAAAAACAGAAGAAAAAACCTCAGCTTATAGGTCTGTATATGTATTTTGAGCTTCACAGCTGTTTATTTATCCGTCCCGCGGGCATATGTTTTATCACCTCTGGAACAAAGCAAATTCTTGATCGTATACCTATACGTACGTTACGTAGGTACAGTAATATAAAATATAATATACTGTAGGTATAAGAATTGAGACGAACGAGAAGAAGACACGGAAATCATAATAATAATAATCTCGTTGTATATGGATATCGAAATTCATTTATAGACGTGTATATCGCCAGTCTGATTAACGTGAATTAAAAATTTCGATCGAGCAGCCGTTGGGTGTATGTGTTGAACGGAAATTGGATATTGAAAAATGGAAACCTTGACGAGTTGAAATTTGAAAAGTAATGGACTATCGTGTCGGTTGAAACTTCGCAAGTTTCAAGTAAGTAGAAAACTTCGAGTGGGTATCTAGGGCAAGAGTTAATTTGTTGCGGTGTTTGAATTAAGAGAGAAAGCGAATGTGCGTGACGGAATGAGTTTGGGAAGAGTGGAGGAGCGAGGGGGTCATGAGGTAGGGCAGGGCTGATCCTCGCGGGTTTTTCTCCGTTCCAAAGTCTCGCCCGAAATCTGACGTTAATTAGGTTTTTCATTTTTTCTTCTCTTTTTTCTTTTCGCCTTTCATATTTTTACCTCGAATTTAAATTAGCACTCTATATATAGTTACTTGCGATTAGCGTTGTACACGAATTGTACAACCGCAGAACAAATATCCACCTCCAATGCACCAGTTTTGGACCTTGGTCGCGGCACGCGATGAAAAATAATATGCGAAAAATAAATGATGCATCGAATCTATATTCATGTATTATTAACATTCATGCAGCTATAACCGAAACTATAATAACGAAATTTGAAAGGAGGAGTAGGAAAAAATATACACAATACACATATTTTGTCACCGCGTCGTATATTTTTCTTACGTCCGTACTCGCATCACATCGATTATGGGAGATTAATTTGTCTTCTTGGAGACGCTGAAAACTACCGCGAGACTGCTTTGGTAGACCGCATAGCTGCGAACCGCAAACGACGCGACGGAAACTAAGCGTGCGGACTTAATATCCGGCTGAGGGCTTGAATACAATTGGAAGCCGGCTGGTTAATTATCCGAAGGAATTATGCTTTTCTGTGGACTATATAATAGAGGTTATAGTATAATCTATTCTTAGTCCCGGATATCGATGCATGTAGATTTCGTACTATATGTTTGTTCGTCGGTCCTACACTGAGCTACAGTTTTTACACTATTGTATCATATAGGCTCTGGCCGGGGTGCGATTCTGTAACTCGATTCGTTAACTTAACGAATTCGTTAAGTTTTTCTCCCGTCGTACGCCAGTGGATTACTCTGCCAATATCCGCTCAACACCCGCGCTGCCACCGATCTGCTATGTCACGGTTCGTCGCCTGTCGACGGTCACCAAGCAATATGACAATGATCTAAAATTGAGGTCATGGTAAACCTGGCTCCGTGACACCGCTAACTACCGATCATTCGGTATCGTAACGAATTTTTATCACCGCCGTAACAACGGGCTCACATGCGTCGTCAACTATTAGCGAACGTGCGCTATCGAATTATAGAGATTTCGCCGCCCGACGTAACGCCGCTCTCGCATTGGTATTCTGCATTTTTTATTCAATAAGCTCCATGACTATTGAATTTATTGAAGCATGGTTCAACAAACGGAACTAATAATTTAATAATTCAATAATTCATCGATCACTGGCGTTTTTTTTTTTTTTTTTTCTTTTCTTATTCGAAGGCCATAGGGGGACAATCAGGGTACAAATTTCTCTTGCGAATATCTTAAAACAATACAAAAACATTAAAAATGTTAGAAAAATCGGACAAGTACCAAAATCATCTTCCAATTAGGATTCAATGAAAACTTATTACCGATCTTCGTCGTGATATGTATACTATGAAAGACTACCGGGCACTACAATCTACCCGCGAGGTGAAGTCGGACTTTGCTGTTTTGTCTAGCGATCTCTAAACATTGAAGAGCTATGTCCTCGGCGGGCACATCCCATTTTTCTTTCGTTTGCGCTTTTTCATAATATTATATCTATCTTGACAAGAAATAGGTTAAGAAAGGAATTGAAGAATATTATATTGCGATGGAAAATGTGTTATTAATTCCGAATCCTGACAAGTCATAATTCATTTAAACACGTTCATTGACATAATGGCGTCGTCTCTTCTAGCTAAAAGTCTTCTTTTTTTTTAGAATATATGAAAAATGTATTTCATCGATATACATATCTTTGAATGTATCGAAGTACAGTGATGAATTTTGAATGTAAATTTTGTTGTAGGTGAAATAACTCGCATATATCTAATCATGTATTAACTTTTTACGTCAATAATCTATGAAAAAAGTGTTTCCAGCGTGGCTTGAATTTTGACATGTGCTTTAAATTAAAATTGTTGAAATTAAAATTAGGAGCTCTATATCTGCTGACTTATTCTTTGAATATTTCAGAGGTCTCTAGGGTGTGCGTAACATTACATTAAAACATACTTAAAATAAGGATCGTCTTAATAAATATAGGTATACATACATATATTTTATTCATCGCTGTTAATATAGGTTGTTCATCGTATAAATTATTTTTAATATAGCATGGAAGAATATATAAAGGGATTGAAAATTCATGTCAAATGATTACGAAATTTGTGTGCTAAGAATCATTTGTTGAACTATGTTTCAATAAATTCAATAATCATTGAACTTATTGAATGAAAAATACAGAAAACTATTAGCACGTTCGCTAATAGTTAGCGACGCATGTGAGCCCGTCGTTACGGTGGTGACAAAAATTCGTTACGATACCAAATGATCGGTAGTTAGCGGTGTCACGGAGCCGGGTTTCCCATGAGCTCAATTTTAGATTTTTTCGTAACATAGCAGATCGGTGGCAGCGGGGTTGATCGGATTTTGGCGGGGTAATCCACCGGCGTAAGACGGGAGAAAAACTTACCGGATTCGTTAAGTTAACGAATCGAGTTACAGAATCGCACCCCAGTATATATTGCATCCCGTTCGTTGTTTCAGTGCAGCGTATTACACACTGTTGTTCGTTATCGGCCACAGTTTACAATATTTCGGGCCATTACACTCAAAATGTTACACTTCCTCGTGAGCATGTGTAAGCAGTGTAGTGTGGAAATTGCGGTATGCCGTAACCTGTTTCCCATTGGAATTTCGCATCCATTAACGGCAGCCATTTTTATTTACACAATTCATGACGTGAATAGAAAATCGATAAACAAATGAATGAACCTATTTGAATATTCGAATTTTTGGGGCACGCAACCCACTTTTAGTTACTCGTCACACTGTTAGCAACGAAAACGTCGTACTCGCACACAACTTGGCGCTGATAGGAAATGCGACACTGTTTTCGAAAGTGCAGTGTGATTGAGTGTAGTGTACATAGCACTAGTGTAGCAGAGTGTGTTGTACACCTACAATTGGTGTAGAACTAATGAACTAACCTTATATCAGTTAATTTTTTGTCAGTATATGTATGTATATACCTTTGACTAGGGGCATGAGAAATCACGGGGTTGGAGTTCGATGATCAAAATTTATGATAATCCAAAATTGCGGGGTACAGAATGACTCCTGAATTCGACTGGTGTTACACCTCGACTTCGTAAGATCCTACAAATCTTATGAAATCACTTAAAATTAGATGAAATCATTGGAAATCTCGTGAGATGTTTTGGAAACTTTGACAATCCTTGAAATGCTCGGGAACCCTCGAAATCTTTCAAAATCTCGAGTAATCTTTTGGAAACATTATTTTAGAATCTGATCGAATCTTCGAAATCTCTGAAATCCTTGAAATCTTGTGAAAACTCATGGAATCACTTGAAATCTGTTTAAATCTCTTAGAATCTTTCGAGATTGTCTGAAACCTGGTGTACCTGCAGTATACGGCTCCTTAAGTATCCACTACTCGCGGTGAAGCGGAAAATCGTCCGTTTATTCAATTTTTCACCCGGCAATTCGTGCGGCACAGCGGGAAATCATTCGCGCGATATTTTTGGAAAGGCTTGCCTATGCCATCATCTTGCCGGCACTTTCGATAATGGGCCTCCACCGTACCGAAAATACTATAATAATTTCTGAAACCTCTGACAGAACTTTCCTATCCCATATCGACAAAATCAGCGAATCTGAATGGCATTTTGGCGAGAGAAGAATCAAAATCGCGCGGAACGAAAATATTCACTGATTCACACTGACAGAGAGAGTATGCAAACGAATGCAAATAAACGGACGCTGCAAAAATTCAAAGACGCGCTATCTCAGAGTCGTTGATAATAAGGGAAAACATATCGCATGTTTGGTAGTTCTGACAAATTGACCTGCTGCCAGCTTCGGGTAGGGAGCCGAACTGTATACTGCAGTTCAGCCGAAAAATTTCTGAAAATCGAACAAATTTTCTGTTGAATCAACAAATCAACTTTGAATGAAACAAATTATTTAGTTGATTCAACAACAAAATTTTCTCGATTGTGAGACAATTAAATGTGAGTTCGATTCAACAAAGCTTTTCTTTGCGTCTGTATGAAACCCTATGAGTGGTTCATACCTCTGGCCTGAAATATTCCTAATTAAGGGGTTTTCACCACGTGACCGATGTCGAGTTTTTCAGAATTTCAGTCTCATTTTTCCCCAGAACTTCGATAACTGATTTGGAAATTTTTACAGAATAATTGTACAGGTGTCGGGAAGTGCGCTCTGGTCAACTAGATTCGAAAAATCATCGTAATAATTATTAATCGAATAATTTGTAAAATATAACCTCAAATCTTGTCTCGCAGTGAAATGAATATGTTGAAAATTCGTACAATAGTCATTTTGTCGTAGCTCACCGGAGCGCACGTGCTGACATTTGCATAATCATTTTGCAAAAAATTCAAAATCGATTCAAAGTTTTGTAAAAAAATGAGACAGTGATTCTGAAAAATTCTGAACTCCGTCACGTGACCCCATGCTCAAAGCGCCCTAAACAATATTCACAAATTTAGTTTTTATACTTCAATCTTTTCTTTGTTCAATGTGAACTCCGAGCTTTTATACTCGACGGCTTTTAATATCGTTTTCAATGTTTAAGAAGCCATTGGAGTTACCGCTACCAATCTAACCTAGTTAACATAGGAAATTTTTATTTCTCATCAAATCTAATCAATGTTTTGTAAAAGTGGAATGCTTAGCCACTTCCTGCCATTATACTCAACGAATTCTCAAAGGTTTTTCAAAACCGATCGAGTCGGTTGCGAAAATTTATGATTTTCGTTTTCGAAACGGTTGCTGAATTTCGAGGGTCATTTCCCGAAAGTTGAAGGTGACGAATCTACTCCTTGAATTTAAGGGTTTTTTATTTTCGCAGACAGGTTATACAACCATTCAAAAGGCCGGAGCTTATAACGTTGATGCAACAAAATGATAAAGAATATTGATCTTCTTCACCATTTTGAGAATCCGTGGAAGGACGAAATTTTTCGTGGATTCCCAAGACGGCGAAAGAAGACAAAAGTATATAAATTTTTCATAATTTTATCACCTCATCATTACAAACTTCAACCCGATAATAATTCGGCAGTAAGACTTTGTCCTCAATCTACCGATGGAATTATTCATATCCGGTTAATTGTGGATAAGCGGAAAATTTACGAAGTTGTGGATACAGGAAAGAAAATCATGGTACAGGCTCGAGGGATTATGAAGTCAGCTTTTCAAGCTCTTATATTTCCGGATTATTATTCTATTTTTGTGGTCAGGTAGTAGCTACCTACGCGTAGGAACGGCGATAGTGTAATGAATTTTTGAAATCCATTTTCCTGCTGCAGCTTCGCTTTTCTATAGTCCGCTCGTACGAAGGCGGATGAATAACTGCACATCCGGACGTAAAACCCGCACGAGAGGATTTCATAAATCATTCTGTAGAGTATATTATTATCGATTTTCAAATCTCTCGTGACGATTCGATACTCCACTAATTTCAATTCCGAATTTTATCTCAGTAAAACAATTGATCCCTTCACCTACGTTCATACTTGTTGAATTATTATTTAATTGCATTTAGTAGCGAGTATCGTAACTAATGCTGCAGCGAAACTGCAGCGCTTCGCAATTCTTCGGATTACAAATTAAAGTCGATCTATCATTTTCAGTTTCATATATAATTATAATTTGCACTTGAATTTCAATGATCAGATATAATTGAACACTGCATATTTTTTCATTTGCATATAGTATAGCGTTTGTTCTCGTTTCTCTTTCTTTCTCGAAGATTTTCTCGATTCCGGTTCACGCGAAATCATTATTGTCTATATGCAGAATCGTATACCCTTACTGATCCCCGATAAGATGAAAATATACGAAATGAGGAAATTGCCTTTCAGTTTATTACTTTTATTCCTCATTCGAATAATTTCGATACCTTCGAGAGGTGTGTAACCCTGTGACATCTATATTGTATAATACTATATTACGTCGCCTGCGATGCTGTGGGAAATATTCTCGCTCCCGTTCTTCCTTTTTCGTAAACATATTTTTTTCTTCGAATTTCCGTTCTGTTCTTGATACGTTCAATTTCACATCAAATTGATCGACAAAATTCGTTGGAAGGAAGATAAAAATTCGAAAACAATTCAATTCAAGGAGGCTATTGAAATTATAGTTCCAACGAAAATTCGTGAGTCTTCTTCCTACACTGGTTCAAGAAAAATATAATACGTTCTACGCGATAAAATGCCGAAATCTTGGCAGGTGCGCTCGGAAAATCAATTCGCACAGATTTTCATACAGATTGTTCACGCGATGAAGAAAAAAATGATCAATCCCGTTCTTTTCTGGAAAATACTTTCCGCGAGTTTCCGTTTTTTTGGAAAATAAATTTTCAACATTTTCTTTCATATACAATGGTCCGCGCTCTGAACAAATTTACGAAATTTTTAGTCAATATATTTCTACGCTCGAATAGTGTTCGATCGATTGAGTGATTGATTGATTTATTTAATTGCAATTTTTCCTGCCTTTTCTCTCCTCAATTCATCACATTTCTGTATGATCAATGAATACTGGATTTGATATTCAAGGCAGTGAATATTACCGATTCAGAACCACCAGTGACTAGATAGACACTTCAATGTCGAAGTCGGACAACCTGTGAGTTTTAATCAAAGAAGTTGAAAGACCTAGAATCCTGTAGGAGGGGACTGTGCGGTTCTTCGTTGTCGCTTTGACGAGGGTCGATTAAACTGACCATCGTTGACGACTTACGTCAGTTCGCAAATCCCGGCGAATTCGCTACTGTCCGCAATTCACTGAACAGAATTCCCATTCCGGTGCTCTCCATTTGAAACAGTATGTGCGATGAATTTATTTCTCCGTTCACTCGGCAATTGAAGAATATCACTATTGCGATTTCCACGTCCATAGATTTCCAGAGACTTCCAGTGATTTCCAGTCTGTGGGATTCGCTGAAAATGGATTTCAGAACAACGGGCGATTCGGTAGAAAACGAACGAAGTCACAGGAATTCACGACAAATCAATCGAAACTAATCGTTAGAAATCATTTGTATTCCGGATCTCGGTATATTCGGATTCCAATGATTTCTCGTGGAATTTCGCGGTGTTTGGCCGAGTGAATGGCCCGCCAGTGTCGGAGTTATCAATTCTTGTCGTGTAATTTGTGTAAAAACAAAAGTATACATAATTAGGGAGTTTTAGCGAAATTACTGCAGGTAATGGCGAAAATATTACAAATTCTTATCCCATCTCGTCGACTAAATTCGCTAACTTAGATACTCATCCGCGTACGATTATTATCAATTTTATACTTTCAGAGTATAATACGTATACGCTTGAAAAGCCTCGACCTGTTGATTATGTACGCTCGTGTAGTTAGACTTATTTTAGAATGGAAGTTTCAGTTTTCCCCGTATCTTTTTCTCTCTTTTCCTTCTTGCTTTTTGCTGCTCAATTCTTTCTGCGTTTATCCACGATTATGATTATCAGATAACATATCGCGATAGATGTAGGTACTATGTGGTGGGAAATTCGGAGCGCTAATGCCATCAGCTGGTATAAGCGTTCGAAATGTCGATTACTTAGGTGTGTACAATTCATAGAAACTTTCTACTTCGAAGGAATATTCAATTGAATTTCATGTCAATAAGTATCCCAAGAGAATGAACAAGTTCATTATACGATAATATGCAAAGTGTCAAAGACGTCGATATTTGTACGTCGGACACGACGTATGAAAATGAAAGTTTGGAAGAAGGAATGAAAGACGGACGGAAAATGAGACGGGCAGAAATTGAAGGAATTAAAGAAGAAATTGAAAATGAGGAGAGAAAAAAACGAATGTATCTCATCAGGGTTCGGTAAAACGTTATACAGTAGGTATAGGAAATGAGAAATAGAGTGAAAGAAACGCTCGGACAACAGACAAATGGAGAAAAGGCAAGCGAAAAGAGACTGAAGAAGTAAGACTGAGAAAGAAAAGGCAGGGAAAATTTCCGCCCTGACATTTCGACGGTTGAACAAAAGGGAAGCGACGACGCGTTCTAGTTGTTTCAAAGAGAGACCCTGCCCCCTGCACAAGTCACCGGCACAAAACCAAGCGTTAACTTTTGTATTCTGTAAAATGTATACCACAAATACATACTACAACGAGACGTAGTAATTTCTATGACAAATACGTATTGTTCAGATGTCGCTTGGGGGGGGGGGGGGGGGGGGGGGGGGACAAATTACGGACTTTACATATAATTTGAACGTTCATTAATTCCCACCCTTTTTCTTCGTCAATTTTCATGTCGCCACGTATGTACGTACGACGAATGTTCGTCGAGTGCAATAATCAATTAAAGCGGCGGGATAATCGTAGCTGAAATTTGACACGTTATTTCGTCTCCGTTTTCCGATAATCTTTCCGTTCTTCAGTTAAAAAATGAGAGAGAAACAAAAAAAAAGAAAAGCGCGCCGCAGATTTGAAACTGAGACTCAAAAACGCGATGGGCCAGGGAATCTCGTGCGTCGCGGATTTCTACCTGAATGTATAAACAATGGGCTTCCTGAAATACGAGCTCTATATTCTGTATTCTGTATTCTGTTGTACTTTAGCCACAATGCTATTTAAGGGAGCGGGGGCCGGTATAGTCGGAGCTTCACGGAGGGGCGAAGAGGGGCGTGGGACGGGGGATAACTTTGGGTCGGAGAAGTTTTACTTCATAGCTGGCTAACTTTACACTTGACATGAACGAACGTTGTATATGAGGAGGCAGCATGTATATATATATATATATACGAGGACTATACACTCTCTACATACATTATATACATTCTCTCTATATCTATATAGCGTAAACATTACGGGCTAACCTTTCTACCCCACTTGATATACCTACACCGTCTAGGATCTGGATGATAGAATAATAAAAAAAAATTTAAATAATAATCACCACCTTCGTCGCTCCGCATGCACCTAATTGCCCGCATTCATTATCATCATTATTATTATTATTAATATTATTATTATTATTGTTATCATTATTGGACAAAACTTCAAATTTCGATAACTAGATAAGATACATGAATAATGATCGTGATATTTGTATAATGTCGTCTTCAATGAAAAACGAATGTTTTTACAACCAATGAAAATGAATGAATAAATAAATGAATAAATAAATAAACATAGCTGAAGGGAAAACGAAATAATCATTATTTACGCGTCACTTTTTCTCCTGCTTTTTTCTTCATTAACTCATTATCGGAGTTTAAAATCTGTTCGTTTTAGTCCGAGATTCAAACCTCTTTGTTGAATGGTGCTTGAATTTATTTACCGTTTCGTTTTTGTCTTTCTTTCTTTTTTTTTTTTTTTTTTTTTGTTCTTTTGCTATTCGTTCTCTTCTTCATCCGCGTGGCAAATAAGCTTGCGATAAAAACAAGGAAAGACAGGAAAAGATTGTGAAGAAGGATTTAACGAGAGCGTAAAATGTCCATCTTACACGGTATAAGTTAGACTTCGTTTTTTCTTTCTTAAGGTAGTGTCGTGCGAAGTACACTTTCTCTGGAATTCTTTGAAAATTACACTACATATCGATTGATCTGCCACCTACGTGAGTGTAAATTTTGAAAAATTTTGACCGTCTCTAGCGTGAGATAATTGCATTTTTTATTCTAGGATCCAAAACGGCTAGTAGGATTCTTCTGAAAAATAGCTAAACGTTGGAGCAATATCTCACGAACGTTTGTAAAAAATATGCAATTTCTTGACCGTGTAGTTTTTCCAAAAGTATAATGATAAAAACTACTAAGTTTCACGAATATCCAAAATTGACGGAGTGAGTCCAGGAGGGAGTGTATGATGACGATTTGACAACAGTGTACTAGCTGCTTGAACCGATAGAAGCGCGCGGGTTTCGAATACCTTCACCGCACGTAGTCTTTTAAAACTAATATGATTATTGTTTTACTGTCAACATGTGATATTTAATTTACCTTCGAAAATTTTAGACTCATATTCCAACACAAATATGTGTTTATATGAACAAGATCCCTGTTCCAAACACTATGCAACACTACGCACTGTGTGTCAGTGCACGTATCGATGATGCGCGACGATGATACGATCGTGCACTCGGCACAAAGTTTGATGGCATCTGTGTGTCAGTATGAACTATCTCACGGTGCTATTAAGGGGAGTTTGGAGTCGCGGCTGGCAATCTAACCTAGCTAACATAGGGAATATTCATTTTCCTTCGAATTCGATCAATGTTCTTAAGAAGTGAAATAATTAGCCACTTTCTGCCATTATGCTCAACAAATTCTCGAAGTTTCATCACAATCGATCGAGTCGTTTGCGTAAATCTACGATTTTCATTTTCGAAACGGTTTCTGTACATTCAAGATAGCGAGTCCAAATTCCCCTTAAAGACCCATTTGCGCCCATTCTTACTCATTGTCAAGAGCATTGTTGTTACTCGAAGACGCGATTCGTCGCCACTCCTACACCAAACAACCAATTTGAATGAAACTTTTTTCGGTTGGATGCAGTATTTTAGCAGAAAGTGGCTAACTATTTCATCTCGCTAAATTTTTGAGATAATTCAGAGCTTTAGGGAGTTTCTAATTGTTAGGTCAGGTTTGTTCGTAGGCGAGATTGGACAAACTTGAATTTCTGATAGAACTCTCCCACAATTCGTGGAGATGAAATACTTAGTCACTTTCCGCTGAAATACTGCATCCAATCGAAAAAGCTTCATCTGAATCGGATATGTGGTATGGGAGTAGCGACGAATCGCGTTTTCGAATGATATCAGTACTTCGAACAATAAGTAACAATCGGTGCAAATGGGTCTTTAATAGCACCTTAAGGTGCCATAGGACATCTTGAGTGTACGGAAACCGTTTCGAAAACGGGAATCGTAGATTTCCGCAAACGAATCGATCGATTTCGATGAAACTTCGAGAGTTCATCGAGTATGATGGCAGAAAGTGGCTAAGTCTTTCACTTTTTCAAAACGTTGATCGAATTTGATGAGAAATGAATGTTTCCTTTGTTAGCTAGGTTAGATTGCCGGCGGTGACTCCTGCACTGGCCTCTTCAGTTCAGTTTTATATTTTACGGAAAGTATACATTCTTAAACAGCTATATAAACCGGAAAAATACAACAAACAAAAAACCGATTTTATTGGTATCGAGTCAAATAATTCCATCGAGAAGATGATAATTTTTAAATCATAAAGTAAATGTGATTCACATAGCCAGGGTATCATTTCACGTTCAAATACAACAGATAACAATTGGCTCTCAGTTTTCGGGGTAGAATATACATATAAGTGTATGTATATTAGACCGGTTGGAAAAAAAATAATTTTGGTTTTCAACTGCTAGCTCGAAAAACTGTTGTTCGTGGCAAAAAAGATAAAACAATTCTCGCTCAAGCTGAGCTCAATCGGACAATACTTAGAGCTAGATCCCGCTTTTCAATCTTCGATTTTACATTTGAATAACACGTTAAAAATGCGAACTTAGATTTGTGTTGAATTCCACTTGAGGATATGCGCGATACGGGTAAAAATACTGAGAAAACTTTGTTTCACGGGAAATTTAATTTCATGCAAAAAAATTCTCTCGACATTTTCTCAAATCTGGTGATTTTCGAAAGCTAATCGCACTTTAACGCGAATACTCCAAATTTTTGTGAATTTCAGCCGTGACTTGGAAAATATTCAAGATACATCTAAATACATGTCAAGCGAAGAGTTATTTGCGGGAAGTAAAATGTTCTCTAAAGAATATTGTACAATATTTTTTTGAACATGACATATTTCGAAAGAGAATTCGATTGAAATGTGGACTCCCTGTCGATTTCCCAGATTCTTAGGTTAAATCGTAAAATATACAAGATACGGCCGAATATAAAGGTATATTTTTCATCGAGAAGAAAATTTTCAACCTGTAAAGTGTATGATTGCTACTGAATATGCAAATTAACATTACCTCACAGCCGATAATCTAGAATTTTTTCGATACAAACGGAATTGTCGGTTTTCAGGAGAAGTAGGCATCGACTGTTATTTCATATTTCCAAAATCTCATTAATTTTTCTTGCATCTGCATTACAACCAGGACGCTGCGTACGACGATATATTCAACAATCTAAAAAAAAAAGAGGATGAAGTTGGCTATTTTTTTTACCAACAAATTCTCCCGGTATTCTTCTATAGCTTCACGTGAAATTCAACAACAAATCTAAGCTCGCATTCTTCGCGTGGTATTCAAATAGAAAATAGAAAATTGGAAAACGGGCCCTGGAAATACTGCCCAATTAAAATGAAATGAAATCACAACACAAATTCCTTTCTTTCCCCCAAAAAAACAACAGTTTTTTAAGGTAGCAGCTGAAAAAAATCATTTTTTCCCGAACCAGTCTAATATTCAGATATATACTGTACATAGAGAATTAGTATCATAGAGTGACTCGACTTTTTGACGTCTTAATATATATTTGTATAGACCTATAACAAGGGTTGCCTGCACCTTCTGCGCTTCGTTAGTGGGCAAATGCCGAAGGGTTTGCCGGATATTAGGGTTGAAATGACGTTAAAGAGCGCGAATGCCGAAGCTATTGTAGTCGGGATTGCAAGGCTTCTGCCTGCCTTGGGAAAGATGGCTGATGCTACCGGTTCCTCAATCAACTCACTCGTTTGTATTTCTACATATACCTATGTACATACTACAATCTGTTACACAACATAGCATACACATATAGGTATGAATATATAAACACCTTCGCAGCGTATGTATATAAATTTACCTATATATACCTATACATATGTACAGATGTGATGACGATGGTTGAAATTTTCACGCAGAATTTATCCCCCTCGTTCCTCCATAATCGATATCGGCGTTGTATATATGCACAGATAAGGTGGGAAATAACGTTTTTACTATACACGATTCTAGGTATGTACATATACCCGCCTACGAAACGTTCTCATGTCGAGGGAGTGCTCTATGGCTCTACGCCTATCCATCCAATCGATCTCACCAACGAGGCGTGAAGTAACGAAATTATCATACAAATTTATACGTTAAAATTTCCTTCAACCAAAGTCTATTTGTATGTTGTTTCCTGATCTTTGAGAGCACACTCGATTGGGAATATATTTTTTTCGGGATTTTTTGAATCTTATGATGCAGGAATCGCGATGCAGGTGATAATTTGCGATATTTTCAAAATTCCATTTAAACTCTCCGCGAATATCGCCTATCAAGAATTTCAAGGTTTCACCTTTGTAGCAAACATTCGTTCTCCTTAATCTGGATAGTTTTCATACCTAATTACGAAAATATAAATAATGAAATATTCGAAGTATTTTTGAGAATCTTTTGAAGATTGGAAGAATAAATTGTGACACGCGTGATCGGAATGAAATTCCTCGAAATTATGGCAAAATTTGATGAGAATGAAGACTGTAACGTTGCGGCAATAAGATCACGAAAAGTCTATCCTTAAAATACAAATTTTTGAGAAGGAGCTTCGTTTTCCAGTTATCAAATGGCCGGAATATAATGACCAACGTCTAAATTACGTAACGTTGCAAAATCGAGTAGAATTACATTCTCTCTCTTCTTTTTCTTCGAAATTTCAAAATTGGAAAAAAAACTTTCCTCAAAAATCGGTCTTTCAAAAATATATTTTTCGTGCTCATTGGTTGCATTACCTATACCGCGGTTATAAACTCGATTCTCATAAAATGTGTTGAACCTTTGAAGATCGCCCGTTGAATGTTTCGAAGTGTTCTAAAATCCTTGAAAATTCTTTGAAATGTTGTGAAATTTTGTACTACGCGCATGAACAAAAAAATGTGTTAACGGTACGGCGGAAATATGGCAGTGTGCGTGAAATTTTTCTTGGTGCCCAATGCAGATAGCAAGCCAAAATAATGAGGACTTGCGTGTTTATTCCTCTTCCTTTAAAAATGATAATTGCGTATATCGCAGCCGGGCGATTGAGTTTCGCTGAATTTAACGTAGCGGGCGACGTCATATTACAGATTTCGAACTATCGTACGAACAGAAATTCAGTCCGATCGAAAGAATACAAAATAGGTTCTAAATATTTTGTCCCCAACTACCAGAATATGGGATGGAAAAAAAATCATCAAAATTTACCCCAAGACGAACAAATTTTCACATCAAACGTAATCGCCGGACGCCGGACGCCGTAAGAGACTTCTTCGGCGCGACAATCTCTACTATACATGGCTACGCCTGTTTCCCAAGCACTAATGATTGCTGCACGTAGTTTATAGTCCGGGGTAACTCCAGGTAGCGCGTAGGTCTATCGTCGGACTGAAGGATCGACCGAGGAAGAAGACTGGCGTTCGATTAATATCAAGAAATAAATTCAGACCGGTTGTAAATCTAGTTCTATGCCTGCACCCTAACTCCCTCCCGCCCTCCCAGACCTCGACAGCCTGCTTTAGTCCTTTCGCGTCCTTTCCCCATTACAATACATACATATACCAATGTATCTGTATATACACACATACCTAGCCGTCTAGTTAGGCATATAAATACATCTGTCCACTGTATGTATGTACTATATCGCGCGTGTTTCCCCTTTATCATCCGGTGCCAAAACCCGACTATGTAGTGTCCATCTACCTACCAACATTCTACTATACCTACTCCGCATGCCGTTAATACACGAACCGGGTGTGACATGGCGACAAATTATGTCTAGGCATGTAGCACATACATACATACATGCCTGCATCGACTGCGTGGACGAATGTATGGATACTAGCTCGCGCGGGCTGATGTCTTTCGTCTATGAATAATTCTTGCTATGCTCTATAAGCATACCTAGAGAAATTCGTATCCTATCACAGGATCAGGATATTTTCCGCCCCCCCCCCCCCCCCCCCCCCCCCCATATAAGCGGATCGAATTCGATCAGTGCGCGAAGTGAAAATTATATAGATACAAATACAGAAGCGCAGCCGAAAGCTCTCGACTGTACAATTTTCATGCGGATCAGATCAGCTTCGGAAAATTTTTGTTCTCTCTCCATGCGCGAAGAGTTTGGCTAATTTTGTCGAAATATCGGTACCGAATACCGCGGAATCAACGAGCGAGAGAAAAGAAATGAGAAACCAGCGGCAAGGGAGGGGGAGAGGGGAAAAGTTCAATGGGGTGAGAAATACGCGAAGTTTCTAATTTGGCAAATTTTCGTCGTGCGGCTTCTCCGCGAAAGTCTGCTGTAAGAAGTGAGAAATTAGTTAGTTAGTCTTGTACGTATGCACACATCTACTACCATCTAACAGAGTAGTAATAGCCGATGTCTCGCCGCGCGCCCCGGCTTCTCTCTGGCTGGTAGGTGTCTCTTCTGACGAGAACAGTTAGTTCATTTTCAACGTTGCGGATAATTTGGGGACTTAAACTTCGTACCATCGCCTTATCACCTGATAGAGCTGAAGGAAGCGGCGCGGCATGGCAGGGGCTGCGATGTAAGATATAAGAAATGTATACCTGCATCAGATATATGTATTTATAATAATGATCAGCACTCCGTGCTGTACTCAGGTATGGACAGCCGATGTAAAACTCGTGCGATATAAGCATCGCGATATAATGTGATCGGATCGTCGCGCAGATAATTATTGTTAAAAGGAATTGAAGAGCAAGTCCAGGACACGAATCACCCGAGGAGGTCGAGAGTCAAAATTCAAATGGTACCTCCAGTCGCCGACGAAATGTATCCGGATATACATGTATAATTCTTAGTCCGATTCGGTTGACCGGTATTTTTTCGTTTATTTTTACTTTTCCAAAAAATGATTACGTTCCGAACTACGTTTACGGTGCTTGCTTTTGAGGACTCATTTGCGCCCATTCTTACTCATTGTCGAAAGCATTGTTGGCATTCGAAAACGCGGATTCGTCAACACTCTTACACCGAACAACCAATTCGAATGAAACTTTTTCGATTGAATGCAGTATTTCAGGAGAAAGTGGCTAAATATTTCATCTCGCTGAATTTTTGAGAAAATTCAGAGCTTTAGGGAGTTTCTAATTGTTAGGTCAGGTAATTTGTTCGTAGGCGAGATTGGACAAACTTGAATTTCCGATAGAACTCTCCCACAATTCGTGGAGATGAAATACTTAGCCACTTTCCGCTGAAATACTGCATCCAATCGAAAAAGTTTCATCCAAATCGGATACGTGGTGTAGGAGTAGTGCTGAATCACGTTTTCGAATAATAACAATGCTTTGAACAATAAGTGACAAACGGTGCAAATGGGTCTTCGATAGCACCTCAATGAAATTTCAACTGAAAGCCTGTTTCTCATGAATTTCGTATTTGTGATTTTTTCTTCAAACGGTTGTATCATAACTTTTGACCGATCGATCCGATTCCAAAGATGTTTTCGATAAAATTATGCGGAATTGGGCAGCTGTTGTCAAAAAAATTTGAAACTCTTGCGGGGCTCGATACAGATTTCCAGAAACTAGTTGACGTCACGTAAGAAAACGAAAAAAATTAAAGACAAGATTTACAAGCTCGATTCTTTTGCAATTTGATATATTCGTTTTTACTCGCCGGTTTTTCGTCTCTCTTTTTAAATCTTCGCTGAGAAGGCTTAACTTTTTCACAAATTTCAGGGCTCTCGACCTGCCTTGGCTGATTCGAAATCGAATGAGCCAAGTTAGAGGAAAATCAAAAATCGAGGTCTTATGGGCATAAAATACTAATTATTTGTCATTTTATAAAGAAACAAAAGAAAAACCGAAATAGAGGTATACATCGAAAGAAATTGAGCGATTGCGATGTCGGTTTCATACTGGATTCCAAATTTTCAACAATCCCGTCGTTTACATACATTTTGCGAGATTGATCGTTTTACTGTACAGAGGTCGCGCGGTTTAGTGCTCTCAATTTCACAGTATTATGTGGGATAATCCACGTATTTCTTCATCCCTCTCCTTTCTCTCATTGATTTTTCAGGCACGCTTCTGGTTCATTTTGTTCGCATTTCAACTCTCATGATCCGCGTACCGTTCCGCGCGTATTCATCCCTGAAATTCCTATTTGTGAATAATTTTGTCAAAACATTCAGTCAATTGTATAAATAATTTTTACGTTTTTCATACGCCACCTTTCATCGAATACTTAACGAAAAAAACAAAAACCTATGGAAAAAACTGACCAGTTTCGCTTGCGAAGGATATTCAAAAATACCTACTGCACTGATGTTAGCAGAAGAAAATGGTAATTTCAACATCCTTCGCATGTCCCAGTAAGTGAACTGTAAAATTTATGCTAATCAAACATCGAACGTTAATCTCAATTGTAAATGGAAAATAATGTGAAACATTTAACGTAGAGTTCGACACCCGAACGCCCCAGGTAGCGAATACGCACATCAGAATGACTTGAAATTTGACATTTTTCTTGCGTACGAGCCTAATCGCATCAAGCTCCTTCGCGTTGAAATCTTCAAATTTATGTTAGATCGGATATTTCACATTTTTCATGGGTTCGAACGTTGATTCGAGCGATGAGAGAGAATGAACACGAAAAAGACGTCGACTTCGACACAATAATGTTACAATGTAACATTCACACAAATTATTCCCAACGGTGTATAAATTTTATCTCTCTCTCTCTTTCTCTCTCTCTCTCTCTTCGGTGATCACGGCGAGCGCGAGATGATTGCGTGTAAAATTGAAAACTGACGATTCACAAATTGAGAAATTAAATTTCTCGGTGCTATCTCCAGCTCAATTTTAGATGCCGTATCTCGCGGTTAACACGAGGCTACAAAACATGTTCCTCGAGTTTCCTTATAGTCGAGGTTTACCCAGGTGGCAGGATCATCCGACTTAACACGTTGTGCCTCGCTCGCTCACGGATATTCCCGCGTTACCGGAGCTCTACTTCGCGGCGATAAGACACGACGACGACGACGACGATAGTCGAGGAAATTGATGCAGCAAAACTTTCTCCGTTCCTTATAGGCATCTCCCCTGCACTATCCCACTACGGTATAATATAACCCTAACTTGTATAGCGGATGTACATAGGTATATATATTATATTTTATACATCCTCCTCGACTGCGATGCCATTTCCCGAGTGGTCGCATTATACCTATATCGTATCGTATACGTAGCTTTTTATTTTTTCCCCAATTCTTTGCCTTTCGCTTCTCCGTTTCTTGCCTCTTCTGACAGAGAAATCGAATTCGAAGGATTCGAAATATGCAGCAGAATATGATGAAAAATAACGATTCACATTCGCACGTAATTACTTTCTTATTTTCATCCCACGATAAATTATTTATATCAAAGAAAGACGTAGGTATCCATACAGGCAAAATGAACACTTTTTCTCTCTCCCTCTTTATCGCGAAATCCACGATGTCATATACGGCGTTGCTCCAGTACTGGAGATAGAAAAGAAAGGAACAGAACAGAACAGAAGGAAAAAAAAGAAATTATCCGCGGAGTCGAGAACATGAGGATCAATGCGTTCGTTCGTTCGGTCGGTCGGTCGGTCGGCGCGGCGGTTGGTCGGTCGGTCGGTCGAGCACTCTGGAAACGTGAAAAGAAAAATTCATTGTGGCTGATGGAAATAGAGTGAAAGATACGGGTGGTCCCGCGGAGAGTGAAAGAAGATTTGTATACCTGCGCTACGATCTAAATGAGGGAAACTCGTTGCTCGTATGAACCTGTGTATGGGGTATTCTCGCTCATCCGGGACAGTTTTCTGCGCGTGCACTGGCTCCCCGATTTTGACGGCACTCGAGAATTTGATATCAATTGGTTCGGACGATTTTTCATTTTACCAACTATACAAAATTCTATTTTTTCGCACACCGCGGGGGATCTTCAGGCGCCTATATATCTTCCAGCCTATATAGTACTACCCGGCAAGTTATTTTCGACGCGTGATATGGAAACGCGAAACCTGTACCACCGCGTTCAAGCTATCGAACTCAGAATTTTGAAAAGAAATTTTTAGTCCATGCAATTTTTATTACAATTTCATTTTCCATGCCGTAACCAGAGGGCAGAAGTTTTTTTCAATGAAAATTCGACTGTCGACAGATTTCCCTACGCTGAAGAAACTATAAAATTCACAGAATGGCTTTCGGCTTATAGTTTTCTTTTTCGTTCTCTTTTCTCAAATAATAATTTACCGAATTTTTTTCGACCGAATTTCTTCTCCTTATTTTTTTCCAATTTTTCCGTCTGTTGATTATTTTTTATCTAATTTTGGTCGAATCATGAGCGATCGAAACAAAACAGGAAACAAACAAATTCTCAACATTTGTTCGCACGAAAGTCTTTTTTTCAGTGCTAATCGTCTGATGAGAACAAAATTAGACCAGAGAAAAATTTGTTTAAAAGAATGATTAAAGAAAACAACGAAACCGAAACGCCAAGACCGCGGATTTCACAGTTTCGTCAGCATCTGGAAATCTGTCTGGAGTTAAATTTTTATTATAAAAATTTACCTGCTCCGGTCACAGTGTGGAAAATAAAATTATCATCGCAGGAACTTCAGGGACAATTGCATTTTTATTTCAAATTTTTTGGTTTCATGGCTTAAAAGGTGGTCCTTTTGTGATTCCAGATCACTCGTTGAACATAATTTGTCGGGCGGCAGTCCGGAAGCTATACGCGCCTGAAGATGGCCCGGTGCTCGAAAAAATGTAATTTTTTCTATTTTATAAAATGAAAAATCTTCCGAACCAATTCGTGTCGAGGCGTCTGGCTCTACACTCGTTGTTGGGATTTAGTCAGGAACCAAAATCTCGGAATTTCTTTTTTCGTCGCGTTTTGTTTCGCTCTTCATAAGTTTGCCGGGCCGCGGGCGGGGGGGGGGGGGGGGGGGGGGGGGGGGCTCACATCTGTATGTTTACTATGTACACGATATCATAAATAGTACAGTGTATCTAATTAGCTGGACGCGTGAAACTTCATCGTGAAACTTGTCCGCGATGAGGATGAGGTCGCAGGGTGTGTCCTGAATACCATATTTCTGTACCCCCGCCCTCCGTCCCCCCGTCCCCACCCCCGCATCGTCTCCATTTTCCCCGTTCGCATCCACCGTTCTCGGTATTATACCTTGCTCACTACCAACATCACCGTCACCACGGCCACCACGAAGACCACCTAAACCCGCTACCCCCTCCCGCCCCCTGTCGGAGAACACAGCTGCTGCCAGTTGAATGTATTTGCATGATAACCTAAGAGTGGTTTTATTATTCAAGACAGGTTCCCAGATTCACGCAAACTTTAGGTTGACACGCGATATTCCACGCCTATCCATAAACTTTACCCCACAACTCATTTTCCTATTCTATGAAGATCATTTTTTCGTTGTTTCTGCTCTCTCGACTCCATTTGGGTGGGGTGGGGGGTGGGGGTTCTTCGAGTTGTCGTTCGATTTTCGTTTTTTTCTTCTCTTCCCTCCAACGAAACCTGCTACACAGATTCTCGAAAAAGAGCTGGAAATTGTTCTGTTCTAGGTTGCTGTTTTTTTTTCTCTCGTTCTTCCTCATCCCTGCCTTCTTCGTTCTGACACCACGGCTTACTCATACTATACGGATTCATACAATATTTAAAGCTACCGCGGCAGATACAGAGATACGTATATAGTGTATGCGATAGTGTCGTCAATCGCTGCGAATTTACTCGCGTAAAAAGTCAAAGTGCACTCCCAATATTTGCACTCATTCTTACAACGTATTTGCAGGATTTTGCCTCCTACGTGCGCAACTACCCCCTTTCACTGTAAGTGAATAAAAATACGAGCATAATGGGGATTATACAACGGCGTACGTGCAGCTAGAGCTTGTTTGACTTCGTATCAATATCACTGTGGAAGGTTGAACGCATATCATACGCTCTTTGCACTCCGTCCCCGTATAATATACTGCACCAATCGATCTTTCCGACATTTCTTGCGATAAAGTGTTCGAGACAACGATCACAACATCGACAACAATGATAATGATAATGATAATAAGAACAATAACGGCAATAACGACGCAGTGATAGATATTTGATTGTATCCCGCATGTATATATAATTTAGCATGATAATTAGCCGAAAATTATCATGCATCGGTCTATCAGATTGATTGATTTTTCCCTTCGGCTGATTCGATCGTTGGAGAAATTACCTCATACGGAGCTATATCGAACTCACGTAATTAATTATTTCAAATTTTCTTGATCGAGCCGATGAGTGATGGGCACGTGAGTACGTATACATACGTACGTATGTACATACATACTGCATGTACTAATGTAGTACCAGCCTAACGTGGAATTGTCATGGAATTCCTAATCGAATAAATTATTGCCCTAGATGGGAAAGTGGGAACGGCGTACATAGGTACACACACAGGTACCGACTATGTTGCCGAATCTAAAATTGAGCCCTTTTTAGTGTAAATGAAAATCATTCTCATATCATGCATTATGCATAGAATACCTGCCACCGCTCACATTCCTTTTACCACTTTACCATTTTACCTGCACACTCGTGAGGCTAATGCTTAGGGTCTTCTCCGCTTGTACATACATACGCATATATTATACCTGTAGCTACTTGCATGTGTTCAACGTGTTCGAAATATAGTCAGCATTAATGTATATAAACAATTTCATCGATATCCATTCGTTTTAACGCGTTATATGCTATTCTGCACCGGTGTAAATATTAATGTATAATAGATAATAATGGCGGGGGTGGGGATTCTCAAGGGTGAGGGAATTAATCATGTGTTTGTATCTGATCGTTACTCACGATTCACTGTGTATATATATGATACCATGTATAGGTGTATCGACTTCGTTGTATATCGCATGCTGAAATTTCGTTTCTTGATTAAAGGGAATTCTGTTTGATCAACGTTAATTGGACTCTGCAGGTAGTAGTAGTCTATTATTGTCTTCTATTATTACAAGCCCTTCAAAAAATTGGTTTCACCTTTTCGTAGGTAAAGGTATATATATACCTATGTCCCTGCAATACGTATACGCCCATACGCACACGTTAGATATACGAGGATCTCACGTTTTCTAAATGAGAAGTAAACGTAATTTGAAATGGTAATTCACATTTGGCATCGATATACCTGTGCAAACGTATACGAAAGTTCATTGGCGTAGTTTATGAAGAATTTATATTCTATCATCGTGATTATTGTACGATGAAAAATTGAATTATTGAATCCGAGCATTTTGGAAATTTTTCTCAAATTTATACCATTAACAAACTTTGCTCGGGTTTCTATACTGTAATCGTCGAATTTTTCATCGAAAGAAGATAGGAAAGAAGCAGAAAGCAAAACAGAAAAGATTTTGGTTTCGGACAGTGTTTTTGTTTTCGAAAATTTGTCCCAAAAGAAGAAAAGAATGGATCCATGACGTTATCATATGATCCCACATTTTTTTCATTGACTCGCTAATGTAAATCTGGGAAGATTATTCATTTATAACTCGCAACCGCGGTATTACTTGGATACGATACGATACGATGCGGTTCGTATATTTCAAACCCCTCGGTTGACGAGCTTTTATCCTCGACTAGATTTACACGTCGAGTTGTTTTCCGCTTTGGATATTCCGGAGTTCATGATGGATGAGAGTTATTATCGGCATTGACACTTGATTATAACTATATATACCTATAGGTTCGAGGACTCGGCGTATATTCCGCAGGAATATTCTGCCGTTTCCAAAATTCTTCGTATTTGCAGATTTATTACGTTTTTTTTCCCAAACTGTTTCTCCCACGTTAATTTGAATGCGATAATTGCCAATTCTTCTCTTTTCCGTCATACGCATACATTAATAAGTGACAACGATCTTTCGATTGAACGCCGTCGTCCAGGCTCGCGTTTGAGTAACTCAAACGGAATTTATACCTAACGTATGTACCTAAGAAATCGACCAATTGAATTATCATTTTTGGAGATATTCAAGCGGCTGGCTCTTGTTCTTTTTCGAGTCAATTGACGCATTTCTTCCTGTCCCTTGTGCATATATAATGGGCGTCAGGTTCTTCCGAAACCTGACACACTCTCGGACCTCGTACCGCGCGGTGACCAAGTTTTCTTTTCTTTTTTTTTTCTCCAACTCTGATACGTTCACATACCTCGAAAATTTTCTTATTGAATTGCTATATGTTCAACTGCGTCACATTTGAACCAATTTTCAGAAAGACCTATTTTCCTCCTCCGAATCGGGGACGAAACTGCGTACTTTCGACCGAGGTATGAAGAAAAGAATATTTTTCGTAGATATAAGATTGAAGAAAATACTCAAAATACGAATGGTAAAAGGAAAACATGTATTTTGCCGCATTAGCCTGTACTCCAATATCCAAATTATTATTCCTATCAGATTATCCTGCCACGTTTTTCACATAAAATAGGTATGTAATATTCAAACCAGGATCTCCATGTGTTCGAATTTTTCGCACGCGTCCTCGTGACTCTTTTCCATAGACAATGACTGCATAGTAAATGCTATTCGGCTTCGATATAGGAATCGTGACGATCAGGTTGCGACGTCAATTTCCTAAAAATTTCTCATCATTCATTCAATATCGGTCGGGTTCCATCGTTGAAGAGTACGAGCAATTCGAGGATTACGTAACGCCTCGCGGGGTAGGGTGGTCGTATGTTTTCATTTTCGCTGAGACATCCTTCACTTTCAATAACTGCCGCTACATATTTCAAATACTTCAATTATCCGAAAAAGAAGCGAATATTCAGATGCTTAAAGAGTTCGATTAATCTTGATCACCAAGAATATTATTCGTTTTCGGAACATTTTGAGAGGCCATTGGAGTCGCCGATGGCAATCTAACCTAGCTAACACAGGGAATATTCATTTTCCATCGAATCCGATCAATGTTTTGATAGAGTGAAATACTTAGCCACTCCCTGCCAACATACTCAATGAATTCTCAAATTTTCGTTAGAATCGACCGAGTCGTTTGCGAAAATTTACGAATTTCGTTTTCGAAACGGTTTACATTTTAGGGCAACGCCTATGCTCATACACGGCAGCGCCCGTCAAATGCCGCTTCCTGCGAACCAAGTTTTCGATTCAAAGAAATAAACCTTTTTTGTGTAATTCATAGTGATAAAATATTTATCGTTCTTTCGATATGAACGCGGTGGTGCCGCAGCTAGTAGCTGGTAGTAGCTTTTTCGTGCCAGCAGACGACATAGGGTTGCTTTCCGTCCTGTTTACGCATATTTTTCGAAAACAGGGTTTAAACAAGTTTTCAAATTCTCTTAACAGATCTCACTAAGAGCTTATACTATTATTCGAGCAATTTTTTTTCCATAAACTGAGCATTTTCTGACGATATTCTAGGATCATTCTCGTCATGTCTACCTCAAGAAACATTGTATATAAGTAAGCAAATTTTGCATTTATTTTCTAGAAAACGATGTGCAACGTTGTATTCAAATGTTCACAGAATTCTAGTCGTCGATTAATTGGTATACTCTGGAAATGACATGCAATCCCAACCATTTTCATTCTACTGACAAACCTTCTGTATATACCGAGTCTCCGGAGACAATAATAATAAAATCGACTTGGAGTTTTCGTTCAAATTGACTACTTTCAACAAAATTTCAAGACTCAAAGTTATCTTCGTAATTTTATTCTCCTTCTTCCTTCTATGAAAGCTAAAATTGTCTACATTTCGTGTGAAAACTATAGAACCATAAGTGGTCAATTTCGGACCTCAATCATCGGAACCTCTTCACGATACTCCTACACATTCGAAAATGGAAAAGAGGGGAAACGCATCACGGAAAAATTCGAACCTTGATGAAAAGAACGAAATAAAAAGAAAGAAAACCAAAATCCATTTCAGATCTCACAATAAATTTCATCGATTTCGTGTTCATAAATTTGATCTTGTCTCTTTCTTGTTTTTAGAAATTCTCCAGTCCGGTTCCCCGATTAGCACCGTGCGTAGGTATAAGCCGCAAGGTAGGTATATTTGAATCGTTGTGCTTTGAAGTATACGCGAGCGAGAGCTGAACGAGGAAGGTAGGTATATAACTTTGTGGAGTGTTGAAACGAGTCTGAATTATCTACGCTGTTGTACTTTAACGCTTGGGCTTTTATCATCCTCCTCCCCCTCCTCCACCTCCTCCTCAATACGCCCTTCTACTATTATTATACATGGGGGATAAAGGGTATGGTGTGAAGTATCAAATATTTTACAACCGCAGATAAATATCCGGGGCATAATAACCGATATTAATATACGTATACCTTGCAGAGGTATGTGCGTACCCATCCAATGAAATATATAATACCTTTTCGTATTTTGAAATCAAGTTAATATTCGCAGTCAACTCGTAATAGGTCATTCTCCTACTGAAAGCGAAATTAATTCCCATTTATTTATTTCATTCCTGCTCCGGTATATTTCCGTATTTCCGTATATTCGTTCAACAATGAACCATTACAATAATTGTTATCCATTCTACATTATTATATCGCATCGAGTGGAGCCTGAAATTTTCAGTCTACTAATCGAGCCGGTGATATTTCCGGTTTTCAACTTTCGGTTTCTTTTTTTTTTTTTTTTTCGCTCATCTGGTGCACAATCAATTCCGGGCAGAAAAAATGGCTGAGAAAAATCCAAATCAAGTTTTCTCGACAATTGAAAATTTGCCGTCGCGTTGATCACGTACTCGCTTCGTTATATTCTTGATGCTATTTTTCTCACATTTTTTACTCGTCTATATGGATAACGCGATCGCATAGGTATACAGGGTGATTCAGGTTGGGCGGGATACGTTTTTTAGATAGGATAGGATTTTTCGCGAAATTCTGAAACGGAAAGTACTTTGTCGGAAATTCCTGCGACCTCGGGTTTTCGAGCTACATCAGATCTAGGTTGACCTATCGCAGAGCTTGTACGCGAGCGAGACAAGGTAGGCCTGGATGCGCGAGTGCACACAGTCTCTGCGCACTATCAGATCAGCGTTGCGATTGGTTGAAGTAAATATTCTGTAACTCGCAAACTATCGGTCGCAGAAATTTTTGGTAAATGACTTTTCCTTTCAGAATTTACGGAAGAATCTATCCCCCACGAAATCTGCCACACTCAACCTCAATCAATCTGTGCACATAGTCTCTCGCTTGTATACCATTCTGGTTAATAGTGCCTCTGGGCTATCGACAAGTGAACTACAGGCGCGCCCAAATCGGAGGTATGTATATGTATCTCGTACGACATTTACTATACATACATATCCTCGTAATTATCACGCGATCAGAGTGAACCTCGCTGGTTTTCTGTATATACAGCCATACATACAATATACAGACATACATACAATATACACCGGGTGGGTGGAAGCAGAACTCCGGCCAGTTTTGAAACGTGAATAAAATCCGAACGCGTTGATCATCCGAGCGATTTAATTATTCTTATGCGAAAGCTAGGAGAACGAGGCTTCCATTTGGCAGTTTTTGATCTAATTCAATCTCCACGCGTTGATGAGTTGAAACAATTGGCGTTTGGAGAGTGAGTCTTCAAACGAAATGACGTAACGAGAAGCAACGGTCAACCCTAATTTTCAAGTTTACAAAACATTCCGATGGTTACATTCGATCAAATTTATGCTGTGACTATTGAATATATGAATATCCGATCCAAAGTTTACAGGAGCTTTATGCAGGATGAAAATTGGGGCTGTACGTTGTAACACTGAAAAGACAAAGAAATGAGTTATTGCTCTCGCTCTCGGATACGCGATGATCATTGTGAAATTAGAATAATTACATAATAAAGTCTGCCGGATATCCCCTCAGAATTTTCCGTGAGCTTGGAAATTTGGTCAAACATCGCTCCATGCTATCTTAACTTTTGCGATAACGACGGCGACATTTGTTTAACTCGTTTTCCAAACGCGGGCGTTGTTCATCAATGAGAACAGATGCTCGCGAGTGTTCAGTAGGTCGAATGAAAGCGTGATTCTTCTAGTTTCCGGTGAAGCAAAGGTCGCCTGGATCGTATACAAGGCATTCAGATTCTATTCATGCTTTGAGACCGTAGGCCGATTCAAAAATATTCAACAATTTCATAAATGAAAGGGGAAACAACCTCCTGCAGCGCTCTCATATCTTGTCCTACGATTTATTATCAAATTCTGAATAGTTTGTGCTATATCATATCTTATCATGTTTCTGACTCCGATTTCCATACGGTTTTCGATGTCAAAGCAAATCTTGAGTACTTGAATACCAAGGGTTGAGCCCAATCCTCATATATAAGGTGCAATGGTTACACATGAATGTATATCAAATATAGACCTACTACATCATGCGTATCAAATCATGGAAACATCAAAATAAATTATGCCTACGCGAAATGGGAGCGAGAGGTTTTGAGAATCGTTTGAGAATATAGCGAACTTTGATGAACGGAAATTTGATGGAATGATTAAATACTTGACTATCGAACTGATTTATTAAATTCCAGCGAGAAAGGAGTCGACGAAATTCCGTAGTGAGATACAGAAAATTTTACAAATACCTACATCGAATAAAGTTATGCGGAAGAATTATCCGCAAAATCTCAAAAATGTGATGCCTATACACTAGTCCGCAGAGATTCGGAGTAAAACACTATTTTTATAAGTGTAACCGTTGCCGTAGAACACTGAACACAAAGAACAAAAAATATCTTTGCAAATTTCAAAGAAATTTGTAAAGCGCGAGCGTCGAATTTCCTGTATCTCGCAAGTCATCAGACCTGTTAAATTCCGATATACTTGGTATGCACGAAATAACATTTGATTGGGGTGAATGGGGAGAAAATATTTCAGTGATAAATGAACACGTAAATTAGGTGGTGAAAAATGAATCGAAAATTGAAAAGAAAACCGAACGTAAATTATATCTCGCCGTCGTTTACCTACTGAAAAATGTTCAAGACGGCCAGGCTGACAGAGCGATTTATGCCCATCAAGCGAGCTCCGGGATATCAACGATTTCTGTATTATCGACGAGATTTCATATTATCGCCGCTGCAATCGGGGATAATACAGAAATCGTTGATATCCCGGAGCCCACTTGATGAGCAGAAGTTTATTTCGCCATTGGGTTTCCTGTCTTCGGCATTCTCCAGTCAACGATCTTACCCTCTGTCTTCGAAAACGAAGAAAAAATCTGATTTAGTTGGATATGAGATATTAAAAAACGAAACAACTCTTGGCAGGGATGATATATTTTCTGATGATCTTCTACACGACGTATTCTCATTCTATTTCTACTTGCCGGCGATCCGCTACGGCGAATTGTGATAATCTATCATATGCTGGATGTGGCCAGTACACAGGGATTTCCGGAGTTAATCTGACAGGAGACGAGCTTCGGTGCGGTTTCATACATTTATTTACCAACTCGGAATTACACCTACGGCACAGATACACATGTGACGTCATGCAACAGCATATACCTACACCTACCCATAAACGCAATAATTAACTACAGTCCGGAGCAGAAATATACAGAATCGGTAGACACGCAAATTCTTCGGAAGACAAATTAATGTTCCGGCATTTACTCTTCTGACGAACAAACAACTATATCACCTACATATGTAGGTATAGCCGCATACGCGAATAAATCGGTCCAACATCCCTTCCAGCCCTATCGCTCTCAGAATCTACAGTCTATATTCTATAAACTATTATAGTAGGTACAGCCTGACCGCAGACCTTGCGGTTTGTGCTGAAATTTTTGGGATCGACCATACAGGTATAGAGCTCATATCCCTCATATCTTATAAAACTAACCCTTCAGCCAGCTGCAGTGTTTTTCTTCAATTTTCTCCACGTAGCACTATGTCCTACCTTATACTTTACTTCATCGACAAAAACAAAGTAGAATTTTGTCACCCCTCTTTGTACGATACTCTTCTACTCCTACCCCTAGAATCTTAATATCTTGTCGTTCTTATTTTCTCTTCTCTTTCTACACGATTTGAATTGATCTTGAAATGATGCAAAATTTGTTCCTTCTACGCCAATCTTTTTCTTTCCATGGTAAGCAGAAAAATAAGGATATTACGGTTTTTCTTACGATCGTTCCAACTCGGGCAACCGGCAGTAGTGTTTCATTTTTTATTGGGGTAGTATACAATCCTCGTACGTGAAGCACGTTGAGCTGATTTGAGTGAGCTGCGAGCGCGATAGTGGATGGAAATTTATAAATTATAAAACTCTTGAATATTATAAATTCATGAAACTCTTTATCGAACAAATATTCAAATTTTAAGGTATCGTTGATATATCTGCAGTGTCGCTTCGAGTGCGAGATTTACTCATTCATAGTATACGTAAGTGCGTTCAGGTGAGATAAAACGAGCAAAAAAGAGGAAAAAAGAAAGAGGTGATGTCCGCGGAACGGAAAAAAGAAAGTGATAGACCATGAGGAACAAGAGTTTGCCGCCGCAGTGAGTCATTTGGAAAGCTAGCACAGCTAGCTGATGTTGGTTTTTACTGAGATTTTACCCCTTTTCACCAAGCGATCGCGAACTAGTGATCATCCGTTCACTTCTATAAGATCTTATCGTTATAATTGCCTGTCTCACTTTTCTCCCTCTATATGTTACTCGACGAGATGCCATATATGGTTGAACGTAAGTTTTTCTTTTATGTTTTCTCTTTCGCTTCTCCTTTTCTTTTTTATTATACCTTTTCCGTCCATCGGTTTGGCAGAACGACGCGACGACGCGATAAAGCGGTGAGAAAAAAAAGAGACAAAATAAAGAAAAGAGAGAGAGAATGGAAAAAGAAAAAAACGAGTAATCCGTTCATTTAATCAAACGATCATATACCTACTACAATTTTTCTTCCCCGTTCTATTTTTGTTTGCTTCTGTAAATTATATAGTAGTCAATGGAACGACACGGACAGCAGCAACGTCAGAGAAACACAATAACAATAACAATAACGCTTTATTTGTACATGTTTAAACTCGCGTGATATTATTGCGTAATTGCTAATTTTACGCGTGACTCGTTTCCGTTACCCTCCCCCCCCTCCTGCCGCGCCGCCTTTCCCACTTTCCCTTCGCCGCTATACTAGGCTCCCTAGCGCCCACTTCTGTGAAGCAGCTGCGAATTTCAGGTTATTTACCGCGAAAATTGAAGCTTGCACCCCACAGCGAAATATCTGCAAAGCGCATGAGGAAACGCATCTTCTTTTTTTATATTTTCCTTTTTTTTTTACAATTTCTCAATTTTGCATATTTTTTTCGTCGTTTTTTTCTTGTCAGTTTTTTTTTTTTTTTTTTTGAACTTCTTTTCCTTTTTCTTGTCCTTCTCCGAGCCCCCCATGACACTTTGAAATTAATCGAGATAGGTATTAGAATATACCTACATCGCAGGGTGAAATTTTCCGCCAGAGTAACAGCTAAGTACTTATTGGCTTTTGCCTCAGCTCATTTATCAAGAATCTGTATATAAGCATGCGTATACATATACCTGTAGGTATATATTCTATATATACAAAGTATTATGCAGACGGTTAAGACACGTGACCGAATCTACACTTTCCATGTACAGGGTGGGCAAAAAAAAAAAAAACGGGACCAATTTAAAACGTAAATAAAAACCGAACGCGTCGACCGATTTTCAAAAATTTGATTATACCCGAAATGAGAAGAATAAACCTTTCGCATCGCGGTTGAAAACCCGAAACATCTGTATCCCCTGCTGAGATACAGGCTCTTGAAAAACGAGTTATGAAAAGGTCATCGGGAGGATGAACGAAATTGAAGAATGCTCAATTTAATTTCCATCTTAAATTATAATTTGAAGACTTGTTTATTTTGGTCCAATTAATGACGAAAAATTCACAACAATTTGTGTTTTTCTCTTATTCTTCTTATTTTTCATACTTCCAAATTTTCTAATAATTCATATGATCGATGCGACCGAAGAAAAAGCGAGTAGGGAGCGGAATTTCGTTCTGACGAAGAATTTGGAGACGCCACTGGGAATCTAACCTGGCTAAGATAGGGAATATCCATTTTCCATCGAATCCGATCGATGAAAAAGTTTTGAAAGAGTGCAATACTTAACCACTTTCTGGCATGTTGTTCAACAAATTCTTGAAGTTTCATTAAAATCGGGCGAGTCGTTTGCGAAAAATGACGATTCTCGTTTTCGAAACGGTTGCTGGACGTTCAAGATAGCGAGCCCAAATTCCCCCTAACATCATTTGCAGCCGATTTTGATGGCTTCCTTGATAATGCCCCGAAACAGAATGTTAACCTCAGAACGCGTGTTTTGACTCTAATGTTACAAGAAACGTTTCATGTCATGTGAATAGAATCTAGGAGAATTGCTAAAACGTCAGAATCAAATTTGAAATTACAATTTAGGCTGGAAATTGAGTTGAACATTCTTAGATATTAATTTTTTTTCAACCTCCCAGTGACATTTCCAAAAGCGTTATCTCGACAAGGGGTGAAGATTTGTGGGATTTTCAAACGCGGAACGAAGGGTTTATTCTTTTAATTTCGAACGAGAAAAAGTATCTGAAAATCGGTCGACGCGTTCGGATTTCATTCACGTTTTAAATCGGTCCTCTTTTTTTCGGCCCACCCTGTAAGTATATTGCAATAAGTGAAAGAGTAAAATGGGATTATACTTTGAATGTAAACTACACACATACATGACGCAAAATATTATCACATACAATAAACCCGAATTCAAAATTCATTTGCCTATGAAAGATTTCATTCGAATATCTATATCGAAAACTCTTTTTTGGGAGAAGGCACAACAAAAGTGGAAATATGACAAAATTCGACAAAATTAACGGATAAATATATATCCATGTTCGATATTCTCGTTGAATAACATACAGATATGTATGTACGAGCCGCAATAGATATTCCCCTGTCGTGGCGACCGCGACGACGCGACGTAGTCGGCGATCGCCGTCTGACCTGACCCAGGCTTTTACTACTGGGAGTTGGACTCCCGAGTCCCGGCCGTTACCTGCAGCTACGAACGTTGATTAAAGTTCACCGAGTGAATGCAGCAGCGCTGGGATAGTCGCTCTCGCTCCCCGATCGATGCAGTGATAAATATACCTGTATACTTTCAAATTATTTCACAAAAATTCCATTCTTCCCGCGTCTTTGTCGACTTTCGGGTAATCTCGTCAAATATTTCATATTTCGTATAATTGTGCCGAGGAAAATTTATGGAAGAAAGGGAACAAAAATTATTCCGATAAAATTCAAATGCCAGCTGTCCCGGATGTCACGCGGATTGCCGGACCGGTTTCCAATTCTTTACGTTATAGTATATAGCTATAATTAAGTAGAGCGGAAAAACGAGAAAAAATTACATAAAGAGAATAAATTGCTGAGGAAGACGTTCGCCCGCTGCAGGAGAGGTTAAATAATGTTCAGTGTTTAAATAAAGTGGGTAATCTGGGTAGAAAACCCCTGAATTATCAATCCGCGTAACGAGAAGCGCGAACCGAAAAAATGGAGATAGAAATAAAAATAATAATCAAAACGCGCGGATCTCTCTACGCAGCGGAGAAACGGGCGCTCGCGCTGCAAATGTTTTACTGTCCGTATCCACGTGTGGTCCGGCTCCCACTTGTCACGGCACTGGCCCAGCCTCTCAGAATCTCTTGGATTGGCTGACTTTGAACGGTTCTCACGGCCAAACGGTTCTACCCTGATGATTTTCGATCAGGAGATTTCCGTCTGAAATTTCACGAAGAATCCGCTACGGCGCGCGTGATGCGGACCACCCTGTATATGTAATTTGAAATAACAACGGCCGCGCCCCGAGCATGGGGATTCATAAAACTCACCTCTAACGAGCGTTAGAATGCCCAAAGGCATTACCAAAACCGCTACCATCAGATCGGTGATTGCGAGACTCATGAGAAAGTAGTTCGTTACGTTTTGGAGTCTCCGTTCCCAGGTGATCGCTAAACATACTAAAATGTTACCGGCTGCTGTACCGACCACTAAAACTACGGCCAACATTGCCCACCAGTTATTAAGCGTAGTTTTTTCTTCAATTGTTTTATTTTTATCATCGTTTATCTCATTCAGGATACCAGGGTATAATTTCGTAGCGTTGTAATAATCACTGTAATTCAATATTTTTCCCGTAACTTTAACAACTCGTCCCACCAATTCGACCACACTGTCATTATATTCCTCACTGTTGCTACCATTGTTACTGTCATTGCTATTATTATTATTATTATTATCACCATTATTATTATTATCTTGATAAATTAGATCATCACTTCCGTTCAACAGGAACGATTTCAACGCCGGGTAAATAAAAGGCGTTAAATTTTTCATATAATCATCGTGATGATTATGATCCCGATGATTATGATGATTATTATTATCCTCATCGTTCAACATCCCTAGAAGAACGGTAGTACTTTCTCCAGAAGTTTCCTCCATCGCTCCGCAAATTTACCGCTGCTCAACCGTCTCTCATCTGAAAAATGAATAAAAAATGAGAGAAAGAAATTATTATATTTGATGATTTTCCCCTCTTCTCTTCTCTGTATTCTTTTATTTTTCTATTTTTTTTTTGTACCCTTTCGCTTTCGTGATCGTAATCATTCATTTTCCCTCGAAACAATTGATATATATATACTTTCGATCGTTCGTTCTTTTCCTTTCTTTCTATTCCCTTCAACTACAAACATAAACCCGCGGCTCACTATATATTATATATACGGTGATAAATTGGAAGGAAAGACTGTTCTTTTCTTAAACGTGAATTCCGCCACCGCCTACTTTGGAAACCTCAGAAACTCACGTCCTTCCGGTTTAATAAAGACGCGGACGTCAACCGCAGAGCCCTGGCTGTCGAGGTTCTGAAATTAAGCAGAAATCCTACGTACTATACATAACTGTACCTACTGTGTAGGTATATGTACATACGAGCACATTCCCTGTGACCTTGTCTTTTTCTTCTCTTCTCGCATCTATTTGTACTTTTCGGATCAGACGGGGACAGATATATTACGTATCTATGTATTGCCTTATACAATTCTACGCGATCGGTTTTTTTCCTCCTTCCTTTCGTCGAATTCTAGTTTCTTCTTCGGAACATAATTGCAGAAAAATGGACGAAAGTCGGTCGTATACATATAGGATATTTTGGTCCGCGCGTGGTTAAACAGAAATTCTGAAAATGTTCGAAATTCTTCCGTATATATGTATATATATATATATATATATATATATATATATATATATATGTATATATATATATATAGGTGTAATAGGTATATACGAACAGCTACTATATCTCTGACGACATCCCCGCGCTCGCGAATAACCGAAGTAGAAGAATTTCGAAGATACTTTCTTTTGTCGACGTATACCTATATCATGGCTCAGCTAGGAAATTCTCTCTTAAATAGTATATAGAGGAAGAAGGAGAAGAAGGAGAAAAATAACTATGAATTAAGAATTTTTCGCCAGGTATGATGAGAGGAGAATGAAGAATTGATATTGTATTTGAACAATGTCAGCTTCCTTCGGTAATTGAGTGAAAGATAAAACAAAAAGGAAAGATGAAGAACCGTGAATTTTGTCGTAATTGTCAATTTCGAAGCACGTTCTATGTGTGTGTGCACATAATATACTCGTAATTTTGATATTTTCATCTTCGTTCTACGGAATCGAACAAACCGTATTGCGATTACCCGCCGATAACGATCAAATCCTTTGTTTATGCTGGGGAAATTGAAATACGTAATTTCGGACGTAAAAATTATAAATATCGGGCGAAATGTGTATGAAACGAACCTGCAGGCTTCGATCTTCCTTAATCTGCTTGAAGCCCCTGATAAATCGGATACACAACAGGCCTTTGATAAACGGGAACAAATAAATACAAAGAATGATATTTATATTGTTATGTTTTTGTATGCTCGTTCGTTTTTATTCTTTCTTTTTCTGTTGATCTTACACAAATTATATCTGCCATTTAACAGAGAAAAAAAAAACGAAAAGAAAGGAAACAAAAGGGAACCAGCGATCTTACGAATTCTGCTTCAAGTGGCTATGAACGAAATTTTTTTCCCCGCACTTATTCCGGCTGTAGCTGTACCCCACGTTTTGTGAGAAAAGGCAAGAAAATAAAAAGAATAATGAACCCATGAGCAGCTCGTTACTTTTTGCAGTATAACGACGTTTGCTAAGAAATCCGATGGAAATATTATTTGAGGTCCTTCCTCTCGGGACCTTGTGACTTTGGAATATAACGAAAGATTAACAAAGACAAATTCCGGCTCGTCATAATTAAGATCTGAAACTTTTTGGACTAGGGTCTCGGTAGCGTGCGATTAATTTCAACTTCGGCGAAAGTATATGCGTATTATACATGTGTATATCTACCGGAAGAAAGAGCTAGAGAGTGAGAAGGAGGAAGGATAATGAAACTCGTTGGGATAAATATATGTATATACATATAGAGGTGAGACGCCTCTAGAAAGGAAGCGTCGGGCACGGCGACTTTAATAATAAATTCAATATTGCTCCCACTGCAGTGTAGCAACGATTTCATAAAGTATTATCTTCCGTTTTACTTAAAATTCCAAACGTTTTCTTAAACATCGTGAATTGTTAAATTGAAGGTTGGTATGCACAAGAACACGCACTCGCACCTCATTATCTGGGAGCGACAGATTGAATTATTACCGCAGCGAAGATGAGAATAGTATATCGCGTGGCCGGTGCCGAAAGTAGGCGACTTCCGACGAGTGTGAAGTTAGCCGCACGAGCCGAAGGCGATCGCTGCATTCACACCAGTATGAGAGCGATTTAAGCACGAGACAAAGGCGGAGATTGTGACCACGAGAGTACTCGTGCAAATGCGGTATGAGCCGAGGCGAGTGCTGCTAACTTCACACGAGTCAGAAATCGCCCACTCGCGCGTGTGGCAAACGATATTTTTCATAACTCCTGATTGGAAAGTTTGATTTGAGAAGAAGACGCGACCACATGTGTGAGAAAATGGCTGTCGAGGCATTGAACAGTAATATACACTACGATACATCACTGATACCCGATGGCGCCACTGAGTGACTGAGTTATCTGAAAGTGCGCACGCAGAGAGCTCTAGTGCGGAAGGCGGACCATTCACGGACTACACATGCGCCAACTTTTACAATTAGTTCGGGCACTGTTCGGAAATGGCTTTGCGCACGCCACACAGGCATCGAAAACGGAACTTTCCAGCCTTGTACGACAGGGAGACAAAAATATTGAAATGATCATACATGAGTGATTCTATCGGATAATTAACAGATTTTTGTCTCGTTATATCCAATTTTGTTCTAAATTTCATAACCTCTTACTCCAATTTCAATTATAAGAGTTGAAAACTAAGAAAAACGGAAATTCTGTTCAATTTTTGCATAATAAAATTCTCATTTGTTTTTTCCTTGTTCTCTCTTTCTTTCTGTCAATGGTACATATCTCAATATGAGAGAAATAGTAATCCGGGAACATATAATTCCCTGAAAAAATTCTCCCTTCTTTTGAGAAAAATATTGCCGCTCATCCCTGCAAATTCGGAATGCTTTGGAAATGTAATTTTTAGTTTAGAATCGAATTTTTCGTTTCCTTCATCAACCTTCATGCGATTTTGATTTTTTTCTTCTCAATTTCAACCGAGAATACCAGAACTCTGTGATTTCTGGAGTTGAATTATAACGCGTTTGTATAAGTAATTAATCTTCGGCAATTTATATAAATCCTAAAGTTAACCATTCAACTTCGGGAAGCAATGAGAACATACATACAATTAGTAATCACCAATCGCGTGGTTTCGAAGTTCGGATAATTAATTAATAGAACCCACTGGAACCCCGAAAATCCGAAAATGAAATTCGTCCGCGGTTGATATTTTGAGCCGGATGTGACGATAACAAAACCAGTAGAATCTGAAGATAAAAGTTTAAGGATTCGGGCATAAAAAATTGATTTTCGAGTGCAGAGTGATTTTTTCAAGGACCGACAATGATCTGATGAGCTGATTTCATAGATCGAAAAACTTTGCATCGAAACGATATACATTCTTACAGATCTCGATTTGCTTCCGAAGAAACAACGGGAACATATATACGAATGAATTAGTCGGAAAGATCGATTTATGGTCAACTGCACAATAAGTACAGAATCATAAAGTTATATATTTTTGACACCTATGTAACAATTACAGTTCGAAACGATTGTTATGAAAATCGGTTACAGAAGCGAATGTTGTGCCGCGTTTCGACGGGGAACAAAAATCCAGAACAAAAGAAAGAATGTAAAAAATTTGTCGAAGAAGAGTGGAGCAAAAAGACCCAGAATAACCTCTGGATATCATAAAGCGCAGATGTCGCCTGCGATGGATGCAATTTAAGGCACTACTCTGCAGTGAGTATAGGTATAGTACCATAGTACAGCACGGAGCCGTTTCGTATCCCCTAAGAAATCGGTAGCGTACTTCACACAACCGTCACGTATATTATTCTCGAACGAAGAGGATCGTAAAAGGATTACAACGAGGCACGCGACGGGCGAGAACTTCAATTTATCTTATAATGCTCCGACTGCTAACATCTTTTGAGTGCAGCACCGTGCCGCTCAAAAGTTCGTATTCGTTCTCCTATTCTTATTTCTATTTCTATTCCTATTCCTATTCCTATTCCTATTCCTATTCGTATTCGTATAAACGGAATAAAGTGATGAAGTACCTACCTTGAATCTCGATTTCAGAATTCACAGATCAAATGTGCTTTGACGATTAACGGAGCAATTAGTGATTAACATATACTTCAAGACCGGAAATTGGAGGAAATTTAAACGTAATGAAGTTCGATATGAAAAAAAGAATCTGCAGCAAACTTTGACTATAACTTCGACTCTTATGAAATCATTACGAACGATTGATTTTATCCTCTGCCTCCCGTTATTATTATTATCGTTATTATTCCGTTTTTCCAATCAAAACTCGATCTCTGGCGAACTTTTTTTTGGGGGTCAAATTTTCGGGCGAGGTGGATTCCGATTTTTCTATTTTCAATTTGTGACTTATATTTTGTTCTTCTGCCCAAAATCGAGACGCGTGTATAACGTATTCAAAGTTTGGCGCGCATACAGGCCCGTTCCGGAAATCTTCGAATCTTGCAGTACGGCTCGTTCACGTTTCGGACGCGACGAAGTAACGGGCTGCTGCAACGGTGTACTGACGGCGTGTTCAAACTACTACCCCAATGCCCCCCATTCTTGATGCCCGGCGGAGCCGTGTGCCCCCACTTTCCTCAATTTTCCTTCCTTCCTTCCTCACACCCCCGCGAAATCACGCGCAAGCGCCTATACTATCGCGTAATCCACCCCGCGCGTTCCGGAATCCCTGCAGACACCTGTGAAACACTCATGCGACCTGCCCTACGGACACGACGCGTATCTGTCCGTAACGCAATGCTCCTTTTTCCGAAAAAAGGCGCAAAGGGCGGTGGGTACCGCCTATCTTCTGTTTTCATTTGTTTCGTACAAATTTCGGAATACATTCATTTCGTTATCACGTATGTGCAATAGCATACAATTGGAATTCCGTATTTTCTTCACTTTCCTTCTATGAAATGTTCTCGCAATTTGAAACGATGCAAAAATGCCTGTAACAACTTTCTTCGCTATGAAAATTTCGCCTAATAAAGTACAACAATGACGCAGTGAGTGAAACTACCAACAAGCAGCTCGGCATCTTCATGCTGCATGATAATTACTACGATTCGTTCTGTTTCTTTCATTATCCTACACAAAAAACGAAACAAAAAAAGTACGTACTTTCTCCGGTTTTTTCGCGAACGTGGGTCGCTCTCCAAAGGAAGATCCCTCGGCTCACGATCATTTGAAAAATTTCGTGCTGATGGTAGATACGCTCATACTACCTTTCATGTACCTAAGTATATTCACAATACCTATCTATCTGGGGGGAGGGGGATACTTTTTACTCTTCTTTCGCTCTGATGCTCCTTTGGTGCTGGAGTGTAGGGTTTGGGGAAGGTATGAAACCCCTGTCCACTTTGTTACACGGCTTTCGAATACGCGACGTTCTATAAAAAGAAAAGAGAGAGAAAGATCGTACGCAGCTTGCGCGGGTTCGCAATTTTTATTTATGCGTGAAAAAAATGAAAACAAAACGGAAAAAGCTTGGACGATTTTTTTTCTCTCGTTTTTCATTCCCTTTGCGCCTTTTTTTTTTGTCATTCATTCTTTCAATGCGGTTTTCCGAAGCAGACTTCTCGACCGCAAAGTTTGACCCGCAGTAACGACAGTTGACGACAAAATTACTGCCGGAGTTGGTATAGAAATATAAGTGTTGGGTGATTTTCATTTAGGTATACAGTTTAATTCGGGTCTCTCATCGGGTTGGTTTGGTTTTTTTCTAACCAAATTCATTCATTTCTCTGTTTATTTGACTAATTGACCTAGTTCAAAATTTGTTCGGCGAAGAGTTCGTTTTTCTTAGGTTGTAGAAAAAGATACGATAATCTCATGTGCCACATCCTTCACAGTATTTATGTAATTGTGTATTCAAATTTTCTAATTCAGGTAGATCATACAATAGCTACAACGTATAGACATTTTTTGACAATCAAACAGAACAAATTCACAGCTTATATGTATAATTCCTTTTCGTTTGATCACTTCCTTTTTACGCGCCATTTCTCCAATCCTTGGACATATAAAGATAAGCAACGATTTCTATGGATTATCGCCGTCCCCTTTTTTTTCTCTCGTACCTACCTTGCTTCGGGTTTGGTATAAGTACGTCAGCCTCGCACGCGATCTCGTTGAATATAGACTCGTGGAATAGAATAATAGATTATAAGGTTGAAATATATTCAGACAATCTCGTTAACATGCTCGGTGTTTCTTCGGGCAGGTAGATAAAGAAGTATAGTACCGCATACCTTTAGGCACTACTGGAACACACACCGATCTTATAAAAACTGCAGAAATTGAATGCCCCAAGAGGTCAGTTTCCATGATAATAACCTGTGTACAGGATGATTCATGTTAAGGTGCTATATTAAAGACATACTCAGAGCCATTGTTACTCATTCTCAAAAACATTGTTATCACTTCGGAAATGGAATTCGTTGCTAAACCTACACCAAACAACCGATCGGAATGAAACTTTGGGGAGTGGATGCAGTATTTCGGCAAGAAGTGGCTGAGTATTTTATTGCTATGAAATATTGAATCATCTATCGAAAATTAAAATTTTTCCAATCCAACCTATAAACGAACCTAACCTTGCTTTCAGAGATTCCTGAAAAACTTTGAATTCTCTTGGAATTTCAGCAAAATGAAATATTTAGCCACTTTCTGCCAAAATTCTGCATCTGATCTTTGAAGTTTCGTTTTGATCGGTTCTGTGGTGTAGGAGTGGCGACGAATCGCGCTTCCGTGGTGACAATAATGCTTCTAAGAATGAGTAACAATCGGTCTTTATGTCTGGTGAATATGTCTTTAATAGCACCTTAAGAGGGGCACATTTTATGGATAGATTCGATTCTTCGAGTAATTCGTAAACGGAAAGTCCTTTGCCAAAAATTTGTGTGAAGCTGCTATTCGAGCCACCTCGGATCTAGGTTGACTTATCACAGAGCTTGTACGCGAGTGATACACGACAGGCTTGAATGCGTGAGTGAGCACAGTCTTCGCACACTAACATATCGCGTCACTAATGCCACGGGGACGTAAGCACCCAAAAGTACGATTTGAAGGCCAAAAGGTCGTACAATTTTATTTTATCCATTCGTTTGGAAACATGAAAATACGTCCAGAAAATCGAAATTTGAAAATTGGCCGACTAAAGCCAAGAGGTCGTAAGTTACGGCGGAAGCGACCTTTTGGTTTTAAAAATTGTATTTCTTATTATCCACTGAAGTTACAAGTGAAAATGCAAGTTACTCATTAATAAATAATACGATAATTGATTAATTAATTATTTATTTTATTTTATTATTTCATTTCCGTTTCTCCCTTCAGGTTCTCAGTTTTTCGATTCCAGAATTTTTGAATTTATTAAATCCAAAAGGTCGTATGACCCTTTGGCTTGAGTCGGCCAATTTTCAAATTTATTTATTCTCGACGTATTTTGATGATTCCAAATTATTGCCGAGAGAAAAAAATACGACCTTTTGGCTTTAGGAATGCCAAAAGGTCGTATCGTGTCGCCAACGTCTTTATGGCATTAGTGACGCTATGTGAGCATTGTGATTGGTTAACTTGGATATCCCGTAACTGGGAAACCATCGGTCACAGGATTCTTTGGTAAAGGACATTTAGTTTCAGAATTTCTCGATGAATCCATCGACAAATGTGCACCAATGTGCCCAACCTGAGTCACCGTGTATATAGGTAGATGCGGGATAAAATAGAGATGGAACTGGGATAAAAATACTTTGTTACATCGTGAAATCCCCCGATTCATTTAGCAACTTCTTACGGAAGAATTGCAGAGTAGCAGAAGTCCCGAAGTCGACGATATCGTGAAACGGTTCATGTCACCGACCTACGGCACGACACACGGGCGAAAATTTGATAGGAAAATTGACGATACATGGGAAAATTTGATAGGAAAATTGACGATACATGGGAAAATTTGACAGGAAAATTGACGATACATGGGAAAATTTGACAGGAAAATTGACGATACATGGGAAAATTTGACAGGAAAATTGACGATACATGGGAAAATTTGACAGGAAAATTGACGATACATGGGAAAATTTGAGAGGAAAATTGACGATACATGGGAAAATTTGACAGGAAAATTGACGATACATGGGAAAATTTGACAGGAAAATTGACGATACATGGGAAAATTTGACAGGAAAATTGACGATACATGGGAAAATTTGACAGGAAAATTGACGATACATGGGAAAATTTGAGAGGAAAATTGACGATACATGGGAAAATTTGACAGGCAAATTGACGATACATGGGAAAATTTGACAGGAAAATTGACGATACATGGGAAAATTTGACAGGAAAATTGACGATACATGCAGTGCAGAGCAAACGTGTGCGGGACACACTCACGTAATACAGCGTTCTGTCTCAGGTATACCAGCTTCGAAGGTGTTGATACAAATCTCTCAAAGATTACCCCAGATATGGTTCATTCTTACATATTGCATAGGGCAGAATGCGCACGTCGCAAGTATGTCCCACAATTGCTAATGGTATGTATATATGTATGTATATATACACCCAACGCAATTGATTCTGTCGTCCCCAAAATCGGCAACCGGCGATACATTGGGTTTCAAATTGTTGCAAGTCGGTCATTCATAACTCTGACCATTGTACCGTTTTTGTCGCTATCATTCTATTACATTTTTCTACGATTTGTTCTCGATCGCCAATTTGAAACAATTTCAAACCGAATGTGTCGACGGAATCGATTGCTTCGGGTGTAACCGCGGGTGCATATCGTAAATTTTCCTATAAAAAATTATTCAATATCCGGATTTCATTATACAAATTTCCCAAATTAATCAACTTCGGATGAATTTAGAAAAAAATATTTCAACCCCGACTACCTCGACTCAAGCTATTTGTCATCGTACCTGTATCATTTCTCTTTTTGCCTCGTATGTATCTCTCTTTTTTTCTCTCTCTTTCTCTGTCTCTCTCAGCGGTTGTTTTTATTTTCCGGGCTTTCAGATAAGATAACCGAACAAAAGGGAAACAAAAAAGAAAAGCAGGAAAGTATGCGGTTTACCTACCGAATGAAAAAATGAAACCAATGATACCAACAATAATAATGATAATAATAACAATAATAATAATGAAACACGCGATATTCGGGGAGATTAATTGTACGGGGTGCGAACTACGTCGGGGACCGAATGCTCGCCTATATAGTATACTTATATAGCTCTATACCTACAATACTATATTTTTGTTTGTTTGTTCTTTTTTTGTTTGTTTGTATGTATGTACGTTCTTTTCTGTTTTATTTTTTCTCTGATTAATGACAAAAACGTGATCATATGTATACTTATATAGGTATATATAATAATAAGATCGCATGTATACTATATATACATACTATACCTACTTACCGAATCGAATTATATTTATCGCCCCTGATTATCTACACATATATATACGGCGCCATGCAACTAAAATTCGATACATAAATTGAAAATTTCCAATCATGTTTTACAACGTTTAAGCACTGCTGATAACGGCACGGAAACGTATCGAAATTTTTGTTTATACATGGTTACATATGTATATATATATATATACGTACAGCAGTATAGCAGCTAGATGAAAGTAAACAAGTATACGTATAGAAGGAAAATGTATACATGATAATAACCTGTATAATACTCTTATCGAGGCAGTGCAGATCAATTTCACGTATACGTAATTTCAAGTATATATATATATATAATACATACCTATAGGTATGTGCCCGATAAGTTTTCGTTATTTTGTTTTCCATTTTTTTGACTAAATAGCTCTTCTCTTGTACATCTATATAGACGTATGTACATACAATATACATAGATGTATACTGTAGGTATGTATGTATATATATTATAGAGAGGTATATCTATTCGCTCACGGCTGATCAGTCGTCTCACAAATTTCCGGTTGGAAAATCATTTTTACTCTTTGTCCCGCCTCGACCGAGTCGCCCCCCCCCCCTCCCCCCCCTCTCGCGGAGCTTACAGTTAGCAGGTAATACCCGATGTGAAAAAGCGAGAGGAAGAGAGACAAAGTGAAAAAAAAGAGAACAATTCGCCCAACTGTTACGCTTCAATAACATCAGCGAATGGTGGTGGTGAGCTTTTAAGCTTTTATATAGGTACGCTTTTGCGCGTGAAATCATAACGCGTTTGTCATTTTTGAAATCAACCGAGATTGCAGCGCGAAAAGAATCCACCTCGCCTAACTTCCGGGGTATAGTAAACCTATATACCTATCCCTATGGTACGATGTACGTGTTTAGTACCTATACACCTACACCGTTATACCCTTGTTAAACCGGAAGTCCTTTCATCTACCCTATATTCTCCACCTCATGCACGAGGTATTAGAATACGCCGGTAGTATATACCTACGTAGGTACATACATCCCACGGATTCGAGTATATTCTCTCCTTTTTGAAATTTTCGTTGAAAATTTCCTGGAATTTGAGAGAGATTTGAATTTTCAAGCACCGAAAATTTCACGCGTTGAACATTAAGGAGACGTAATCGTCCTTCTTTATCGATCGAGTTCATCCAATTTTAGTTTATCTTCTTATTATTAGGCTGAGGAATGAAATGGATTCAATTTTAACATGATATTTCTCAAGTACTAGATGCAATGGTGAAACGTCTTGCACTTTTCGATGATCACGAAAAATCTCTTTTATTTTTATCCGGTCGATGACATGTGCTTCCATTTTCCCTTCGTTGGCACATTGTTGCGAAAAAGTACCATTTCCGAAAGGACCTTTCATCGTTCCAGAAATATACAGGAACCAACGACGTGCTATACAACGTAGAAAACAAACTACGATTTTTCATTACTCTTGAAAGATATATACCTGTGTATGTGCTGAGAAATCACCTGTTTTTCATCTTTTAATATCGGAAGTCCACCCATTTTTGAGATTCAGAAAAAATAGGGTTTCTATTGATTCGCGGCTACAAGGAATTATTAGTAACGTGCATCAGGGATTAGTGGATGGAATCTCTCGCTCATATAATACTGATAATGTGGCCCCATCGTCTCTACAAGGTACGGAGGTATAATCTCTGTATAATCTGTAATCTAGTCTGTAATACTGTAAGCCGGTCATGAACAACAAACAAAGTAAACTTACAATAACGGGCTGACCTCGGCGGAGCAAGGCGGGAAGGGAAAGGAAGAGAACTTCTTACTTGTGTCAACAAACACTGGCTATATAGGATTTACTATACCGCGTGAAGACCGGAAACTGTGAGCAAACTGCAAACTAGGAGAGAGAAAGAGACAGGGGAGAGATGCGGTGCTATGCGATGCTACGCGATGCTCTAACAGCTAACTCTAACTCCAGAATACGCCAGTGATCCCTTATGGCTTGTGTAGTATAGCCGCAGTTTCTATGAAGCTGTGAAGTTTGTAACGTTGATGCAACGAAATTACGAAACGAACAGTTTTAGCCGACATTATTTTCTGTAATTCTGTTGCATCAACGGCACGAACTTCGGTCTCATCAATAGTTTCTCTCCCCTGTCGAAATCACGACAGATTATGGATACAGGTACAGGCCTGCACATCAATGGTTTCGCTCCGAAGTTAGCCACACTTCTGAAATTTCGAGGCTCCAATGGTAAAGCAGAGACTAATCAATGTGACACATTCGAACAAATTGAAAATGCATCGTGCTGAACCATTAATGTTCAGGCTTGTATGCACGTACGAGCTACGTATGTAACGTACTACTCCCTCGCTGACGGTAAACGTCTATCTTCGCTTCTAGACGGTCTAGAACTCTAGAACTCTCGAGCTTTAGTATACGTATGTACGTCTATAATACTCTCGTCTCTCTGTAAGCTGGCGACGGACAGAAGGGTTTAATACAAGATAAACCTCTTGAAGCCAAGGAATTTCCAAGTCTCTTGGAATCCCCGGGCGCTATGCAACGTCCCGTCAGCTCAAGGCAGATAGGTAGACAGACAGATGATTTCTTCACTCGTATTCAATTCTTGACGCAGAATTCCGAGATGGCAGAATCAATGATGATCGTCTATGTGACGAGACGTAAGCTTTATCCCATTTTTTGTCAGCAAAATTCAATTTCCTTTGAAAAGCTTCATCAAGACGTATATAGTTATATGAGAAATAGTGACTTCTGCTGTAAGCTAGCAAATGTAAAGCATCTCGTAGGCAAGTTTTCATCCTCAATTATCCGCGGTCTATACCTAACTGCGATTCTATTTCTTGCGTATCAGATACGTGTAAAATACTATAATAGGCTCTGCTCCTGAAAATGTGGGTCCAGCAGTGAAATGGCCATGCGGTCACTCAACGATGAGAGGTCGCGTCGTTAGTGGTACAACTATTCTTCTCTTCTCGTTCCTTCTTTTTATGGATGCGGCGATGCGGCCATTTGACTGCTCTTTCTTTCTCACCTTCCAATTATTTATCAAAACGTTGCGAAAACCCTCGGACCGCGAAGGACAAACGGCGTTGTATTATACGCGTTGGTAGGCATATGTATGTATGTTTCCCAATAAACGGTGTAGTGCTCGAGGTATAAGTTGCCCGGAATGATGCTACGATGCTGAACGTAATGTAGCGTGGATTTATGGCAGCTTTCAAGACTCTAGGATATTGTGTATTATAGAAGTCTGCTGCGGTACATATGTAGCTATGGATACGTGCGCGGTGTTGTGCAACTTCTAATCTACCCCGAAAAATATTAACGCCTACATACTCTGTGGTATATTATTACAGTACGTCATGAGAGGATTCGTACACAGGGTGTCCCGTATCAATCGCACCGGAAGATGGTAGCGGATTCCTCGTCAAATTTCGAAGGGAAATCTCCTCATCGAAAATCGTCAGGGTGGAACCGTTTGGCCGTGAGATCCGTTCAATGTCGGCCACTCCAAGAGGTTATGCGAGGCTAGGCCAGTGCAGCGATAAGCGGGAGGCGACTGCGCGCGGATACAGACCGTAAACCATTCGCAGTGGGAGCGCCTGTTCGTCGATGCGTTGCGTAGAGGAGCTCCGCGCGACCGGCTCCCACTTGTCACGGCCCTGGCCTAGGCTCACATGAACTCTCGGATTGGCCGCCTTCTAACGGCTTTCACGGCCAAACGGTTCCACCCTGACGATTTTCGAAAAGAAAATTTCAGTCTGAAATTCCACGAGGGATCCGCTGTTATTGCGGTGCATTCGATACAGAACACCCCGTACGCGCAGCTTAGCTGTAATGTCGGTTAATGTTACTGCATAACTGATTAACACGAACTTAGATGAATGTTCGTAATTTTTTTGTGCAAAACACAAAAAATCAAAAGAAATTCTGGAATTCTATTGCGAGATTTCGAATTTCGAAGCGCAGCGGACACTAGATATTGATTTTTGAAAGATTGTTATTAGAAATTCTCCAGCAGTGGCAATCGGAGTTCACAGACAATGATTGTGCCAAATTTCACATCGTTTGGTGTTGAGCCAAAAATCCCTACTATTTGGTATTACTTGGACAAAAAATGGTGTCAAATTTGACACAATAACACCAAATGAACTTCTATTCTCGGTGTGAAGTTTAACACCATGTTTTAGTAGCGATATCTATAATTATAATAACATAACTATGAATTATTCGATATTCACGCGCTACACATTCTCCATTCTGTAAATCAAATTTTCGGCATTACTTCCGGGCGTTTCCGGACGGATTTTATAATCTGAACGGTATTAACTCTACTTCGAGAACTTCCCGTTCTGAACAAATAGTAATAAGGTGCTCCTCTAGCATAGGATTGTATACATACACATAAAACAAACAATAAAGAGCAGGGAAAACTTTACGAACTCAAATATAAATCAACAGGACTCATCAGTGGCAGATGTAGCGCTGCTATCTCTATTTATTGTTTGTCTTTTGGCGAACTAAATATACCTGCGCCTATGTAATACAGCTTCTTCGCTCATTGTATATTGTATAACATGCTACTTCACCAGCTTTTCAAATTTTCTTTCAACTTTACCACAGTAGCGGTTTCCTATAGTACATACGTATAACTGCTTGTCTGCATAGTCAAAATTAATTCAGCTGTGCGTGTTACATACGAAATGGAGTTTTTTTGAACCACTGTACTTCATCAAGTGTAAATTATACCTACGCCTCTATGTACGAATGTATATAGGTATGCGTGCCCTGAATTTCCTCAACAAGGATCCCTTTCGTTTGAAATTTCAACCTGGGGACCTTTGCAGGCTTGTTAAGAGTATAGGTAGTTGGTATATATAATGCCTACCGGTGACTCCTCTCATACTTTTTGCGTGCGACAAAAGTTTAAAATAATATAATTTATTGCATTGTATATTTTACTCTGTGCATGGTAGGTACGGCGGGATAATTTTTCACTCACGTTTCCTGCAGGCACATACAGGATACCGCGTGTCTGACGAAATTATCATTAGCCTATTTTTTCTTCTTTTCATCTTTTTGTTTGAAATTCTTTTTTCTGCTCTTTCACAATTTCACGCGGAAGGAGGGATGTTCCGAGGGGTTGATATCACTCCCGAAGTCCGGCGTACACCAGCGTATGAATTCCTACGAAATCTCCGAAGTCCCCGCGAAGTATGTAATATCCCTAGAAGTCCTACAAAGTCCCAAAAAAAACCCGCGTTGTCCCATGAAGTCTGATGAAATCCCGTGAGGCCTTGTGAACTCTCTTGAAATCTTTTGAAGCTTTTGAAATCTCCGAAATCCCATGAAGTCCCATCAAGTTTTTCAAATTCTTTGAAATCTCTGATGTCCGGTGAAGTCGCGTGAAATCTTTCGAATTTTTTTCGAATCTCAGTTCTCTCCAGTCCCATGAAGTTCCCGCCGCGAAGTCTCGAGGCCCGGTGTGCGCCACTTTCGGGGGTCACTAGCCCCACAGGGAAGCCAAAGGACATGAAACGAACAAAAAATGAATCGACTTCAATGATACATTTTCTCAATTCTATTATTCAATTTACTACTTATGCACTATAACTGACCTTCTGACACCCTTTCACACTTCGCACTAACAAAACACAAAGGCTTGCGAAAACCTAATTGTCGTATCTGTAACACCTATAGGTTAAGTAATTGTGGGAGGTGGCGGCGCTAGTGGGAGGGATGGTGGGGGGGGGGGGGGGGGGGGGCGTACCGCCAAGTTATAATACAGTCGAAGTACATTATTTCATTAGTGACACTGTAGGTTCTACGTTATATAGTCACGTGCTCCATAACCTAACTAGAAAACCATTAACCTTCTTAAAATGGGAAATTTCTCTCAGCTGGTAGGTATATGCTATAGCTATGCTAGTGCTGCATCCAATGTAGTATATTACAGAGTTAACTTCATTCAGTTATTCTGCGTATATACACCTTCACATTATCATCGAAAAACAGATTTTCCTTCTCCTCTATCGTTCGTCTTTCATGCCCTTGATAAATTCATCCTTGGTGTGAAATTGTTCTCCTTCCTTTTTCCTTATTTTTTGTTTCTTTCAATTGAACAGAAATCCGCAGATCTCGATTTGAGGTTTGAAAATTGAGGGCCGGATACTTCGGTCATTGATTAATCGGAGGGATTTTTCCGTTCACCATCAGGAACTGAAAATGTTCTCTCTAAGGACTAGCTCAGACTCTGCTGGTTAATCGGCACGGAAACCGCAACTTTCAGCTTCGGATCAATTTATTGAAATTCAGTTTGAGAATTATTATACGTTATTGTAATTCGCTCTTTGTCCCCCTCTCTCCCTCTCTTTCTCTGTCTCGCTCTCTCTCTCTCTCTTCGAGGTTCAATACTCAATTCAACTTCCTGTAATCCGAACTATGCCATATTGAGAATTCGGGGGGGGGGGGGGGGGGCGGGGGGTAGGAAACGTGAAAATAGCGTTACGTAATTTTTGAACGACCCCTGAAGGTATTTCCAGCGCGTTATTATATGATAATTATAATTGGATAATTGGAGCGTGAGTGTGTGGTTTGAGATTGCAGGAGATTTCTTTTGAATCTTGTTATTTATACGTGAATTTGACATCCTTTGTGGTTTAGTTATACCGGAAAGTTGTTTTAATCGCTTTTGATATCTTGAGGTTCGAGTACGTGCGCGAAGTTTGCTGCACTTGCAACACAGCCAGGAACATACGACAGCAGCTTCATAGGGATATTCAAGTGGATTTAGAGAGTTGAGTTATCGCACGTATAGCAACTGTCGTACAGAGTTTGGCGGAGAATTTGATCGAACAATATGTTACAGTTTTTATCGATATCATACATATGATATTAATCTATATACGTATAAGGTATAGGTATAATAATTTTGTCATTCACACTGAAATTCTACAATTCCAGCGTGAAATTTATTGATCAATTTCTCTATACTCGATAATTTATATCCTTTCCATACATCCTTTCACTTCGTATCCCGCAGTAATCATCATGAATATGTATGTATGTACCTGTGTGCACGACTCCTTTTCAATTCACCTTACATGCGTAAGCGTTTTTTACCTTTCGACCGTAATCTTTGAAAATCACCTTTCAGCCGAGCTCCGATCTGCTGATTCTCAGCTCCCTTCCTCTTTCTACGACCGAGATCGCCTTCTCACTTATTTTTATTATTTTTTCCCCCTTCATTCGCAATTTCAACGATCTCAGCTATTGTCCCTAAATACTATATACCTACCAGACCTGCGTCCAGTATGTCTCTATGGAAGGAAAGCCATTGTTGAGTATCGTTGAAAAAAAAAAAAAAAGGAGAAGGGGAAGGGGAAAAGAAAGGAACATGAAAAATAGAAAACGAACGAACGAACGAACGAACGAACCGGAAAGAGAGGGAACATAATATCGTATAATAGAAATATGCTCCATCATTTGTGGCGAATTTTTACGCCATCTCGATCATCATTTGTTCAGTATACCCGAGAATGAGACCGGGCGGGGGAGATGGAGGAAGAGAGAAATAAATTGTTTACTAGTGAACACAGCCTCCGGGCTTTAATAAACAGGCCGCGATAAACGATGGTAGAAACTTGAGACGGTATACTACTGCCGGTATACTACTAACCCTTATCTCTTGTTATTTAGGTAAGCAATTAATCAATGGAAAGCGGTGGCAGTACGTGTGGCGAATATAATATTGGATTTTCAGATTTGGGAAACTGTGTTCTTCTGCTCACTCTCCATTTTTCCATCTTGCGCTTTTTGTAACAATGATATGGATGGAACGATGTATATACATACTATCGCCCAGGCAGACTTTAGTTCTGCTGAAAATTCCATTTCGTATCAATTCATGAAGCATATTTCACGCGTATCGATTATCATATCAAAGCATTGGCATGGCGGTGCATACCTGTATAGTTCAATCTAAGGCCTGCACCCTTACGAATGGCGGCGAGTGGATTTATACATATTTTAGCTTTCAGATCATCGCTCATGATCAAACGCGACAAGTTATAGGTGGAGGTAATTGTATAAAAAGCAAGCAGCTATGCCCTGGGGTGGCTCTTCACAACCATTGAAGAAACACTCCGACAATTCGCGAAGCTCAATGTCGAGATTCATCTTTGTTACGTTAATTTACCGCTTGACTTAACGTATCCTATCCTACTCGATAATGCCGATGCCTGTACTCGTAGACGCTACATGCCTTCTATGATACTAATCAATGCGTTCAATCGGTGAGGAAAATTCGAATGTCTATTATAGCACGACTCTGTGCTGTTCAGGGCTTCTCGATGGCGGAATATTATACAAGCAATTCTCGAAGTCTTTTAAAAATCTTATACATTTTTTCCTCGTGCTGCAAATTACACTCCAATTCATTCGAATCGAACGCCCTGATAATGCAATCAAATATATACATACAGAGAGAGAAAGAGAGAGAAAGAGAGAGAGAGAGAGAGAGTATTGAAAAAGCAAAATGGAACGAGACCAAAAAAGAGACGAAATTGTTATTTTATCGTGATGGTAATACTCTAAATAGGTATAGGTATAGGGATTTACTACATGCATATCTAGTTCAGTACTAAATATATACACACGTACATGCTACACATACGCACATACCACGCTATACAGTATATTGATTGCAAGGCGAGATCCTTATCGTACATTTCTTACATGTTCAGCTTACCCTTAAAGGGGGCGAGTTGAAAGAGTTAAGCGCGTTCGTCGAAACCATAAAGATAAGAGCCTGAGACTAATTTAACTCAATTCCAGCGAAAGCTTTGCCCATAACTCGTTCGCCCCCTTAACCTATTTTTGTACCCCGAGAACAGTGGCTGAAAAGTTTTCACAGTTTTCGCATAGTAGACAGTACAGGCGTGCGTGTGTGTGTGTATAGGTGTGTACGCAGGACTGTATACTGTACTGCAGGGATTTTTCGTCACGTACATGCACGTACCTACCTTAATTAATGAAAGTGAATTAATGACCGAATTTATAGAGTCTTATACCTATACGCTTTCTGAGAGTGATTTAGTATATTTTTATTCACATTCACGCCAAGGAATTGAAACCTCTTCACGATTTTCATGTCGGACCTCCTCCGCGGTTGAACCTCTTCTTTGAACCCGATGTGCACATTTATTCTGACTATAGTTATACGACCTGGTCGGTGACTTCGGCCGATATACCTATATTCGCGGGAAATAATGAACAATATTACAATGCGCGATTTCATGAGTATTTTACTTCCGTTTTTAGTATTTTTTCACTGTAAATGAACAATTGTAGAGACAGTGTATAGGATACTGAATGTCGAAGAATAATATTGGTGGGGGATTCCATGGAAAATTTACAATTTCACCACTTACTCACCACTTACAATTTTTTCGGAACTGCAGTGATGCAGTATGGTAAACTGAATGGCGAAAACGAGAATGTATTTTTCGATCTTCCGATTCAAGAATTCCACTGAAGTTTACAACCGAATTCTCAAACTTTTCACTCCAATGTTTCAATGAGTCTGTCTCGAAAACTACTCGTTCGGTAAAAACGTTCTCAGCACTCAATCTCTCGGGTTTTTACTGAGATTTACGATGAAGATATTCTCAAAATTTGTCGAGCTGCCGGTTTCATTTCGTTTCCCGTTTTCATTTTCCAATTTCACGAGTTTCGAGCTACGTCCGGAAGTGGCTCGATATTTTTAGGCGCGTCACAGCTGCGTATCTTTCCTCGGTTTTTTCAAAAAAAAAAAAAAGTCGATTTAGTTTGGTGAGCGACCGAATTTTGCATTATTTCGTCGATAAGATGCAAACTATATGTCTGTCGAGCTTTTTTTCGTACCTATATTTTCAATGAAATATCAATTTACTGATAATTACTTTTGAATTGATTTTTCATTGAAAAATTACCGATTTATCAATTACTAGAACTTACAACAGAAAAACCGTACCACTTCCAGCCGTAGCTCTGAATTTGTGATATTTATCGAGGAATTTAAACAAATTAGAAAATTCCAATTCAAAATTACTCTTCTTTGTGAAACCCCTTTTTGTGATTTGACAGCGTGAAACGCATTCGCAGAGGACTCAACGAATTGAGGGGGGTGGGGGGGAGGATGACAAAAAAAAACGTTACGTAATATTCGAACGCTCCTTTACACGAATAAGATTGTTCGCTTTGAAAATTTTCACATATACTATAAACATAGTATACCAATACACGCATAGGTATATACATACAGTGAGGAGACATACATACGTTGAATAAATCATAACGCCGTACCAATATCGTAAAAAGGTAAGAATATGACGACGCGATTTTGAACTGGCATTGTTTTCGAGGTATGTATACTGTATGTATAGTATATAAGTATATATGTACGCATAGCGAGTATACTATGCCATATGACTTAGGTATGTATGAGGTATTCCACTCGAACTTGTCGGAAATTTTCCCTCGCCATTTTTGATTTCGCTCATAACATTTTATACGATTGTCCCAACTCTGAGTAGCACTCATGAACGATTTCAGATTTTTTCCTCCAATCGTGAATTTTCTATGATCATTCAAACTCATCTGAAAACGCCCTTTTTTTAAATCTCAAAGAATTCGCAAAAATTCTTCGATCCAAGACGATGATTTTAGGCCAAATCCGGAAGTGGCACTATTTTTTTGTATATTTATTCGCCTAATTTCAGACAAAAAAAATCGGTAAATTTGCTTCATTAGGTATTTTTATTGATAATCATTCATTTTAATGTACCGAGCGAATGATTATATATTATATACATGTATCAAAGACGATCTTGGTGCATTAAAATGAATAATTACCGTTGAAGATACCCAATTGAGCAAATATACCGATTTTTTTTGTCTGTAATTATTCAGCCAAATGAATATTAAAAAAAAAATAGTTCCACTTCCAGATTTAGCCTAAAATCATCGTCTTTAATCGAAGAATTTTTGAGAATTGTTTGGGATTTTAATAATCATAGGAAATGCACGATTGGAGGAAAAAATCTGAAATCATTCAGGTTTGCTACTCAGAATTGGGACAATCGTGTAAAAAATGATGAGCGAAATAAAAGATGGTGAGGGAAAATTTTCGCCGAGTTGGCGCGGAATACCTCATACATACTCTACGTCTCATACTTTATGCTTTATACTTTTATAGTACCTAAACTTATACCTATACCTACGGCCTATCCTCGTTCATACATGTATGTCTCTGCAGTAGACACACACGTGACACACGTCACGTTTCGAATAAATTCGTGTCACGCGGGGTCTCAGCTAAACTGGGATAATAAAGGGAAGAAAAACGTGTTGGCGAAACCGTTCGAAAAACTTTGGAGGACAAATACGAAATGAACGGAAAAAAAGAATTCAGATCATTGCGCGCGCTTGATCGCTGTCATATTTTTTCACATCCCGAAACCGAAGAAGAAGAAGAAGAAGAATGAAAGTTCTGGAAAGTTCTTCGATGATCGTAATTGGACGTGACGACGGAGACGAAGGAAAAACTCAAATTCCAATTGCGCTGACTGCAATGGAAAACATACCTATATATTTTGTATTATCTCATGTCTGCGTTTGACACCGGAGTATATAAGAAATTGTTTTTCTTCGGTTCCGTTGACAATATACTACATAAAAATGAGCGGGACGGGGAGGTGGTGAGGTGATGGGGGAGGGGGGGGAGGGGGGGGGGGGCATATAGGTGAATCATGCGGAAAAAAGCTTCATTCCGTTTTTTTTTCGCCCCTTCAGCCTTACTCAATGTCGCTGTTACGACGCCTATACGACACGATGTCTCTTATTATTTCGTCGCGCCGCGGATATAGGTATAGAAAAATAGAATAAATATAAAGCGCTGTACATCCCGCCATTATCCCGATTTTTTGTTTCAAGAGTTTTAATTATATTTGCCATATTGTAAACGCGGGGATGAAATTACGATCTTTTTTATTATGTATTATACCATCGTAGAAATGAGCCGAGAATCGGACAGGTATTACTGGTACAAATATGGTACTCGAAAGAGGATTCCTTCTTCTAGATCTTCCTTTCCGTTCTTCTATTTTTAATTCATTCTATTTTCTCGTTATCTGTGTTGCAAAACCCCAAGGAATAAAAGATAGCCGTACTGCAGGCTTTAAAACTGTATATGGGAATAGACGGGCTTAATTTTGCCAATTAAATTCTGCTTCCGCTTTTCGTGCTGCCCCCGCAGGAGTTTATATAGCTGTTCGAACTTACTTCTTGCGCGTTTGGTGCAGCCAGCCGGGTCGTTCGATCCGTGACCTCAGTAAACCGAGGCAATAGAAAGAGAGAAGAAAGAGAGCGAGAGAAGCGTAGGAGAAAGATAGAAAAAAGTAAGGTAAAACAATCGCGGTGCTCTTTCATTTTCATTGAGCCGATCGGTAACGGTCCCTTATTTATTTGAAGTCGGATCCAGCGAGTAAACAACTAAAACCTAAATAAATAGGAGTTAATATGTAGAGGAGTAAATATATAGGGAAATGCATGAATTAATTAATGAAAGATCAATTTTCTCCCACCGTTGTATGTCTCTCACTTCACTCTGTGATATTTGTAATTTATCACTACTTGTATGTACAGTATATATATATATGCATGTGATATAAAGAAGTAGAACGTGGAATTGAACTCAAGGGCGGGTAATAAATTGTTGGTAAACCCTTTGACAAATTTTGATGAATCGTTTTTCAACACATGTAGTACATACGTAGTAACGTAGTATGCCTATGTCCTATACTAATATCTTCGGGATATATGCTACCGTATGCTACTATAGAATGTAAATAGGAACATGAACATTAATCGAGATTCTGACGGTCAGATGTCACTCAGATATGTCGATTTTGTGTCTAGCAATGTATTCATATACATATTATGTTGAGTTTATCATGACCCAGAATATCCTGGAACAGATAATACACGAGAAAATCGATCTTACGTTACATTTCGTGATGTAACAGCTGTGATACATGTATCTATACACGCGAAAAATGAAAGAAGATATTCTGTTTTTGAAATGTTTATCGTCCGCGTACCACAAGAACGTCGACTGAAGTGTGCTGAAGACGGCTGCCCAACGCGTAAACTTATACTCATCAAGTGGGCGCAGCGGGATATCGACAGTTTCTGAATTATCGACGAAATTCCCTATTCCCGTTGCTACGGGTCGTCGATAATAAAGAAATGATCAATATTCCGGAACCCATTTGGCGGGTACAATTTTCTCCGCTTGGCTAGCCGTCTTTAAGGGACATTTGGAATCACCGTTGGGAATCTAACCTAGCCAACTTAGAGAATATTCATTTTTCATCACACTGATTGATGTTTTGAAAAAGTGAAATACTTGGCCACTTTCTGCCAATCATACTTAATGAATTCTCAAGGTTTCATCAAAATCGACCGACACCGTTTGAGAAAATTTGCGATCCTCGTTTTCGAAACGGTTTCTATACATCACAAATCTAGAGAAACCGATTCGAATACGAGAATCGTAGATTTAGCTAAACGACTCGATCGATTTTGATGAAACTTCGAGAATCCGTTGAGCATGGTGGCAGAGAAAGGCTAAGTATTTCACTTTTTCAAGACATCAACTGGATTTGATGAAAAATGAGTATTACCTGTATTAACTAGGTTAGATTGCCATCGATGACTCCAAATTCCCCTTATCCGAGCAAAACTTTCATGTCAGTAATTGATGAACACCAGACCCGCAATCAGATGGTTTGAGCACTAGCATCATTCGACAATAATAATTTGTTGCCTTTCTGCGGTAAACCGCATGTTTTCGTGCCTGTGCATCATATCAGGAGCCGAAATGTGGGCAGAGTTAAGTAATATGACCACTATGAGCAGGCTAACAGCTGATGCAGCTGGACTCCGGCAGATATTGCAGAGTCTATGGTATAGTACGGAAACTTCGTGGCGTCGATGGAACCTTTGTTTTCATGACATAATGAAGTAAATTTCGAGTAGGTAGAAAGTTGAACGAACAATGGCTTTTCAAACGAAATGCGGCTCCTTTGCGCTAGTGTATTATTTCACCAACAGACAGTACCTTGCTATATTCTAGTACTCAATAGCTAAATGCACCTTATTTCAATGATCTAACATCGATTCACATCGTTTGAGACCGTGATAACAGAATCGGTAGTGACGACATTTCGCGTTGCATACAAATCTAACTGTGATGTTCGAACGCATGTTGAAAGATGGTCTAGCTGCTTAATCTGGTGTAGTATGTTAGTTTCAGGCGTTGGATCGTACCCTTGTAATCCTTCCTTTCCCTTTACCTTAGCTTGCGGAATAATTGTACTATATTAGGCGAAATTAGAATATGTATAGGTATACCCTGTAAATATACCATTTTTATAACGCATGCGTGAAACAATTGCTTGTTTGGGACTCCGCAGCGGTCATATTGTGGGACTTTTCTGACGTTTCCGTAGGCGATGCCAACATGAAACAATATCGCACGCCAGACGTAAGCGCAACGTTCTGCGCATGTTAAGCGTGCAAACAAGATTCTTGTTGAGCACGGCGCGGTGCAAACAAGCCGATTTCAGCTAATCTACGAATGTATTCTAATGTTTTTGACACGAACCGTACATCTCGATTCATCGCGTAATTATCAGCCATTTTAATTTTGACAGCATAACCTGAGGTAGTGAACGAAGTGTGACGTAATATAATGTACTATTTTCACCTTAGTATTTTTTTCATTGATAATTGTAGACTAAGGATAAAAACGAGAGTATCAGATTTTTCATATTTTATTTAACGAAAGTGAAATTTGTGTTGTCATAAGGCTGTTTTTTTTCAATATTGAATTTTGTTTTATTACGTCTCGGGGGGCGGCTTCACCCCCCGAACCCCCTACCGGGGCGCTGCCCCTGGACCCCAACAGGGGCTCTGCCCCCGTACTCTGCCGGGGGGCTCCGCCCCCCGAACCCCCCTGCGGGTGAGTGGTGTCACATACGCATACATCTCGTTTTCAGACTTTTCGACTTAACCTATAAGTGCAATTCATTTTTGATATCCATGAAGTAGTACATCATCCCAACGATCATTCACATAATTCTATAACTTTTTCATGCATTCGTTATAAAAAAACAGTGTTCGATACTTGCGCAACATGTGGCGTTTAGGATCGTGCAATGTTTTCAGCACTCACCTTCGTCTCGGCTTCGGCAACGCGCTCCGCCTCGACACGGTTCGTGCTGAAAACATGTTGCACTCGTATGGAAATGTACTATTTCCTTTTGCCTTTGTTTCTGGTATTGAGAAACGGAATATAATGAAAAATGTGTCATAATAATTGTTGTTTCAAATGTTTTTCAAAAACTGCAGGTATGATATCTAAAATGTGATAAATGTTTATGATTACCAACTCTTTGATACAGTGTGACAGGTACTGCAGCTAAGTTAAGCAGATATTGGTTTAAAAAATTTGGAGAAAATAGAGGAGGCGGAAAGAAAGGTCCAAGATAACATTAGAACGTGAGTACCTCTGTAAATTCGCATTTTACTCAAACAACAATAGTTATAACAGTTTTCCTCTTAATTAGCAAAGTAGGTAGATATGGTATGTAGGTATATACCTATCTATAGGTATATATATAGATATATAGTGATACCTATGTGTTCGTGCGCCAGAGCGAGTGTAGAAAAAGCTTAGCATAACCAGATTTCCCGAGGGCCCTGAAAAAAACTGCGCTCTTTCCGTTTTTTTGTTTTTTACAACAAAATTCAAAAGCACTGTACGGAAAAAAATATAATTCGCGCTGCACGTACGGTTCAAGCAGGAAATGAACTTCGCGGAGTTGAAAGAAAAAAAGAGAAACGCAAAGAAAGTAAAAAAAAAACTAATATTGAACATCATCGTATGATTTCATATCAACTGCGCCGCGGTGATGGTCGAAAAATTTTGACGCTGAAAGAAAAAGTTAAACCAGAAAAAATAGGCTCATCTCAAAGACAGCGGACGAAAATAATAAATGAGTAGGTATACTCTGAATCGAGGGGCTATTCACTTGCAAAATGAGAGACGAGCGAAAGGCTGTTAATTTCAATTTTAGGTGTACAAAGGAATTCTGACTTCCAAAGACTTCTAAGGCCTTCCGGAGACGTCCAAAGAATTTCAGAGAATTCTGAAGACTGCAAAAAGTTCCAGAGAACCTGAAGACTTCCAAAGACTTTCAAGGCCTTCCGAAAACGTCCAAGGAGTTCCAAAGATTTCCACAAACTTCCAAAGATTTTCCGAGAATCCTGAAGACTTCCGAAAAATTCCAGAGAATTCTGAAGACTTCCGAAGGATTCTAGACTTCCATAAGGCATTCGTTGACTTCCAACGGAGTTCCAGTGATTTTTAGTGACTTCCAAGACTTCCAAGACTTCCGAAGAATTCCGGAGAATTCCAAAGGCTTCCCGAGCGAATAGCCCCTCGGTGAACAACGATTCCACGCGATTACGATTGTAAATTATTTCTAACAATTCCAAATGATTTGGAAGCGATTTTGAGTGATCGCACATCCGACTCCAGGATTTCAATGCATATTTTCGAGCGATTTTAATGTAAATCCACCGGAATTCACAGCAATTTTGGCGATTTCAAGCGATTTTGATGCGCAGAATCTTTCATCGATTTCATTGATTTCATGAGTAATTCAAGCGATTGACATATCGATTCCACGGTCATTCTTCGCAGAGTGCTTTGTGCTTCTGACAATCAGCAGCAGAATAGCCTCTTGCTGTGAAAAAAATTTGATAATTATATTATATCTTTGAAGTTTTTCCCCTTTTTTTCTCTCTTTCGTTTTACGTTGTGCCTTTTCTTTCTCGAAAGATCCCCATTGCTGATTCAAGATGTTCTATTCTTCTTCAAAGGGTGAGAAAACAAATGGGAAACCAGTAGATATTCGGAAAAAGGAAAAATTATGGATTCTAGGCTCGTGACGATAATGACGATGATGATTGGAATTGGTTGTTCGTTTTTTTATATGTATATAAAATACAGGAATATAATATAATTATGTATGAGTTTAAATCGGGTTATAGAAAATTGTCTACATGACAGTGTAATAAATTATCTCTTCTCTTATGATCTCACTCAATTTATATATAATATATAGCTCTTATACTATAATTATACATATGTATTTACATTTTTTACACACATCGAATGCAGGTAACATTCTCGCTTATACATTACAGATATACATACATATACCTATGTAGATACAGATATTTAGGGTTATTGTCAGTTTTACATATACCTATGAATCCATGTATATACATAACATACATCGCGTTCATTATTGATATATTTTATATGTATGCCCGTGATATGATATCGGTACATGTGTACGGATATAATATATATATATATATTTATATATAGAGAGAGAGAATGGCGCATTGCATTATGAAATTTTGAAATGACTGAAATGCTGAAATGGCCGAAAGGTCTGAATGTTTCTATTTTTGTTTTGTCCACGATTTTCAGAGATCCCCGACTCCGGCGACCGGGATTCCCGAAGATTGCAGAAAAAAGCACAAATACATATGTCATGATTCTATTTTCTCGGCAAAATTTTTGCCGATATTATTTTTCCGGTCATTATATGTTACATGTTGCGTTAACGTCGAGGTTGACGTACTACAAACTCCAGCCTCGTCACTCCGGATCTGCTCCCAGATCATATTTAACTACATACGCGAATTGTAGAATTGACTTTTTGTAATATATAATACGCACAATATAATTGTATGAATTAATTCATACAGCTACCATCCAAGATCTCATTGTCGGGATCTATGGTTAATTTCTCATCACTTCGTCTTTTCCCGTTTTTTCGATTAATAACTAATTCTCTACTCCAGTTATTGACGTCGGAGTGCTCTGTGTTCACGGTACGCGCGCGTGTGTGTGTGTGTGTATGCAGATGTGATCTTTTTGCTGTTCCTATTCAATATATTTCTCTATTATGCATCATTAAAGTGATATAGTATTACAATCGCGGTGGACAAAAAATTCGAAATCTCAATATTATTCATATATCCCGGATACTTAATGTGAATAGAAATACCTGTTTGATATTGGTATTACGGAAAATATTTATACTTTCAACGCATAAGTACCTATATAGCTGTGTAAGACCGGCCCTCATTTGGGGCGAAGGAACAAAAAAATTTCCTTGTTTCGCCTCTCCGAACCTAGGTTCCAAATCGGTGGCAAGGAAATGTTGCGCAATAAGTTTCAAGCCCTCGATATATCTACGTTAACGGGGAGACGTGCCCCGCCCGCTGATACAGGGATAAATTTCATCCATTAGGTAAAAAAAAAAAATATGTCTCACCACCCCGGAGATTTATTTTCAGATGAAATAAAAAATTGTAGCATTCTGAGGGTTATGAATTTTCAAGTTTCAGTTTGGAAGTTGAAACTGTGTTTCCCCTACGACCTTCGATCGATCTCATTTCTGCGGAATATGCTGGCGAATGAAAAAGATCTTTTCATCCGCAAATTGGTCACTTTCTCAGACCGACAATTCAATTTTACAGAAAATGCTGATTTTTTTTTCTTTTTTTTCTTCTATTTGTACAAAAATGTATATTTTTTTCTTCATACCCCGGAATATCGAAAAACAGGGTGAAATTTGTTCATTGCGAAATTTCGATTCTTTATCCAAGCACATATAGGTACGAAATGTTCGCATTTGAACTAATTTATGGCGTTCATCGTCAGTATTCGATCGTGATCGAAAGTGACAAAGAAAAAACAATTTCGGATTGGCAACTGATCTCATTGCTACAGCATATTGATATAGGTGAACAATTTATCGAGTTTCGCTGTGGAAAACGGTCTTGTTTCGTACAGAATTTTTAAATCCGCCCAAAAATCAACTCCGGTGGAAAATTTTCAGATCGATGGGGCACGTTTTCCAGTCGATATGTATATAGAGACTTGAAACTTCGTACGAAATTTTGTTTTTTTGTTCACCGTTCGGAAAAGGATCAGGGTACGTGTCACAAGAAATTTGTTTCCCACCCCGGAATATGCAAAGACCACGCTAAGGCGCGTTATATATTAGTTTATGTACACAAGTACGTGATACATTTTTATATTTGGAAGGAGTATCTATATGTATGTGTGTGGGTGTGTTTATATACCTATATTATAGGCGAAGTGCGAGAGTTTAGGTATATACAGGCACTGCAAGGCAAGAAGGGAATAAATCTTGGCCTTGATATTTTCGTGCGAACTCGGTGCGAAACTGCCGCAAAGCTGACTTGGGGCTTCTTTTTTCCTTGATCCTAATTTTTCCATCCTCATCTCAAAAAATGGATTTCTGTTCTTTTCCAAATTTTTGTTAGCATTTTTCGTTTATCTTCGCATGATGTTCGTACATATTACATATAGTATTTACTATACATACGCAGAAACATTATCGCCAGGGTTCTGTCTCGTCGTACATCCTCTCGATGTTATCTCTCAGCATTTTCTCTTGCTCTGTGAGAGAAAAAAAAATGAACAAGGAAAAAACAGTACCACAAATATGGAAGTAATGTGAAAGAACGGAAAAGAATATATCCACTCAATCTTACGAACCCAATTTTCATTCTAACGTAGTAAGTACTTGCTGGACTCACCACGTGATAAATTTGCGATCGCACACTGTTTCCTCAAAAATTCTAGACACAGATTTCTCGACAGTCCAAAAGCGTGCATGTTGCATGTGAAGGTGCTGAAAATTCAGACGTAAACATTCTTCATCTCCATTCGATACGCAAATATTTTATTTCACAAATTCAAGTATGTACGTTTGCTGCATTGTGCGGGAAAAATTATAATTTTATACAATAATTCACATGCTTTTACAGCTTTTCATACTTTTTCTTTCTCTCTATTGGTCTTGATTAAAAAAAATTTAATAGAATGATATGCCTGAAATGATTGTCCCGGTGAAAAATTCTATTCCCACGAATTTCTGTGAAATGTCTTTCCTTTTTTTTGTCTATACAAGTTTGAATAATTTCATAGTTTTGAGAGGAAAAAATTTCAGATCATCGTTGTTTTTCTCTTTTAATAAACAAACAAATTGTAAATTCGTATAGTTACTCGGAAGAATTCATTGTTTTCGTCGTTCGAACTAGAAAAGGAAGCAAAAAAAACTAAAAAACTATAATTTCTTATGTAAAAGAACCGAAAAGTTCAAATTTTCGTAAAAATTTGTAGAAATTCGTAGAATATGTATAAAAAATAATGTTTTGACCGTTCATACACGTATAGAAGGTCTCTTTGCACGGCTCACCCCAACTGACCAAAGACGATATTTGCTTGAAATTTTCTATCATCAGCAGCGATCGCCTCGCCATCCAATGATTTTGATCTAGGCGGCACAGGCCGAGTTGCTCTTTCGCATTGGACAGCGTCGAAGAATGCTGCTGTCCAAAATCTCATCGATGTCCATATGGGCTGGACTCTCAGATGAGTGTACAAATATTCGCGATATGGTTCGAGACCCGGTACTTCGACTGTTCAATGAGGAAATATAAGAATGTGTCATTCGGGCTTCGGAGGATTGGATTTTCATTGGTTCCGAGGGAACCTTCCTGATGCAGTTAATTTGAAAATGGAATAATCGTCGTCGTACCTTCGTGATAGAATGTGAAACACATGTTCATCAGACTTTTTGCCGGCGCGAAATCGTCGGCCTCGTGACACTCGAATAAAGCCACTGCGAAATGCTGGGCAAGGGAATAAAATGAACCTTCAGTCACACAGGCTCGAGCCCTCCTCGCGTTCACTACTCTCGAGAACCAGACTCGTCCAGTTTCCGTCTGAGTGTGATGAAAATAAAATTAAGCAATGAGAATTTCGCCGAGTTTCCGATAGCCAATTAATACTATCGACAAGTGCCGAATCGAGTACTTGCCAAAACCATTTGACCAAATTTTGCTTTTTGCTCCTGATCGACCGTGTCCGGGGCCTCGAAGAGCATTGGTACGAAATGTTTCATGAAATCGGCAGCCGCTTCTTCGGATTGACTATCGGCCGATAAACTTGATGCCCAGGACTGAAAAGATCCGGAAGATCCTGAAGAACGGACAGAGTTTTTTAGCTCCAACTATCCCGGATACGATATAGGTATATTGAAATGGCGGTGGGATTATATCTGTCGTAAGACATTTCAAACAGACGCCAATTACGAGTACAGTACACAATTACCGGATCTGTGCCAGGTCCGGCGACCGTCCATATTAGAGTCTAAACTCGTGCTTGGTCCGTAACCATCCTGATCGCTCGTCGATCCACTGCTGCATGGAATATCTGGAGAAAGAATTTACTAATCACATCAATTTCATATCATATATTTGCGATTGCCTGTACTTCAAGTTTTCAATAATCGCAATATTTTCACGGGTCTATAAGTATATACCTATATTGTACAATTTTATCCAAGCCATATTATAGCGTGTGTTTTGCATTCTACTTTGATGAAGGTCTGAGTATGCGGCACGCAGCGTTGGCCACGCACCGTAGAAAAAACGCTGAAAGAACGTTAAGGAGTTTTAAGCACGGGGTCACGTGACCGGTTCTAGAGTTTATTTGAATATCGGTCTCATTTTTCCGCAAAACCTCGCATCGAGTTGGAATTTTTTGCGGAATAATTATGCAAGTGTCAGCCGGTGCGCTCCGGTCAGGTAGGGCGGAATAAATATCGTACGAATTTTCAGTACATTCCTTTCGCTGCGATACGGGATTTGAGGTTATATTTCACAAATTATTTGAACAATAATTGTCACGATGATTCGTCGAATCCAGGTGACCAGAGCGCACCTTCCTGATACGTGCATAATCATTTGGCAAAAAATTCCAAATCGATTCGAAGTTTTGCGAAAAAATGAGACCGAGATTCTGAGAAGCTGGGAAATCGGCCACGTGACTCCGTGCTCAAAACTCCTCAAGATCGTCCTTTCGGCCCATACTAATACCTTGGATACTAATTCAGCTGCAGATAATCTAACCTTCACCTCATTTTGTCTTTTCAATGCCAAAACTATAACGCCATATACAGGCGTTATATACTTTGCCTACTGCATATACCTACGTACTAATCATACAAGTACCTAACGACGAATATCTACAAATATTTTTTTGGGTCTTCTCCATTTTTTACAAGTATGACACGCCCGATTTTTGTTCTGTTTTTCCTTATAGTCGGAGGTGATGATTATTACCCAACAGATGATGTAGATAATTATACTGTGCAGTGTATGTCATGCGATGTTGTGTATTGTCTGTCGGCTACAGCTTGAAATTACATAAAATTAATAAAAACGAACAAAATTCGTTCTCGTTGTTACTTCATATCTGAGTTATTATTTCCGTGTTTTCTTCGCGGTTGGTATATAGGTATAGTATATACACAGGGTGGTACATAGAATCGACGCGATATGATGAACAGCCTTATACCATTTGCCTTACCGTTGTATATCACACACAGTTTTATATTCTCTACTATATAAGTACACCTCTGCTCATAGTATACCGACACTTGAACAAATATCGCTCTTAAACATTTCCTACGTGTGTAATTATGCGTATGTATAGGTATGTGTGTGCAGGTACTACCTTCGCATCTACTATACATAACAATATACAGATATAATATTTATACAGTTATACCTATATGAATAAATTTGATCGTTTATCGCTAGTCCAGAGTTGGATTATTCGTACCGTAAATGCCAATTACGATTACAGAATTACGTGCTACTCTCAGTAGAAATTGCGAACAAAAATTCAAAAAATTTCACGCGTAGGTGATAGACATACATACTGTGGACAACGAGAGTTTGTTACATCCAAATAGGCTATTTTGTGCGCTGTAGGTATTTTGTTCGTTACCTAACTGGAAAATATTCCGAATAGCGGTAGAAGCGGTGGTGGTCGTCCCTGCTCTCGAAAAGTATAAACAAAACCAAAAAGAAGAACAAAAAAACCAGTAAAAATTGACGATCCGAAAATTCACGTACTGTATATTATACTGAAATGTTCACCGTAATTAATTTCAAAGTCTTTTTTACGTTATTTATCGCAAAAGGAGAAAAAGATGTGGAGAGAGGAAGTGAAAAATGAACATTTGCATTTTCATTTGCCGATAACGAAAATACATATAATTTATCTCTGAATGATATCTTCAAGGTAACTAATAAAAGAAAAGGAACTATCATCTCACCCATTTTGTAGTCGAATTTCTCGTACGGATCATTTCCGGTAGCTCTGATATCCTTCTCCTGTATAGGTCCAAGGCTTCCGGTCGGGCTCACATCATTTTCCGGTTGCGGATTATCGTCCTTATTTTTACCCGATTTATCGTTCGCTGTTATCGTCGGTGAAGATATTCTCGATGATGTTATCTCCTCGTATGTCATTCCCGGTGGAAATCGTTTGAGTGATCTGGACGATGTCGCGCTCCCCTGACACTCGAGCTTGTGTCTAGCCATTGCTTCGTAATCTTCGTACGACATTCCTGAACCAAATCTGCGACATAACGAACAACTATACAAAACCGAAGAAACAAACGAAAAAGGCATTTTCGTCTGCAATCGCAAACCAAAAAAAAAGGAAAAGGGAGAAAAACAGCCGCCCAATTCTTACCTCGGGAGACGTAATTTTCTCCGTCTTATCTCTTCCGCTTCCTGTTTCATTGCCGACGAAGGACCCTGTCGTGGCGGCGACGACGGCGACGAAGGAGTTGTCGTCAATTCGCTCTCTTCGAGACTGCTGCTCAGTGCAGATCCCAGTCTGTTTCCTAAACCTTGGAGATATTCCCCACCACCGCCTAAAGCTGACCGCATTGACCTCAAAGCGCCTCTTGTACGACCCATTAAAGATCCTCCGCCATTAGCTGATGGCAGGGACGCCGCGACGTCGACCATTTTTTTCCTTTTTCTTCTTCGTTATCTGATGGATATAATTAATTAGGTGATTATTGGTTTCATCCCATCGTTACGGGCGATTGGCCGTAAATGATGAAAATTTGCTTCTTTCGTCTTCTTATCATTTTATATGAACGCCACTCCATCATACAAATAATAAAATTATAACAACGCGTGTAGTTATACACGTGTTCGAAACGTATCTTGTTGTACGTATACCGATATGCGTATATCCAAGCGTGGGCGAAAAACTACTCTCAGATAAAGAAAATGAACCGCATCATACATGCAACTGGGCCAACGTATGACGTTTCAATGTTTCCTCGCCCACGCCGTGTTACGTTATCATTTTCCTTTTCTCTCTCTCTCTCTGTCTCTCTATTTCGGATAAGGAATTATACTGCCGTTTTTCTCACTGTTTGATCATAGTTCTAATTATTTTTCACGCTTCGCTATATGATTATTCCAGCTATTATAATGCGGATTGTTCGCCGATGGTCGGTAGATAGTTTCACGGCGATCATTTTTTTCGGTATACGGTGTATATACATGTATACTATATTTCGATATGCTCAAGATTTTTTCAATCCGTACACGAATTATATCGCCGGTATTATATATGTACTCGTATACAGTTTATTCCACTCGAAATTATGATTATGATTATAATTATGATTGTGACTGTGCTTCTTTTTCCTTTATCTCTTTCGCACATCTGCGGTTCAAAGCTGAAACCTGGAGCTTTGCCTATAATTTCATGTAAATCCATACGTATCCGTAATTCAGAGACTAACGACTGCGGCTTCTGTACCTACATAGGTACATAGAGTATTCCGTGGAATGTTCACCGTCGCCAACCCTGACCTCTCCCGATTTCGGAAGGAATTCTCTTCCGTGTAACCTCGGTCCGATAGAATAATCATGAATCATTTTCGAATCCGTTGACATCAGGTTCGGAAGTGACAAATTGAGAAAAATCTGACGATTTGAAAACAATGCTTTTTTCAAACGATCATAGCAAGACATCAGCATGTTCTTTTCGGAGAGTATTTCGTACGAAATTTCTTGCAGATATTGAAACGTAATTCTTCGGAAATAAATTCTGAATTCTTTTAGATTTCCGATTACACAAAACTACCCCAACCGATTACGCCGGAATTTCGACCAACAATTAGGTATGCATGAAAATACAAAACTCTTGACATCACAACGGGAGTGGAACTCGCATGGGACCCCGAGTTATGGTCAGTTTAATCATTCGGAAATTCGGCATTTCATTCTTTCGAATCTTTCGTGCTAATTTCGAAAATTTCTTTCAAAATTGAAAGAAAGAACAATTCACAAAATTGGGAGTCATTGAATTGACCATAAAACGAGATCTTACGCGCATCTCACATTCATTGCGGTCTCAAAAGTTTCCTATTTTATGCTGAATTTTCTGTGACAAATTCAGTCTGATCGGTTGAGGCGATTTCCAATAATACAAAATTTGCACCAATTTCAGTTGAGACAAAAACTCTACGAATTTCAACAAATTTGCAAATATTTTCATTTTTTTTATCACATTCGAAGACCCACAAATTTGGTACCAACCACTTTTCGAAAAAACGTACTGATGTCGAGGTATAGGTCTTGTTTGAAAAGTGCATTTTCTGCAAATCTCCAGATCGTTGAAAATTCGTAACTCCCAAACCTGTCATCAAAAAATTCCCAAATAAATCGTGAGTGTTGCTTTGAGTCAAGGTTACATTGAAAAAAATTCATTGCGTAATCAGCTTGTAGTGGCGAGAGACCGCGATTGTCCAGAGTCCACGGCACACTCCATGTATTCATTTCAAATATACATGATCCGGTGCGTGCGTGAAAGAATACACTGTTTAATAGTAACTTTTGCGGTTTGCGGTTTTGATATTGCGAAATTATTACGCTGTACTGAGATGTTTAATCTGTTACAGTATATGCTGCATCCTGTGATACAGTTGGTTTATACTCCACGTTCATCATAATTATAATTATTAAAAGAGAATTGTTCCACTGTATCTCGCGCTGAAATATAATAATTCTGAAAAAGTCAGTCCATTCATCTATACACTCTTATACCACATTCTTTGAGAAAAAACGAAGAAAGAAAGAAAGGTCAATCAAAATTGTGCGAAGAGTGTTCCAAGTAACTTATCTGAACGACGACCGCACTACAATGCTGCAGTATGGAAATTCACATTTATGAATAAAAATTAGGCAAGATCGGACGCTATTCGATGAATATATACAGGAAGAAAAAAGAGGGATAACAGAGAATACACGTAGTGCGATAAATCGAAGGTAACTATATGCGGGCTAAAATATTCCAACGTTTTACAACGCGGTTCAAAATACAGCCGTGTCAGATTATATAGGATATAATCTAGTATACGTTGCACGAGATAGACATATGCTGCGATAATTCGAATCACTCGAAAATAGAACGCGAAATTATAATCTCAAACAGTCCGTAAGTATATCATACCTATGTATAAGTACAGGTATATACATAGGCTCGCGTATCATACCAACATCGCTGAATCATTTAACTCTTTCTTTTCGATCTCAACGTATTGTACGTATACGTACCCAGTGAAACAAAAAGAATCGAGATGCAAGAAACGTGAGGGAAACGATCAAGAGGGATTAAATGCGGATTGAAATCAACGTAACTTTGATTATAATTCGGGTTGACGGTGCCCAATTCTTTTCGTTTTACTGGGTATGTATAGATACATACCGCAGAGTGAAAATAACGTATAAACTATGAATTTCCGTAGAGCGATTCCCGTTTCCGCAAGCACATGCGACGATCGTCGTAATCAACGACGCGGTGATAATGGTGATGATTATGAGGATTCATACTCACGACAGTCAACCGAAAGGCGATCGTTCACCGGGAATGATCGATCAGCGGTTTGTAAAGCTGTAGCCGGTGCTCGTTTGATTGTTTCTCAATTTTTTTTTCTTGTAGTTATCGTTGAGCAGGTTCCGGGTACATGTGTGTAGGAGTATGGGCTCGTCTCCTGGTTTCGCGTATGCCACTGACAGTGAACTTAATACGACTGCATGTGGTGCAGTCTCCTGTCCCCCCGTCCCCGACCCCGATTGCAGCCCGCAGGCAGTATAACTATGCGAGTTTTCGCAGTACCTTACCTACCGCGAGATACGCTAAGTTTGAGCGATAAGGTGTAAACCGCGCATGCGTTTTTCGCGATCAATATTATACTGGTTTGTCGTCGGTTAGTGCGGCTTCGTGTACAGGTAACACGCTGCATCCGAACACCAGTAGAGATAGACGCATTCGAAATTCCCGCCACGAGGATATCTGATCATAACGTCCCAAAATTATGATCGGTGTAAAGATTTGTCATCGGTTTACTTTCTTATTGTATCTTATTTTTTACGAGTTATAAGACTCCGACGTTTCAATTGGATACTATGAGGCTCAGAGTAGTCAATGAGTTGATACGAGAAAGGTTCTAATTCAAATTTGTTTATTTTGCTTTTCTGATTTTCTAGTCTATCATTGTCTAAACTACGGATTGCAACGACCGATCAAATTCGAAGAAGCGCATTCGATTCACTTCGCAAGTTTTTCGTATCAACTCATAGTTTGTAATTCAAATTTCAGTCAGATTGAATCAGATTTATTGAAATGGATCGCATTCTAATAATTTAATTTATCGTGCCCAAGTAGGTGAAGGCGAAAAACAGACGTTCTTTGCCTTCTAGACGTCTTTCAGTTGTCCTGCGGATTTGAATAAGTCGGATAGCGTTCTTGTGCCACCTCGGGTAGATCCAGTGCCTGATAGTAGGCAGTTTGGTGAACCGCGTCTTCATTAGTAGGACAATCAATATCAATGTATAGGATTGGTCATTCGCTTTGTTTACTATCAATATAAACTGGAATTTGAAGTACTGTTACAAAGGGTGAAATCACCTTCACGTTTATCACACGAAGGTCTAGCAGTTGTCAAAAATGAAAGACTGCATATACGAATTGCTAATGAACTATCGGTTGCTGCGTCAACTATCATTATTGTAAAGACAGTCTTGTTTCAGACTTCACCCTTGTAATATATACATACATTGAATACAACCCACTTTTATCTATTCATACGATTCGCCTCCCCGTTCCCTTGATTTCGCTCAGGAACCTATTTTTATTGCGTTGCAAATCAAGTTTTGCAACACTACCAATAGCCATGTATATGAATTGGTCATTTGATTGATTACTTTGTTATCAAAAATGCAATTACTTCTTCTGCTTGCGATGGGACACGCATACGGTACATTACGTTCTTATGCGTTATGCCTAGGGATTTTTGTGTAGGTTGGCATTTTACATGGCGAAAGCAAAATGCACTAGCCACGGCGCATGCGCACTGTGCTCCACGCTTCCGCGCCGGCGCACGCGCTGTGGCTTCTAGCGCTTCATGTGTTCCGCTTTGATCAGCTGCTACAGGATCTTACTTCGGCTATGCTCCGAAATTAACTGGCAGCACATTCAGCAGTCTTGTCTGTTTCTCACACTATCAGGTTTACATTGAGCTCTGTCTCTCTATCTCCCGCTAAAATTTCCGCGCCGATAGCTTTTTTCGCTCACTGGCCTCATAATCACCTGTAACGTCGCCGTTGACCGTCCGAAGTGGAACAAAGTTACTCTTATTGTAGATCAAGCAAGCGGAATTTTTTTTCTTCACCGGATGAAAAAAAATAGGAAACGAAGTTAACCCAGAGAGATCTCTCTGAGTTTAACTTTATAATGCGTGTGACCGCGGAAATACTCGGCGGCAAGCCGGTGGTGCCATCGTACGGAAAACTGAATAACCGAAAAGAGCGCAAATTGTTCTACGGGTTGCATATGGTCAGGTGCTCAACGGTAAATCAATATCATACATTTCACGTATTTATACGTGCTATGCCTGTACATAATGCGATAGATGATATCTTTTGAGATTAGGAAATCATGATGATACATGAATCGAGAGAAAGTCAAATATTTGAATGTATAATAATGATTTTAATCCCCCACCCCGCCCGCCCATCAGCTTACTGTCTTACCGGTACCGCAATCCGGGCTGCCGGTGATAAGGCGTAAATCATCACCCCGTAGAGCTTTCCCGTGTCCAATTTTCATTTTTAAGGTGCTATTAAAGACATAATTAGACCCATTGTTACTTAATTTTAAAAACATTGTTATCACTTCGGAAATGGAATTCGTTGCTAAACCCACCCCGAACAACCGATCGGAATGAAACTTTGGGAAGTGGATGTAGTATTTCGGCAAGAAGTGGCTGAGTATTTCATTTCTACGAATTATTGAATCTTCTATCAAAAATGAAAATTTTTCCAATCTAACCTATAAACGAACCTTACCTTACTTTCAGAGATTCTCGAAAAACTTTGAATTCTCATCAAATTTCAGCAAAATGAAATATTTAGCCACTTTCTACCAAAATTCTGCATCTAATCTTTGAAGTTTCGTTTTGATCGGTTCTGTGGTGTAGGAGTGGCGACGAATCGCGTTTCCGAAGTGATAACAATGCTTCTAAGAATGAGTAACAATCGGTCTTTATGTCTGGCGAATATGTCTTTAATAGCACCTTAACATGCTCAAATGCCTAAAAGTACCATCCTTTCTAGAAAATTCGTAAACCGAAGGTGATTTGAGGAATGAGAAATCATTTTAGTTCCATTTCGCTCATAGTTCATCTCTTTGTTCACCCTTTTCCTGAGCATGAGCTGTGATGCACTGTACTCCATCAAGTATGCATGACTGTGTACTGTGACTATTCTACTTATAATATTACCCTCGGTTCATAAAGGTGAGAATTTATGAGACGTCGTGTGAAATATTGGTTGTCGATAACCTTTGTTATTTCTCTACAACACAGAGAGGAACTGAATATTATAAAATGGAAGAAACAAGCGAGGGTTGAGTTCAAATGATTTGGAAATCCCGAAAAGAAATGGTCATTGATTTCACAGGCCGCTATACTCATATTCGACGCCATTTGCCCCCCCCCCCCCCCCCCTTCCTCCCTCAGTAACCACCCCAGCCTGGGGTAATTCCACTTATTCCAACTGATATCGCAGCACCGTCGAGCAGGAATTGCTGATGGAAAGCGGTTCGACCGCCAACCAAATAGATCGCTGTATGCGCGCCGCGGCCTGATCCTGGACATTGGGCAACGAATGAATCAGGACGTGATGAATCGCCTGAACTCCAAATTCGCGTCCCATATCGAAGAGAAACTCGTATATGGAAATTGTTTCGAGGAAGCATGGAAAATTCAGACTCGAGAGCAGCTCCCATTCCGCAGGTTCATCAGCTTCGCACAATTCGTGGGATTGATATTCCAGAGCAGGACACCCGACTCTCTTGGTGACGCGGACGTGGAGAGGGCGGTTCATGAGTACGCGGAAAGTTACCTATCGACGGACGAGGATAGGGTTGATCAAACGTCCATAATGAAACAGGCATGCGAATGGAAAGATGCGAAAGCGTTTCGCGAGGTCCCAAACAATGAGGCGAGGTTCAAAAAGTCTGTACATCAAGTGCGAGACTCGGTGAATGAGCAGGTGGCTGCTAGTCGAGTGGTTGAGGAATGAATCTGAACTCTACTTTACCGCGAGATAAATATCTGACCAGGATAAAGGCCAGAGAGAGTACGATACCGAAGATAGACGAGGAAGTTCCGGATCTGCCAAGCCAGGAAAAAGACGCTCAATGGCTTCGCGAAAATGCTACTTACTTGGCGAACAAATTTTCTGATGAAGAAGTACAGAGATTCTCATCGGCAATGACAACTCGTGGATTGATCTTGAGATTTCGGCCGCAGCTACAATAAGCGAAAGGAACAGAAAATGCCGTGGGAATAATGAACGATTTCATACACTCTGCGCTGAAAACTGTGGCTGATCAGTACGAGGACGATACAAGGTGTATCACCTCCATTGTACATCTCGTAAAGAATCGTCGCCGTTTTGATATCGCCCTTGCTCCTGTCAACGTAGAGTACACACATCTACCCCCCAATTTCGCGAATGAACATTTTCTTGCCTACTAAATCCATGTGGCGCTGGCTAGCCAGGTTTTTTTCAAATGTCGTTCATGGATTTCAAAATGAAACATTCCTTGATTGCGCGAGGGATTTTATAATTGCAAATACGGTGACGCGATCGGTTCGTCATTCGTGATGGAAGAATTGATATTCTTGCAAATCTTCAGACCGAATATATTCGGGAAGATATAAACGTTGATAATGAATGTATTCATTCTGAAACAGTTCCTCTCTTCCGCTGTTGCGGTGAGGAAGTCGGAGGAATGCAACGGTGAATTGTTCGAACCAATAATTACTGCATACTTTCCATACTTCTCGATCGACCTTCGTTCATGACGATAAAAAGAAAATATAAACTCGTATCAAAATTTGGAGTATTGTATCGTTTCTGATTCGTTGGTAGTATACAATGCGTGGCAATTGAAATTCGGCTACCAAATGACTTTGCAACTCGATTCTCCGGTAATTCAAGATCGTCGCAATAAGATGTCGACAGGATGTGTCAGCGAGAATTTTCTTTATAATAATAATAGAAATATGAATGGTTGTAAAGATTAGAATATACTTCGAAGGATTCGGATGCGGATCGAGGGATTTTGGGAGATCTATGTATTACATAGATCGAATGAATATCGGTCGAATGAAAGAATTAACAACGTCAATTATTGCACTGGGCCAAAGTATAACATTTATTCCACAAGAATGATTATAATTCGAAAGGGGGCAGAAAACATTGTAATATACATAGAGCATAAATTTGACACATTGTACTACCTATGTATATGTATATATATATATATTTATATAATACGTAAACCCCATATCATCCGTTTATATGGATACCGACGCTCTTTGAACTGCAACCCTCTTATTTTGTTTGTTTTGAACAAAAATCGACAATGAATCCGGCTAAAGAAACACAATCACAGGGATAATCATCGTCATCGTCATCGTCATGACTGAGATTATCATTTCTTTTTCTCAATTTTTACTTCTTTTCTTTTCCTCAAATGACTAGAAGACAATAAATTCAAACTATATATACTTATATTATATATATAGGTATATTATCATACGTGCAGGAATGCGATTTGAATATAAATAGAACTCGAATTGCGGTACACATTTGGCAGCGTATAACACAACGTACAGTATAACATAATAATAATAATAATAATAATGATAAATGCGACAATAAATAATCTTTCGCTTCTCTCTCTCTCTCTCTCTCTTTCTCTCTCTCTATCTCTCTCTCCGATACATCTACGACAGATCGTAGATCATCCATCGATGTTCAAATATAGGAAGATCACTCGATCAAATATTTCTGGCCTCAGAATACACTACGCCAATTAGTAATTATAATAATATGGCATTTGACAATGGGATTTTACATGGCGGCACAGTAAAATCCTCGCGATCCTATAAATTGAACGTACAATACGATTCACAGCAATGTAATAGTTTACAGTATATATATTATTATTATTATACCTATCAGGCAAAGTGAACTAAGAGATACATGTATCGTATACACAATAATGGAGGGACTATTCTATAGCAATTATGTCATTCGCCGGTTTTTCTTTTTCTTCGCACAATTGCAACATCGGACAACGCGTATCATATCGGACTTCGACAACCGCGCATACAGGACACATGTGTAATCTTCGTCAAAGTTATACGTGGTAATGAAATTTTGAACTGAGACAGACAGGTCGGATTCAGCATTTTCAAGAATATTATACACTGTATCTGATTGCGGAACTTCTTGTTCCTAACTTCTCTGCCGATCAAATCCCGCGGTGGTAAATAAATCCTATGAATGTCCGCAAATTTTTAAAGAAATACGGACACTTTTATGAAAATCTACGAATTCTTAAGAACTTTTCTGAAGATCTGGAGAATTTACACGAATTTTGAAGGGGGCGATCGTAAAGTTTTTGAAAACACTACGAAAATTTACAATTTATCGTACGATTTCACGCAAATTTACAATTTTTCGTCAAATTTCGCGGAAATTCACAATCTCGTGAGAAAAGCTATACGGATATCCGGAATTTTTTCACGAAAATGTTCAAATTTATATCTGAAAATTCTTGGCAGCAGAAATTTTCACCAGGTCTCAAAATTGTCTTCGAAAGTATTCGTCTCCGATGTGACATCGGGATATTTTGAGAAATATCCGGATTATCCGGTTGAAGACAGTGGAATCCATCTGTATCTGTATCGTTACATCATACTTTTATCTATATATCTCTGCAAGTACTGAAATTCGTGTACAATGAAAATCCATCGGGTATCAACAACGGATGTCCTCTCATTTCAATTTCATCGGAATGCGTATAGAGGTACTCCGACGTTGACCGAAGATGCACAAAGGAGATACTGAGATTCCATCAGTATTTAACATATCCAATTGTAAGTCTAGGTACATTCGCCAATATTCCGATTCGGTCAGCCGTCCTAACGCATTTTCGGTCGACGACTCTGGTTCCGAATTGCATTCCATTATAATGTGGAATGTATTCTCGGAGTAGACCAGTAGAGGGGGAAGAAGAATGACTGAATAATCAAACACAAGTTCTGATACCTCATATTTCCTACGCAAACGAAACGGATATTGAAATAGAGATTGTTTCTTTTCACCCTTTCCTTTAGAGTGAGATTTAGTTTTCTCTTCTTTCACTCTGAATTCAAATTCCTTCTTCCCTCTCTCTCTCTCTTTCTCTCTCTCGCTTTTTTCCATTTCATCTTCGTATTTTGCAATTGCACCATAAACGAATGAATAAAATATTCCAATATAACGCGATTGCGGAGGGTAGGTACACATGTTCCACCTGCCGAAGTGACACGAAGCATATATGAATTCCACAGGTATGTTATTTACTCTAATTGAAGAGCGCGGGGCCAGAATGAACTCGTGTGCTGCAGCAGCAGCAGCAGGATATATCTCTGCGCTATCACACATATCATACATCATGTAGTATAATATGATATAGGGATAATAAATATAAATCCCCCGTTATCCATCCCTTCGCAATTATTATCATAGCGATCACCGATTCAGAGCTCATATACTATACTATACTATACTATATACTGTATAACTGTATCATATTGTATCGGGCGAAACACAACTTTGTCAATTGGTATAATTAAATTGAATTCAATGAAATTAAATGAAATTAATTGAAGGGTTGAGCGCCACGTTGCGCGGAGGTGGGTTGTATTTTTTGCTTAGCTTCTTTTCGTTTCAGGGTGGTGGGTGTTATTCTCTCCTTCTTTTTCTCTCTTATCATTATAATTATTATTGTTATTATTATTATTTTGTTATTTTTTTCATTTACTTTTCGTTCAATAATATATAATATAATTATCTACGGGGGGAAAAAACTTCGCGGGTTATATCCTACGCTTGTTCAGAACGACGCCTTCTTCCTGGCCCACCCGCGTAGTTGGCAGCTGCCAATCCCATGAGATGTTTAGCAACTTGCGATCCGCTGAAACCTCGGCTCAGGCCCAAGTCAAGACCACGTTTTGAACTGGAACGACAATGGCAAACGATAAATGAATGAATTACACGAGGCGAAATATTTCACTCATAGTTGCGCCACTTTCAGTTACTTTATTTCGCTTTATTTCTCCCGTTGTTTATTCATAATACCGCAGTAGCGGTAGGTGGAGGCAATATTCACGACGACGAGGAAGATATATGTGTATGTAAAAAGATAACAAATTCGAACAAAAATTTCGTACGAAGTTACATATAAAACTCACTTTTCGAGCTCGTGGGTACGGATCAGGCTTTGTCCAAGACGGGTGAGAACTTCTAGAACGACCTCAGGATCCTCTTCTTCGAGCTGATTCCAATAGCTCTGAGGACTGCGAGTCGAGAATAGGAGAAGTAAAGTCGAATAAAATGAACGGAAGAAGAAACCAGATGAGCGATATAATTAATTTGCGGATTTTCGATCAGCGGAACGGGTAACGGCGGGGTAAAGAGCCGAGGGTAACGAATTGAGGATTTGTTGAAATTTGAATTGCCGATTAGGTAACTATACGTATGTATGTACTACGCGGGTATAAAACCTGACGGACGTAGGAGATCCGCGTATGAAAAAGTGTCCCGAAATCCTGTCTGGACGGAAATTTATTATACCAATTACTACTGCTGCTGTGTCACGTAACTTGAGCCCCCGACCGTCGGTCGCGATTGATTTCCACAAGTTACCGTTGAATGAATGAGCGAATGAAATCATTAATTCCATGATGAATCGATCGAATTTTCCTCGGAGAAAGAATATCGTATACTAGTTAGGTACGAGGTGCTTAACCGCGGGAGTCTTTTCTCGTCACTCTTCCGTCCAATTGTACGGTAATAATAAATAATTTCGGCACGACCGCGTCTCTTTGGAATTACGGAGGATACTTTTTCTCCCTTCTCTGTTCGTATACGTACGTATGTTTATTTGTTTGTTTTTTTCCCCTCGTCTGATCAACGACGTATAATCGATCATTCTCATTTATTAATAAAGATCGTGTACTATAGGCGTAAAGCTACTATTACTCTTACGTGTAAGGAGCAGCCTCGACGCTCGGTCCCGATGTAGAAAACATCGAAATAACAGCCACCGCTGCAAGCATCATCCATGAGAGAGCAATTTTTCTCTGCATCTTTATTGTGTATCAGCTGCGATATTATATCAATGGATACGATTATCTTCCTCGACCGGAGAGAGAGAGAAAGAGAGAGATGTTCGTCTGATTGTTCTTCGTCTTCTCCTTGCGTCGGTGACCTGGAACAAATAAAAAATACAAACACGCTAGGTCATCGGTCAGATTTTAGTCGGACAAGACAGACCTTCCGCTTTGCCAAGCTCAATTATTTTCGTCACATTTTTACAACTTTCCGCTCTTTTTTGGTCACACCGAAAATATCGAACCGACTTTTTCCGAAATCGAACTTAAGCAGTTCCAAAGTTCGGTCGGAGTGCGTCGACCGAACGTAGAAGCAAGAGGTTCGAAATCACCTTCCCGTCGTATCCCCGGCACCAATATGAACCGATCGAGATCAAAATACAATTATTTCCCGAATTACGAGAAACCCGCATCGAATTCGTCCATTCGTTTTCAACATATCCTCGGACACGCCGGCACGAATGTTCGGAAACCATTCTCCCGAGCTCGGAACACGAAAATCTGGATCGATTTTTCCGGGCTGATTTTAATAACTTACTATGTCGCAACGGGGAGTCGAAAGAATTGAACAACAATATGAGAACAGCCTCAATCTCTAATTGTGCCTCGGGGGGGGGGGGGGGGGGGGGGGGGGGGGGGCTGCCTTCTTTTTCTCTACCCTACCATATGCTCGCTGGAGGGGAATAACAGTACAATTCTCCTCCAACGTTTGAACGTAAAACGAGAGAACTCCCGTCTCCCTATAGGTATGTATGTAGACACATACTATACTTGATTAGACTCAGGATCGTATAAGTTGGATAAATGACCCCCCCCCCCCCCCCCCCCCACCCCCCCTCCTCCTCGCAACGCTGCATGTCCAGCGTTTCCTTTTAGCGTCATCGTCAGGTTCGCACACATCTGTTCAAAGTTCTGCTATACGTGCAGTACCTACTATATTCAAACATGTATATGTGTGTATAGATGAAGAGAAAAGACGAGTTCCAGAAGTTCATTTCTGTTTGAAAATTAACTTGAATATTAGTTTGCCCGGCAGGGGTATCAGCGAGTGCTGTATGTATGTACGTACTGCAAGTGCAATTCGAGCCTCATTTCATTTCGTATCACGACACCTCGCCTCTCAGTGCCTACTACTATATATATCTGTATTATATGTGTAGATATATATATGTATCTATGTATGTATGTACATAGGCTGAGGCCAGGAAGAGAGAGAGACAGAGACATACTCGGGCGTCGTTGTCGTCGTTTCCCCCCAGGCAATGCATTCTGGGGTAGAAAATTCTGGGGTAGCCAGACTGGGAAGGTGGGCAGGTAGGTAGGTATAGGTTGACGAAGAACACACACTGTATCACGGAGACACAGCCCAGCCCCGTGCGATGTTAGCGTTAACGTTAACGTATGTGGTACATAAATACCTACGTACGTGTTCCACATACTGTTGCACACAACAGACAGCTACTTTGCGAAACTTCACCCTCTCTTTAAGGCCGAAGAGAGAGAGAGGGAGAGAGACGGGAAAAGAGAGTTGACGCATATTGTGCCCTGCGGCGTTCGACTGTTGTAGATATAATTTTCTTCGTCCCTGTACACACGAGTAGGATGCTTACTAGGATCTTCGTATGAATTTGAAATCTTCTGTGTCAAATAGAGGGGTCGATAGATCGGGATATGAAGACGTAGGATCGAAATATGTGTTCGTCTACACTTTGAAAATATTTTAGCCAGTCTAGGTACGAAGGTGCAATTACATTCCACTTTCTACTTTCTATTTTCTTTCGTTAACCACGTATATTTCATAATAGAAAATGAGAATAATGATAAAAAGGAGAGAAATGAGGGAAAAATGAAGAAAGATCTCACTTCACCGCGACGCCCCGCATATATTCTCCGCGGAGTGTTCGAATTTTTTTATTTTTATCAGGTAAAGCATCGATACTGCAAACCACGAAGGAATCATTTCCAATGATCGGCTGCAGCAGCTGTGCTACTGGAAATAGAGAATAAAGTTATAGGTGCAGACTATTATACGCCCGCCACAGCGTGGTCCTTGCACCTTGGGGAACGATCTGATATGACATAAATTCAATCGCGAATGAACTCCTGAGAGCCATAGAGAGATTTGGAAAGCGGTGAGAATCACGAGGCTGAAGTTCATGGTGTGCAGTACCTATGTAGTTGTGCAACGAAATCGCGAACAATATGATATCGACGGAAAAATTTGACGATGAAGAAAAATCTTAATTCAACTTCGGGCTCGTTAAGGCTCAAGATTTTCCTTGTGTCTTGAGATCTTCCTAGTAACTTGAAATCCTTAACTGAGGAAATGAATTTTCATAATTTTTGTAAGAGGAATATCGTTCACCCTTACTTCCTAAATCGGTGCCCACCCCAATCGAACTGGCAAATAACGGCGAAGAGGATCCCGCGGACAATAGGAATATCTTATGTGAGAATGAATATCGGTGGTGAAAGATTAGACATAGGTATGTATGCAGTATTTCGATTACGAGAATAAATCTCCGGCTCGTAGACACGAGAGGCCGTAAGCGTGGGGTGGGAATGAAATTGAGGTGACGCGAGTTCAGCTCCGATTGTCTTCCGCATTTTCGATCTTCCGTATAGTCATTCGGTTAGGTGCTACACATACACATCGATACTATATAATATATGAGGTAGATTCAAAATGTTAAAGAGGGAGAGATCGGAAGCTGGGAGAAAGAAATTAGGAGGAGCGACAATCTGTCCCCCGAGGATCTAAATCTACTTCCCCCAAACCGATCGTAACGATACCCGTATTTCTCCTCATTTCCCCAGATTCAAGGGATGCTAGGTATCCGGAATCCTCTCGACAACGCGTCATTGAAACACTCGAGTCTGGAAGAATGGAGAGAAAAAAATCAAAGGGAAAAGGGAGAAAGTGAAAGGGAAACATCGTGAACCAAAACTTCAGCATAATTTTTTGTCATCCGTGCATTGGATTTTCACAATCGAAGAAAAACTGAGCTACCGAACGATATCCTGCACCCGAAAACGCTTAGAGTGGCGTGTGAACATAATTTGAAACCCACGCACGAAAAATTGATTGATTTTACATAAAATTTCGAACCCGTATTATAAACCGCCATACATGTAGGTGATTTTCATAATTTTTTTTCGGGAAGACTATTCGAGATATCGGATCAGACTTTTTTTCAGTTCAAGATATACATTCGGGAAAACTTTCACGCATTTTTTTAATGAGAATAGTTTCGAAACGGCGGAGATATGTAGCGTCGGGTAGCGGTAGCGGTGGGAAAGTCCTCCAACAACGGTGTCGGGTACGGCTACCTCAAAAATCAACTGATACAAAAAAATCAATGGGAAATATCAGAGTCGATGCCCATATCTTCGGTGTATCCGTAGCTCAGTGTTCCTCGTATATCGATTCCTGATAAAATGGCAGGCGTTTCAATTTAACGTAACGATTTTAACGAAAGAGTATGTTCATGTTTAATGGAAAAAAAATTAGTCTCGTAAAACAAAAACGCCTACTATACGCAGTAGGTGATTATTGATGGATTATCCATGATAAAATTCAGGCCATCGCGGTTCAGTAGTTTTCCAAATATTACTGCAGGTACCAAGTTGGAAACTGCAGTTTCGACAAAAAACGCGCTTAAAGATCATATATTGGTTGGTAGAACATGAAAGTTGTTTAAGGTGCTATGAAAGACGCGCGGACTGCACATTGTTGAGGCATTGTTACTCATTGTTAAATGCCGTGAGTCTTTGATGGTACGTTGCCGTACAAAATCCGAAATAAAAATCCGAAATGGATCTTCTTCGAGGTTCAGCTGTCCTTGAAATCACTATACGTTTGCAACGAATGTTATTAAGCGATAATCGCACATTGAATATTCTAACAATCATTTACTCGCCAACTACGAAGACTGGCCTCGGAGTTCTCGAAAAAAAATCTGGAAAATTATAAACTAATGTTCAGATATGAATGTTTCAATACAAAGCGGTTCAGAAATATTCAAAATTCATTAGAATCGGTTGATTTCATCCTGCGTTGGCTTATCTCGTTCAGAAAACTATCACCGTGACATAATTTTTGTTCTCTCGTTCATTAGTTGAATGTCGCAATTTGCTACTCAAAATCGATACCAATGAAATCTCACGAAATTAGATATTCGATGAAAAAAACAAAAAATTGCGAAAAACTGATGTCACAGTTAAATGGCGGGGAAGACTTTTCTGAAGGAAACATGCCAATTGAAATGAGATCGGCCGATTTCAATGTACTCTGTAATACTTTTCAAGCACGTTGTAATGAAACATCGATATCTGAGCATCCGTTTATAATTTTCAAATCTTCGTTTTCGGCAATTTCAAGGCCGGTTCTTGCAGTAGACGAGTAAATGATTGTTATAAATATTCAATCTGCGATTATCGGTCGATGACATTAATTAAAAAAGTGATTCCAAAGACTCCAACGACTGAACCTCCTCAAAGAATTCGCGTAAATCTACCTATGTACTCGTACGTATGTATATACATACATACGCATTCGTTCAATATTTATTCACGTATTCACAATGAGATTAAACGATTATGGAAATCAAACTTGCCTACTCCTATTCACTATTGGCACTACGTATAATCTCAGCTAGGTATGTATGTATATACATACATACATACATACAAACTCCAGGAGTAAATAGAGTTTGAACAACTATTACAGAGTCCGCATAGGTATGTACGCGTTTCGGTCGCAGCGGTGGCTACGATAGTAGTTGCGTGTATCTTTGCGACCCAGGGGAGAACGCGATGTTCAAATATGTACAACATTAGTCAGTATAGTGAGCAGAGAGTACCAAGCATAAGGAAGATGTGCTCACAGTTCGAGATAAGCATATTAGGTATGTGTACTCTGCAGAGGTTTCCCATATTGAACAGTCCAGCTGAATATCTTGGAAGTGTAATATTTGTGGGCTGAAGTTTCCTCACCCGAACGCACGGTGCATCGATTTGTCGAATGGGTAACGATCAAATTTTTGTCCAACATTCATATCGTATACAAATTTCGGAAATCCACGCGAGATATTGCATAACGATTGAAATATCCGCTCAACTATATTAGTACTACGTTTTTCAGGGTGGAATTGGATGCTGCATTCTATAGGATGCTGAAAGATAATGTTTAAAGATACGTCATTCCATTTCAAGATGGTCCATTTCGTCTCTGAATCACATTCCCATCTCCACCTGCGTGGGAGTCAACTTCAAAATATATGTGAGTTACGTTCACCATGGATTGCGAATCGAACATCAATTCATCGTACAATTAGCAATATCTATCGATAGGTTCGAAGCGGGACACCCTGTACACAATATATACCAATTTTTATTATATATAATGTACTACATACATTCGTCGGGGTTCATTGGATTGAACAATTCGTTCCCTCGGTTAATTTTCCCCGCGTTTCTTTTTCTCTTTCTTTTCAAATAGGTATATATCTATATATATATTATATATTATACTTCACACTGGTTATACATAACGAATTATGATTATCAAATTTTATGATAAATTTATTCAAACGAGAGAGGTGAATAAATTGTTTAAAGAAACTTGTTCAGTTAACTTTATAATTTAATTTTTCAATTTTTGTTAAATTTTTTCTCCCCCCCCCCCCCCCCCCCCCCTTCTTCTCTCGTCGCCCGAAATTTGGTTACATCAATAAAACTTTCCTCTACTTTGAGACCCCCGGACAATTTCGAATATACCATAAAATTCACGAAAATATCAAATATAGGTATAGGATCGATATGGTATACTGTTGAAGGAATGAAAATGAAAATGAAAGAAAAAATCAAATAGTAATGAAGTGCTCATCGTGCAAGGTTTTCTGTTTCGTATCATGAATCCAAAATTTTAATAACGAGAGTAAGAAATAAAATAAGAACTTTTTTTGTCACGATGCGAGTCAGGAGTTCAAAGGTTGTCTTCCGTCCCCCCGCCCCTTTTTCGCCTGGTTTTTCTTTTTTCTTTCATGCCAGTGTCAAATGTCGTTTGTCCACCCCTCTGTAAGTATGAATAGATGCTTTGAGTTAAGTCGATTCAAAGAATAAGAGGAGACAGAATTTTTCCTACTCTTATGGTAGTCGGTCGTCCTCTGCCAGAGGATCATATTTGATTGCATGTACGACACATCCCCCCCCCCCCCCCCCCCCCCCCCCCCGCCATTTATTTCTTTCTTTTGTTCCATACTCAAATTCTCCGCGAGTATAGTTTAAAATTTTGCATCACGATCTTTTTTTCCTTGTTTTACCTTTCGGTCTCTCGTCACGACGATAACAATTTGTTGAATGAGAGACATGAACGAAATCGAACGAAAAGAAAAAAAATAGAACAGAACGAAGAAGGAAAACCGAACAAAATTTATGAACGGTGAAAAAAGGTAAAACCCCGAGAGAGGAGTATAACCTGTCCTATAGTATACGCTCGGGTCTCACCAACGGATGCTACCTCATGCAGTTCCATTATTTACGATCAAATCCCTCCGATACTTAAATTCTATACGTAGGGCACTGGACACGGGTACGACGTACGTATTATTTATCATTGACAATTAGTCAGTCAATTCATTACAGATATACAGCATATCTGTAATGTTTCTTTATATGGGCGGTTAGCGAAAATTTTACCGCAGGGAACGATGATGTGCAGTCGCAATTCAATTGAACGAGAGAAAAAAACCACTGAAATCCCATGACGACACGTAACCAAAATAATAGCCAATATGGCGGCGAAAACTAGGCAGTCAGCTGATCTATTTGAGACAATCATACAAATTCTATAGAACAGGAGAAGACTACCTGAAACTTATACTGAGGCCCATTGTTCGGTTAGATTGGGCAAATTCAGAAGCCGAAATGCAATAATCAACAACTTTTCAAATGGAGAATAAACAATATCACACAGTTGCATTGAGTAGTATATCATTTGACCGCCAGGCAGCATCTTGCAGCCACCTAGCTAACATAGAGAATTTTTATTTTTCATCGAATCCGATCGATTTTTAACAAAAGTGAAATACTCAGCCACTTTCTGCCATCGCACTCGATGAATTCTCGGAGTTTCATCAGAATCAATCGAGTCGTTTGCAAAAATTTACGATTCTCGTTTTCGAAATGGTCTCCGTGTATTCAAGATGGCGAGTCCTATCGCACCTCAAATTGAAGGTAATTGACTACAGAATACTATGGCATACCGGCCGAATCCGAATGTCACCTTCACACTCTCTTTGGCAAAGCCCCGAAGGTGATGAACACAAATTTTTTAAACTTCCCGAAAAACAGGAGGCGGCCAATTCACCCCACTCTCGCTTACAAGTATGGCGAAGGCGTGTTCGATCCAGCAATAGTGCGATTAAACTTTTCACGCCCGGAACTTTTGAAACATATATACACGGTATAATAATTTTATAAACGTTAGGTATCGATTAAGCGTATAGATATAATACCTTATAGGGCCGGTAAAATTACAAGATCTGTTCAAGATTTAACCCATATAGCGATCAGGAATCGTGGTATTTTGAATCACAATGAAAATCATTAACGCGGCTGCACTTTTCACAATTATTACCCACCGATTGGACACTATATTGAATGAAAGAAACACATCAAAGAGTTTGTTGATACAACCCATGAAAGCCCGTTGTGATTCTCGAACTTGAAAACTTTCCCGATAGCCCACTGATCGCCTCTGTGCAGCTGGCTGCCTCGATGCAGGCGCTGCTGATCCAATTTTTCAAAAGTGCTGTATCTCACGGACGTCGGAACAGTGACCACTATCTCCAACGGCAAGGTGTCGAGCTAGAACTCCCCCAATTATCCGCCTGAAAAAAGCACTCTGTCTGCGGGAACCCTGTATAAAAACGTACCCATATATACATATGTATATGTATATATACCTATACATCTGTGCATGGGGGATGCTCTCCGATGTTTACTCTGTAATATGTGTATAATATAGGTTAGATATCCCCCCCCCCCCCCCTATTTCCATGATATACCTATACTGCACACACTATGTGAACGTGCGGTAAACTATGGTATATGCTATACGTACCTACTATACATATGTATACTGTACCTATTGATTTGATTAAAACCACGCGTCGCTATTTGCGTAACGAGCTTATAATAACACATAAACACAGAGCGATTTATTCGATAACCGTGCAGGCATTTTACCGATCATAACTCTTATATGTTGGTATACAATAGAAGGAGGAGGTATATGTGATATGTATATTGTGTATCCTCGACGAGTATGCATATCGGCGGTACGATACACGATGTATCTACCTAATGTACAATATACGGATATACGGAGATTGATAAATAAATTATACCTGTAGCTGTCCTGCATACACAGATACATATATACACGTACGATCCATGTGTCATAAATCGTTAGTCAAGTGGCTCGAAATTTGTCTTGTATTTTTTTTCCAGGTTCTTTCTATTTTTTTTTTCAACGGATCATTGCAGGTATATAGCCGCCGTCTACGCGCACACTGGATATACCTATACGTTACATGCTAGATACATACTATATCTATGTTATGTATGTACATAGAGCTACTAACAAACTTATCAAAACTCTTGTTCATACAATTTCGATCAAACTCTCTGCATAGGTATACCTATACAGGGTCAAACTTTGAACAACTAAAGATAGATAGATTATAAATAGATATAGATAACGACATATGTTTCATATTTACAATTAATTAATCTAACCGCTCGGCAGTAGCACGAGGCTGAATTTTATACACAACGTTGAGAGGCAACAAAATATCAAAATGATATTATATCGTCGATGGAAAATCTTCTTCGCATTACTATTTTTTGTTTTTTTTTTCTCGAGTTTGCGGATTTTCATCGATGATCGGGCAAACGTAAAATATCGAATAACAATTGAGTTTCGACTATACGTGCGTAAAGTGCGAGGGGCTGTTCACTGAAGAAATCACGGAAACATTGCGTGAGAAGTCGCGAAGAGATCATCGAAAATCGCGAGTAAATCATTAGGAATCATTAAAATCCGAATATGCCATAATCTGGAATACAGACAATTTCTGACGATTACTATCGTATTTCTGTGATGTCCTGGAATTTTAATTGGCAATAACGGATTCTCTTCGACTGCCGAGTGAACAGCCAGAAGGTTTTCACTATACATAACCGCGTTTTAACGTAGCCCAGGAGGAGCTAGTTGTAGGTTTATAGGTACGTACGTACATGCGTATATTCATAATTCCTGTATCTATCTATACCTGTATGTTTAATACGTACATACATCCCTTTCGGACAGAGGGACTAGTTTTGGCAAACGATTGTTTATTCATCCTTTGAATTTAACGGTAACCGGGTAAATGAATTATGCCCGTAAAGTGTAAACTTCGTGGTCCTAAATAACGTAGGAATCTAAACGCGAGTACATGAATCATACCTGTAGGTTGTATGTATGTACATACATGCATAAATACTCGCATATACGTATAGGCTCCGTAGTTATATAGAAGTTTAGATTTTGGATGAAAACCTGCTTTTGTGAGGGCATAGGCACTCTGCGTTTGCGTGTATGAGATAGAATGCAGAATTACGAATAACAGTATATGTAGTAATGTGCACGAACAAAAATTGAGAAGATGTTATACTATAGGTATACTTTGCACAATTAAACCGATTATAAACAGAATTTTTGTCACTGAAATTTCAAAATTGATTTTCTTCTCAATATACGATATGTACGTACATACATACATACAACAGGTTTAAAATCCCATTTATAATCGTCAGGTAAAATTGCGATGGATTATATCGTCCGTCTCAGTTGTCAGGCAGAACAAGATGGAATATAGAAAAAGACTGAGTGAGTGAAATTTCATCGTTTCAGAATGACCGAATAAATAAATATACGCATACAAAAATCGTGTTCGTTGAATACTAATAGCAATGATAATGATAATAATGATGATAACCGGGTGGCGACAATTTGTCCGGAATCAAATTCTCTGAATTTTCTCTGCCTTTTACCACAGACAAATGAAATTCGGTTTTCTCTGAACTTCATTGAAAAAGTCCGATTAATAATGTCACGTGACGTTCAAAAAATAATAAAGATTCAAAAATTGCGTATCGATGATTCACATTTTTTCTTATTATTAACGAAAATTTCCAATTTTTCGCATGGCATGTCGTGTTCCAAAATCATTTTCTTCGTGTATACAGGGTAACTTATCGAGATTGGAATCGTCGTTGCTCGGAATAACACGTACCCGTTGTTCGTCAAAATTTCACACGTGTGTTTTCCCTTTAGACTAGCGGGAACACCTCAGCTCTTTTACACGATTTTCCCAGGCTATCATAAATTTAAAAATTTGTGAATTTTAAATTATGAATTTATCATTGATAAATTCATCCCTCTAAATCCCTGACTATTCACGGCTTGTCGCCACCCTGGATAATGATAATAAATAAAATTCCATAGATCTTCTGCCCGTATAAATTCAAAGTATGCACACAATATACATCCGCACGTCATAAAACCGATAATTTTTCTAACGTGCGAGTAAATTTATCGCATAATTGTCGAACAAGAATCTTCTCAATGACCGGAAATTCAATTCTAGTGATAGAAATTATTGTACCAACTACTACGCCACGTATAACTATAATGCAATGTACACTAGAACAAAGATTATACAAAATGTCGAAATTCGATAGATCTTCTGCCCGTATAAATTCAAAGTATGCACACAATATACATCCACACGTCACAAAACCGCTAATTTTTCTAACGTGCGAGTAAATTTATCGCATAATTGTCGAACAAGAATCTTCTCAATGACCGAAAACTCAATTCTAGTGATAATAATTATTGTACCAACTACTACGCCACGTATAACTATAATGCAATATACACTAGAACAAAGATTATACAAAATGTCGAAATACGGCGTACGCAGGTTTATACAGCAGTACTGTAACGGTGGTAATGCGTCAACCCCGAGAAGTCAAGGGGTTAAATTTACCCTCTACGTACGTACGTTACCTACGTATTATTACTGTATGTGAATAAAGTACATAAATATTGCAAACCCGCGTATATCAACCTCAACCTGTATGTACCGACCAAAAAAGGTACGCCAAAAAATGTCACCTCTCTTTTCCCCCACTAACAGCAAAGTTACTAGATTATGCAGTCTTATTATACTACTGCTCTCCGATGTAAGCCGGTACGAAGCATGTATATATGTATGTATGTACATAAATTTATGTGACAACATGTATTAGGAGTAGGCTCCTACGGTGCGCGTACATACATGCATACAGTACGAGTAGCATATATGGGTACTCGCGATCGCGCAGGTTTTTTCAATATATTACATACTATCTTACGCCGCGCGGAATCTTGTATGAATAATTTTATAATTTCGTAAAATGAGACGCGAGGGTAAAAAATAAAAAATTTTCATTATCTTTCAATGTTTCCGGAAAGAAAAGTTTCATTTTTTCCACCCCTTGTGTTTCTATACCAGGTGTGTACTTCGGCCTCTGGCTAGGTATATTCATTCGACGAAAATTTACCTGAAAAACAAAAATGATAATAAACCGTGCACGACGTTGACTCTTCTTTCGCTCACGTTCTGCTCATTGTTTGGAAGTAAGATATGGTGATGGTATACTATACATAGTTTCATTCGACTTTTTCCCAAATTTATGTTATAACTACAAGCCATAAGGCGCTGCATATATCTTTATGGCTTGTAGTTATTAGAAATTTTTATCTACATATACATATACTTTCCAAAGTTTTTTGGCTCACGTTCTCCGTTTCTTTCTTTCGCCCTTTCACGCGCGCCACATGTCTGCAGTTAATTACGTGCATATACGTGCACGGGGTATATATTAATATATTATTACACAGGCATATGCTTCTGCGTTTCAGACAAGTTACAATAATTAACCATTCATAATATACCTGCCACCCTACGCATACCCACACCCCCAACTTCGTAATAGGTGAAAAAGGTGTACCTACACACTCCGAGAGTCGTCGTCCCACTTTCGGACCTGCACCCTCACAAAGTATTATATATCGTCACCGAACGTGTTTCCGGTAATATACGAAAAAACAGATAAACAAGCAGAGAAAAAATAGTAAAGATCATGGCTATGCTACGATGCGAATTAGCCGAGGGTGTATTTGTTCGCTTGATTTCAACGATTTCAGAGCGATTTCATGCGACTACGATCACAGATGATTTTCAAAATTTATATGCATATGCCGCAGCCACTTTCGTCTGAATCGAGCGAAATATGTTCAATTTCTCAACGATCTCGATGCACAAAATCTTGCATCAATTTCATTGATTGATTTCAATTTAATTTCCCGATCCCAAGCGATCTCCACATCGATCTCGGTGTCGTTTTCAACGATTCGAGGTTAATTCGAGTTCGCGATCTCAGCAGAGGTGAGCAGCCCCTCGAAATCAGCAAAAAAACTAGAGCATGTGTCATTTTTTTATCACATTTTTATGAATTTATATATTTTAAACAGCAAACGAGAGAGGGAGAGTGAGTGATCTGCTGTTTGTTAATTTGTTAACGAAAAAGATTCACGTCTATACAGTATAGCTGATGAATGAATGAAACGAATCCGTCTTGTGTTAATATTAATGACCCGCAAAGTACTGTACTACAGGTATATAGGTATAGAACAATACGTATTATGTCACCTGAAAATGACTGCTACAAGAAGACAAGCAAGCAGTTAGCAGGCGGTATAATGTTTCTCTAGGGAAATTGAAGTCATTTTCCCTCATACCTCTATACATGCCTACTACGATCACGAACGTAGCGCAAACGTACGTCTCATCTTTTCTATTCTATTCTTTTCTGTCTTTTTCTTTCTTTTTTTTCATTTTTCCTTTTTCCTTTTCCCCTCCTCGTTCTCTTCGTCGTCTTTTGTTTTAATCTAAAGGCCTAGGTTCACTGTTGGTTGTATAAACTCTCAACGAAGAACCGGAAAATTTCACATTACTCGAGCTCTTAGGTACACGAAGAGATTGCTCAATTGTTTTTCTTCCGTTTTCTTTTTTATCTCGTCTTCTTTTCTTTCCTCCCTATCTCTCTTTTACCTTCTTTATAACCAGCACGCCGAAAATTAACGGAAAGAATAAAAAACAAACGAAGAAATAATAATAATAATAATGATAACGACTGATCTACGCGTAAGAAAAAAATTAAAAATAATTCAATCATCTTCTCGTTCTTCTCAATAGACTCGAGTAGGTACTCGCATACTCTTGACTATACGAGCAAAAAATTTGTACGCCTAATTAAACGTTTCACTCGATAGCTGATATCCTGCATACATCCCCCTTTAACGTTCTCGAAACTTTTTCATAATCAAATTCTCGCTTCTTTTTACGATATAGGGGTACATAGTGTATACAGTATATAGAAACAGTATATATGCACATATTTATACAGGTATAGGATTAGGATAAATTGAGTATATAAAAACTGAATATAGCCGCGCGGAAAACGTAATTGGGTAACGCAATTAATAATATAACGATTCTCCCCTCACCACCTCGCCCCACCGCCCACACACCAATCGAAAATTAATACGATAGGCAGGTAAAGGTTATAGTAGGTATACCATAACCAAGATGGGAAAAATGAAGATAGAACGAAAAATGAGAAAATGAGAAAATGAAAAAATTATCGAACCGGATCATATGAACGATCAAACTAAGTTTTTGTACATTTATGTATTTTAATCCCGTTGGAAAATGAAACTCTTGTATACGGCTATAGCCTTTCCCTCTTTCAATCATCTCTATGTAGAAGAAGAAGTGTTCGGAATAACCGAAAACGAGAAAGGAACGTATTTAAATTCGCAATAGTTATAAATTATTGTATAATGAGATATAATGTTTAAAACATACTGAGCGATTTCCAGATTACTTAGCCGATATATCGTATGCGTGACTATTCTATGAATGAAATTCACAAAATCGGCCGAAAAAGAGTGACGAAATTTTAATTTCGAATACAATAACTGGAATCTGGAATCTAGACTCTCTGAAATCCATAATCTGATGATACTTTGAGTGTCCCTGCCACCAAAATATCGTAAGAATGTGGATCATTGATTACTACACGACTGATGAATCGTATTCGTGTGGACCATAAAATGTGCTTACATAATTTTTCGGTGTACCCAAAACACGGATTGCGTATGCGAGGCACATCGCTGCGGACTTTTCTACATTTGGAAAAAGCCTGCAAAATACGAGCAAAACAAATTTTGAGCTGTTTCATGAGATACCGGCAGGCGAATGTACCACAGCAAAACGGAGTGTGATTTTGAAAACTCGTTTTCAACCTCGCATGTTTACGGAAATCCTGACTCGGTCGGAATGTAGAATCCAGAATCTAGAATCTAAAATTCGAAATCTAAAGTCCAGATATATTTGTCACTCGTCAAATCATCCTCTATCACTCGGCCGCCAGAGGAGGGCAGTGAAATGTGTAAATTTTCACTCTAGCTATGCGGAATAGACAGCTAGCCCCCACGAGAGGGAGTGATTTCCGAAGTCGCTCGAGGCTTACAAAAAATGGAGAACAAAAATCCCCCGAAAACGAGAAAAATAATAATAGAAATGAGAGGTGAAGAATTGAATAAATACCACTCAATTAAAGCTGTATCAACTTTTCTACCCTGCGCAGTGACGGAGTTGGTGCCAGGAGAGAAATAGATAGAAAGATAGATAGATAGATAGATAGATATTATTTTGTCAATGAAAATCTTTGGCAAGTATAAGCAGTATATATGAAAAAAGGGAGTAATAGGACAGAATAACCTGAGATATTACTGAGTGAAGAACAAAAGTGAGGTACAGGTAGGAGACAAGGGTAGAAGCACAGGCGAAAATAAGGGTGAAAATAACATTGAGAGGGTAAAAATAATAAGCAGTGAAGTAAGAGCAGAGTAAAAGTTGAGATGAGTAAAAGATGATTAAGTAGTACGAAAGATCGACTGAGTACATGATGGAAAATGGATGAGTAAATATATAAAAAATCGAATGAGTAGATGATCGAAAATGAGATGAGCGCTTCCGCACAGAGGTCGTATAGAATAATAGTGATGGCAACATTAACAATAGTATCAGTAACGGTAGAAGATAATCGAGTAAGATAAAGTAAATGTGAAATGAATAAACAGGGTAGAGTTAATAAAGCAAACGGTAAAAGTAAAAAATATAAATAAAAAAGAGAGAGAGAGAGAGACCCTAGAGGTACCCTGCAATTGTGAAGGCGTGAGAACTGAGAGCTACCCGAAACAGAACCTGCAGAACGGTTTCCTATTGTTCTCGTTGAACAGGTGGTACTCGGAGTTCTATCTCAAAGCTTGCCTTCTTTGCTAAAATGGCAATTGTATATCATGAATCAAGCTTCGTTGATTTATTGTTCATTGAAAACTGCTGCAGGACGAGCTGAGCTTAGAATTTAAAGTTTGGGACCGAGCTGGTTCACAACGGCCACCCCCGGTGGGGTAGAAGCGATGAGTCAACAGAATAAAATTATACATAAAAACGAATGAAAAGAAATGAAAAATAGTGATTTGAAACGATCTTCGAAACCGCATAGGTATGCTCAGATATTCCATTACTTTCTTCCATACACGTATTTCATTACTAGCAATAAGGCACCTATGAGTACGTAACAAGGTGGTGGCAGCGGTGGGATTTTTGGGAAAACAAACTGGTATGCCGGCCCGGTCCATATATGACGAGAAGAAGATGGAGTAAGATAAGAACGTAGAAAGAAAGAGAGAAAAACAGAGAGAGATAATGAATATCGTCGAGGTGTAATAGAAATACGTTTTACGGTGTAAATTAGACTCCGGAATATTTTGCTTGAGAAAATTAATTGGTTTACTCAGCTCCTTTTCTCCCCGGTCGCGGTAGGTAGGTTATAGGTACCGTTTCGTTTTAGCCTTAGCAATCCGTACGTATACAATATGCCTATATATACTGTCTATACAACATGAAAAGATCAATTACCTAACCGCGAGTTCAAAATTTTGCCGGTTGGTTGTATAGAGCATAATAATATTCCCTCTTCCACCCCGCCCTTCGCCCTTCTGTTTCTTATTCAAGACTCATTATTGTATATAGGTATAGGGCAGCATGCAGCGAGTGTATATAAGGGTTAAGGTGCCATACGACCAGTTATCTTGAATGTAGAGAAACCGTTCGAAAAACGAGAATCGTAGATTTTCGCAAGCGACTGAATCGGTTTTGATGAAATTTCGAGAATTCATTCAGTATGATGGGAGAAAGTGGCTGAGTATTTCACTCTTTTGAAACATTGATCGAATTTGATGAAAAATAAATATTTCCAATGTTAGCTAGGTCAGATTGCCAGCGGCGCGGGCGACTGCGATGGCATCTTAAGGGGCGACTGGAGTCCTATGAAACCCCCATTATTACCCGTTGTTGAATGGCCTGAGTCTCCAATAGCAACTTAAGAGAAAACGGAGCAGAGAAAAAAGGAAAATAGGAACAGGATGGGCTCAAGTTCATGTTCAGAACATCAACGAAACAACATCGCAAGAAATCGGCTGTAATCTTCCGATGAAGGAAATCTTGACTGTTTTTGTGTTTTTCCCCATTTTGGCAATTCCCACATCGCGACGTCATTGAAGAACTTCGGACGATATGATTTCTCATGATTTCTACGTATATATTCTATAAACTTACGGCCGATTTGAAAAATGCATTTTTAGTGAACGACAATTACACCTGAAATTCTCCCGGTGAAAGAAAATCGTTATTATTCAGTCGCGGTTCGTGAATCGAGGATTTCCTGAATGGTCGAAAAAGATAGAAGTAATTTCTCTCCAGCGACAGAATCTACAGCCAAAAATATGCAGTCGCTTGGAAAGATGCGCTTTTGGCCAAGTTTATTGTGCGGCGCAACAAAACATAGGTATATATTAAAGATATTATCATTTTGTTAATTCAAGCCTCGTAGATGAGGAAAAATGAAAATGAAAAAGAACGGTGAGAGATGGACAAAAGATGTCTGGAACAAAAATTTGACAAATTTTGCAAATTTCACTACGCTGTAGGTATAATTCACACCTATGAAAGGAACTGAAGACAATCTTCGATCTGTTAGCCAAAAATCGTGGATCGTGGCTTACCGTGTCGAATGCTCCGTATAATCCTACAATACATACAAACATTGCGAAATTTCTGTTTTAGTATTTATGGTTAGTGGCAGGGGCCCCTGAGGACCAGAAAATTGGTTGGCGTATAGGATACAGCGTATGAAATTATTGATGAGATCAGATTAGAATATTAGATAGACGTATGTAGCACATACCTACCTCGTATATTCATGAAGATTCGGAGTTCGGGGTTTCCCTTCATATATTGTATGAATAAGTATTATAATAATGAAGTTTGCGGATTGCTATGAGTATATATATATACATGTATTATACTTTATATATTATTGATCAATCGTTATTAGCTAATAAATTACAATATTATCGAATTATAAAATATTTTCCGGTTCATCGGCGTTCAGATATTGCTCTGCCAAAACGAATTTTTTTCTTCTATAGACCTTCTAAGGTTATATCATATATATATATATATATATATACATTTATGTACAGTAGAAGCCTAGGTACAACACATTACGTTCACGTTTGAAGGAGTTTTTGATGTTTGTGATATTATAATGTATATACTATATATATATATGGATTAGTTATGAGAATTTTCTTACTCGCCTTTTGGGTTATAGGTATGTATGTATGTACGGCACATGTATAGGTACATGTAGGTACGGCACGTTAGATAATATTCGAGGATCTCTGAGCAAAGAGTCCAGCGAAACATTGAGCCGCTAGAATTAGTATTATAAGGTATAAGAAAGATATTGGGTGATAAGGGATTGAGTGAGGTAGAAGAGCTGATGAGAGATGATCAATAATAATGGACCAGAAAATAACGAATTCAAAATTTCCCGCGTGAAAAAAAGTCCGAATCGATCACCTATATAGTTAAAAGAGAGAGTACTTTAGAAATCTCTATTTTCTCAGAGAATGAATCTATATCGTACATACATACACATAATCTTTGCCAAAAAAGTGCAGAAAACTGTAAAGAAGAAAGAACACACGCGCGCACACACACACAATATCAAATCAATATTCGCGCAAAGTCACGTCGGAATAATCGTATGAAAAATATATATATATTTCCTCGCGAGAATTATGATCCCGCGCCATAGTAGGCGTGTATGTATGTATGTATGTACGTATGTACTATAAGCGATCGAAATGTCAGACAGTGTGTGATTTAGACTTGAAAGGTAGTCTACCGCGCGAAGTAGAGGGAGAAGAAGAGAAAGGAGAAGTGAAAAAAAGAGTAAGAAGAAGAACTGACATAAAGCCGTTTCTCAAGCGGGATTCCGATATTTATTAAAAGACGAAATCGGCTTCAGGGAGGATTGTTAAGCCCGATTTTGTTTGCCCTGTGGATGATCATTGTCAAAAAACCGAAGAAAACTGACGAGAAAAAGAGGGAGAAAATAACAGGAGATGGAGTAAATGAAAAGAATAAATAAACTCGCTTACATATTTCAGATACAATTTCTGTTTGCAAATTCTCTCGACTATGGAACAACAAACTATCTACCGATTAGAAACAACAAAATAGATTACGATTGAATTATATCGCATGCGTATGATTTTGCCTGATTTTTACTACTTGTTACAGTATAGGCGCAGAAGTCTCCTATCTTTCATTGGAATACGACGAAAAGTGTCAAATTTCAGTCGTCTAACAAAGAACCGGCTCCTGCCATTTTCTAGATTTTCTGTTGTTTCGGTACCTAGAGCTAACTTCTTCAAATTATGTTTCAGGAACTATCATACTACAATATCGGTTACGGGTTACAGGTTCCTGACAGAGAGAGAGTTGGAAAATGTAACCACCGCCTTCTAGACCACCTTCGTAAGACGATTGTGCGGTGCAATCGAATCGAAACTACACCATATATTGTAACTGCCGGCTGATCAACACCTGGGCGACAACGCGTAGGTAGGTGTAATAAATACAAGTATGCATATATACTATACTTGAAATTTCAAATAGGTTTCCACGGTCGACGAACAGGCGAGGATTTTCTTCGCACGCTATTCCGTTGCAGATACGTAGTACCACGTATTTTTGTAACGCCTGGCCGGGAGAGTTTGATTTTCGAGGGATGTTCAGCGTGCGCAAAGTACCATATTCTGGCACAAGCGCGGATAGTTACTCTCGCAAACGTAGCGAGAAAGTGCTTTCCGCACTGGTGCGGAGAATGGCTCTCTCATCGACGAAAATAAACTGAGTTCCATTTGGTTCGTTCGGCAATTCTCAATTCGAACTTGCCTTCGCACGCATGAATTATGAAAAATATCGTGTGTGCTGAGTGCAAATAGGCGATTTCCGCACTGGTAACGCAATATACTATTACGTAGTTCTTTCACTGTAAACCGTGTGATGATGAGATTGAATTCTCGAAAATGCGAACGAAAGAAGATAATATCAGCTGCAGTATACCTAGTACATAACAATTGGACACGGGAAACGTTTTGACAAAAAACGCAAATTCAAATTGACATTTTTTACCGGTAAACCAAAAAATATTCTCATTTTTCTACACGATTTCGTATTACTCAATTCGCTTACGCTATATCTGAGTATATTAGTAGCATGTATCAGGTTCATCTATACCTACCTACTTTCCGATACATGTGTAGTACAATAATGATAATAACAATAATAATAATAATAATAATAACAATAATAATAATAAAAGCGAGGCTGGGGAGAAGCTCGCGTTATCTAAATGTAAAAACGATACATGTGTAAGTAGCTTGAGAGTCGATTGAGCCATCGCTTCCAATTTTTCTGTATACATTTATTTTAAACTAGAAATAATGGATTTCAGGGGGTTCGAGATAGGATACATAAAAGGAATGCCTGAACTGAATGATGATATACAAAGTAAAAAAAGGAGAGAACACGGAAAAAGGGTAGTTTTCTGCGAACGTGCGATTGCATACGAGTATATCCTTTAACCAAAATTACCCTTTTTTGACTCCAAATTTTTTTTTTACCCCGTTCGCCATTGAAAAATTGAGCTTCCGATGTCGAACGGAGCTCGCTTCGCGGAACGAGAGCTCGGCAGCTCATTTCTGAAAGGTGACGCACGCACACGTTTTGAATTTTTTCCCATTTGATTTGCACAGGATTATTGCTATGCAAACACTTGAATCGAAATATCTCGATAACGATGTAAGTTAGGAAGCTGATGTTGGTCTCATTTTGTAAATAATTAAATTCTCTGTGAGAACGTTTTGAGCTATGTCAGACGTCGGAATTCATCTTGAACTCGTTACATATACTATATGTAGAATAGTTGATATTATGCGGAAATGAAATATAATATCTACGGAAATATCTAATTGTAAGGTTATAGATACATTATAGTATACAGATATGTATGGGTGTATGAAGACATCATACGTACCGATATTATATGCAATAGAAAAACGTACCCAGAAATAAGAAGGGGTAGGCAGGATACCGAAAAAAGAAGGGAAAGAGGAACAGAGATTTTGTTTCTCCCTTGACGAAGGTAGAATAGAGAGGTATAGCACATATATGGATAGAAATACAGATTGTGTCGCGCACGAGGGAGAGATTATAGAAACCTGAGGAGAAAAAAAAAACTACGGTGCGTAGGATGGTAAACCAACCTACCAAAGGGGCAGAAGAGTAGGATACACCTACATAATAATGATACTACTCGACGATGGGGAACCCGAAACGCGCAGTTTCCGAAAATTTTTTGTTGCCCTTCTGTACGCGTCTGAACTGCGGGGCAATTGGAATCGCCGCTGGCAATCCAACCTGACCAACATAGGAATTCTTCATTGTCCGTGAAATACGATCGACGTTTTGAAGAAGTAAAATACTCAGCCATTTTCTGCCATCGTACTCAATGAATTGTTAAAGTTTCATTAAAATCGATCGAATCGTTTGTGAAAATTTACCGTTCTTGTTCTCGAAACGCTTTCTGTACCTTCAGGACAGCGACTCTAATATATTGCCCCTCAATAGTCGAATGACTCTCTTATTCTTGAATATTTGAGGACCACCAATTTTTTTACACGTAGATTCGACATCGATGAACATAATCTGAGATTGCAGTAAAGAACCCCGCAGGAATTTAGCAACAATGTATTGTTTAAAATGTTTAATTCCGTTTTTCCGTTCAATATTTTTTCCCACGATCTTTGTAACAAAATGTTTGGATTAGTTTACTGTCAGTCAATAGTTCAATTAACAACGTATTGATTTGAAATTCACTGTACGTATTATATGAAGTTTTGTAAAAATATACGTGCATAGCCCACCCGGGTATGTCGTACATACAGTTTTGCAATTATAAACGATCTGTGAAAATTCGTAATTTCGCTGTAAATTTTGTCGCAGTCGGGTGACAAGATGCAGTTTTTTTTTCGTGAGTAGGTAGTTATCGATGCAAAGATTCTAAAACGACGGAAAACCATGGCATTGCTTTTCTGGAAAATCAAAATTGTTTTTATAAACAGATGGAAAAACCGGCTGAATTCACCTAGCTACTTGAAATATTTTTGGAGATTCTTATTCCGTTGTTCGGGACGCGTAATTTATGACCGAAAACGTCCCGACATGTCTCCTTTAACCGGAGATAGAGTTGTTTCGACTCTGGCGACTGTCGTCGTTGTTCTAGTTGATATTTTTATTTGAAGAAAATTGTACTGTATTGAACAAATCTTCAGAAACGAACACCCGAGTATAGTATATACGTATGCATCATACATATCGCCGTATTCAAAGTTATGAGCTGTATCATAATATACATATATACATATATACTTACCAATATATAGATATAATATGCATAATACGTATCTGGGTGAAACATTAATTCTCCAAGGTTTTCTATATACGTGGGTATATGTGTACGCGGTGTACCGTAAAAGTAGGAATGAATGACTTTCAAATTACAGAACAAAGAAGACGAAAAAAGGAACAAGAAAAAGAAAAATGTCGGTGACAAATTGAGAATTTTTCATTTCTTTTTTCTCTTCATTCTGTTTTTGTTCTCATATCTTTTAGTTTATAAAGAAATCTCGAATTGAAGACACAAGATTGTTAGCTTTATATTAAGGTGTCTTAGGACTCGGTATCTTGAACGTACCGGAACCGTTTCGAAAACTAAAATCGTCAATTTTCGCAAAAGATTCAATCGATTCAGATAAAACTTTGAGAATTCATTAAGCACGATGGCAGAAAGTGGTTAAGTATTTCACTTTTTCGAAACATTGATCGGATTTGATGAAAAATAGATATTCCCTATGTTAGCTAGGTTAGATTGCCAGCGGCGACTCCAATGGCCTCTCAATTATATTTTCCGTGTAATCGACAGAAAGTAGCAAGTTATTGGTGCATATGTATGTAGTTATTAATGTACCTACTATATATTAGACGCTGCAGTAATTTCCAATAACGATTATTATCGCGAAATCTACATAGATATGTACATATTACGGTTATATACCTACGCAAATTATGCTATAAACTGTTTGAATTATAGGAAATCGACAAGCGGTTCTGATGCTACTCCCTGCTCCCTGCTCCCTGCTTCCTGCTTCCTGCTTCCTCCTCCCTGATCCCCGCTGTTGCAGCTGCATTAGTTCGTTGGTAATATAAAATAATCCAATTGAAGGTGAATTAATTAGCAGTAGATTAAGTAATTACATTCCCAGTCAATTCCCGCAGTTTAAGATAAACGTTAATTTTCACCGAGTTTATAAATGCTAGCTAGCTAGCTACTGCAGGTATGTGTGTGCGAATGTATATACAGGGTGACCCGTAAGTGACAACGAAACTTGTTAACGGAGTATTCACTTTTAAAAACGGCATCGGAATTCCTCATCAATTTTATACTTTTCTCTTTCTCTTTTATCCAAAAATGCATAGATTTTTTGTCACGTTCGATCGAAGATAAGCCAATGACACGCGTTCCGTGAGCATGCAAAACGTGACAACGAATCGTAACAAAAAGTCTACGATACATTTCGGAGAACTATTGATGAGAAAATTTTGGCCCCGTTTTCAACAAAGTATACTCCCATCAAAAATTACAGATGAAGAACACCCCCGCCCATTCCCCAAAGAAATTGGATGAAAGAAGAAGATCGAAAGACCACAAACCTTAATTGGCCTCATGCATATAAACATGATAAAGTTATAATATGAGATATCGCAATCATATACATAATATATACTATAAAAGTATACCATAATATTGAATATTATTTAATCTTGATAAAGGATTTAAGAAGAAGAAGCTCCGCGAAGTCACACCTCTATAACTTTAATTATAAGTAAACTAATTAGTATGTATATAAATCGTATAGTCTATGTATATAGGTGTATTATAGGCGTGTACATCTACCATAGAGAAAATTTGATATAGTAAGAATAGACCACTGTCTAATTTCGTACATATAGGTAATACAATTTTCTGTGAATATTATAGTATATATACTGTCGTAATCGAATCGAACCTTCTTTTCGTTTCTTTATTTCGGGGTGGGGGAAGTTTTTGTTCTCTCGCATGTCATGAGAGACGATAAGTTAGAAAAATTGATTCAATGGTAAATTGAATGCCGATTTTTAAATCACAGTCACGATTCGTTAAACCTTAAGGGGGGAGCTTTGTTTTCCAACCCTTGAGAAAAAATAAGATGCAGCAGAAAGAAATTCATTATATACTTCATCCTATCGGACGAGGCAGACATGACGAAATTTAATCGAAAATCAGGGCTCATAATCCCAAAAATATTAAGAAACAGTACCTTTATATTATAAACCGTTATCCATCTTATACCTAGGGGGGTATGAGGCGCGGGGAACATGCTTATGAAATGCCTAAATTTCATTCGATATTCACACACTATATATAACATTCATAATTAATAACCGTCAGCTTTCAGATATCTTGAAAATAAAGCAAAAGAAAATAAAAATAAAAAATAATAATAATATTATAATAATATATATAATTTACGATTTTTTTTCTAGTTCCTTTCACGGTTGGGAAGAAACAGAAGAAGAAGAAGAAGAAGATAGAGGAGACTTAGTGAAAGAATAAGCTGTATATTTATACCTTTGTACGACACTTTGTGTCTATACATGATACGTAAAATTAATGAATACTCCTATTTTAACCGAAGCAGCTAATACTTTTGTTTTGTGACAATGATCCAGAGCATTTTGATTGTTTTTAGTCCGCTTCTTTTTTTCATTCGTACCATTACCCCTGCGATTTCAAAATGTTTGAAAAATGAACGAAGAGAAAAAAAATTAGGAAATCGAAGAAGAAGAAGAATAAAAGAAGTGTCTCTATTATATGATGATATACGATAATGATTAAGCGCGTCGACTTCGACTGTCGAAAAAACGTATTAAAGAATAAAATTGATATCCTAATTGCCCGAAGGGTGAAATGAGCCAGAAGGAAAAGTATGAATTATAAGAATGAAATAATACGAATATATGTGATTTTTTCAAACTCCGTGCCATAATTTATTAGTTGGCCGAAAGCTGTTCCGACGCCGGATCGTTTTCACGAGAAATACAATCTTCGCTGAGATTTTCCGATGATTAAGATTCGTATTTCTGACGATACAGAATCTGCGATTTGCCTCCCAAAATCATATTTTTCACGAAAACGCTTCGGTGTCGAAACTGCACGAAACGTTGAATCATAATCAATTACTTCAAGCTCACATAGAACATTTCGTATAATTTTTTAGAGACAATCCCGGAAGAGGAAAGAAACGAGAAGAAATATGGGGACAGAATGAAATCTTTGTTTTTGTTCTCATTTTTATTTTTCTCCGCCACTTTTCCCTCAATCGAGATGGCACGATCGCTTCTTGTATCGTATACATACTGTAATACATTGCATATATGTACATTATGGGGATGGAGAATGGATCTTCGCAGACCTTTTTTATCGCAAATACCTACAAACTCCTGTGTTTTTCGTTTATCATCTCTTTTTTTTTCCTCACTCTCGCTCTCTCTCTTTCCGTCTCTTTCTTTTCTTCCTATTTTACTTTCCCAATTTTGCCTCTAATCCCCAATGGAATATTTCTACTTAAAGCCCGATCACGTCTCCTGTACCTCTTCCCCTAAGCCCGAGCTGCAAGCTTGCTTTCTCTCATTCGAGAAGGAGGAAAAAAGGAAAAACCCGGAATGATTTTATATCGTATAAAGTATCCGATAAAGAGAAGAAAAAACTAAAAGACCTCGCAAATTCGATCACGTGTATACCCGTGATAGCTGAAGGTTAGTCAAAATTGTTATATTCAAATTGTACATAGGTAAAATGTATCTTAATTCATCCCCCTAGCTACGTATAATATGGTATATAACACCGACAATGATAGTATAATAAAATCCATAATAGCATAATAGAAGATTCATCCGATAACTTATATGACACGAAAAGAAAAAGTTTCAGACCACATTTTCCGGGAATGACGGAGGAGGTACTACGAACTGCAGAACATAGATTTTTTTTTATCATGCAGCGTAGTGCCAGCACTATCGAGATCGCGACCGCCGATATCTCAGAGAAGGACCATTGGAATGGTATCGTGTGAGATCTCATTGGATTCGTCTCGATGTCTACTAGAACATTGTCGAATAAAAAATGGATAACTCAATTTGAGAAAAGTGAACCGATACCTAAATTGATCCGCTGTTTCATATACCGACGTTTCTCTTCCCTATTCCTATAATAGGTGAAGGTACGATGCGGAGTGAAAAGTTACACAGCTTATTATTTCAGCTATATATATAGAGGTATAAAACGTATTTTCTATTATATTATATATATACATTGGTATATAGAAATAACCTTCCACACCCCTCCACCTGTTCATATTCTCTAAAGTTCCCATATTGTTTTCACAACGCGAGTATAGAAGTATATACGCGTTGACATATGTATTGGTATACGTATAACGTAAAACAGGAACCGCGTAACTCGCGACGGTGTGCCGCAGCGCGGTTACACAAAGGGCACGATTAAAGGTAAACAACGTAAAACTAAAAGTATTCATCATCCGAAACGCGGGGTTATAGGCAATATAGGTATATAGTATAGTATAGTATAGTATACGACCGAAAGAGAAGAATGAGGATGACAAAAGTTCAAATAACAAACAAAAAAAAGACACAAACCAATTTTCGCATCAAGAAACTGCGGTTAAACAAATTTTTATCATTCCAATATCATACTCCGTTTCTTATGTTAACATATTTCAAGTTTCTTGTTTCTTTTTTCGTTTTTCTTACCGTCTTTGTTTATCTTCCATTTTCTTCTTTCCGGAAATATTGAATTGTTACAAAATTTTGTTGATCGACTCAATTCTTTACTCAAATATACATGGTGGGCGCATTCGAAGTGTTACAGGTGAAAATATCTCGGATACAAAACGCCGTACGAACAAATAAGTCGGATAAAATTTGAAGGGTTTTAAAGGGAGTATAGACTCGCGATCTCAAATGTACCGAGACCGTTTCGAAAACAAGAATCGTAGATTTTCGCAAACGACTCGTTTGATTTTTATGTAACTTCGAGAATTCATTGAGTATGATGGCAGAAAGTGGCCGATTATTTCACTTTCTCAAAACATAGGCCGGATTTGATAGAAAACGAATATTCCCTATGTTAGCTAGGTTAGATTGCCAGCGGTGACTACAAATTCAGCTGAAGGACATATAATGGCAATACTAGTTTTTCTATAGAGATTGATGTTTTCTGGATATCGATAAGAAACTCATTTTCTTGAATGATAATCGGTTTTTTCCTCCCAGCCAATATTGAAGCTGGCGTCACTCAGGGCGAATCCAATAAAATGTATGTTTTTGCTATTCTAATGATTTCCAACTCAGTTACGGTGCATCAAAGCTTCTCAGGCCGAGCCATGTTTAGTCTCGAATTTCGAAAACCACGCGTCCGATTTTGCTTGAGCATCTTTTATTTGCGGAAAACTCTTTCCGTTTCGGTCGAAGCAACTTCAGTTGCAGCAGCATGAAAGAAATATCACTCACTTTTGTTGCCCAGTGAAATGCGGAGTGGTGGTTTTAATCAGAAATTTTATGAGTAAACTCGACAGTGACTCGAAGGTAACAAATTAAACCTTATTATGATTAAAGCTGGACACGCGGTGGTCGGAATATGGGAAGAAACACAGCACGATGTGAAAAAAAGACTCTTTGATGTATCATAACTCGATTGGAAATAATTGGAGAACCTAAAACATGGATGTCGTTGGATTCGGCTCAATCCCTGCAGCTACGATTTCCATTCGTAGCGAATTGATCCTCATCAAAAGTGACCAACTTTTGTTGGAAGTTTTCAACTTTTGTTGAAAAACTATAACTAGAATCAAAGTTCCCCCTCGATACTCAAGAACTTTCATGCGACACATTCATTTGTACAACGCTTGGTATTCGAGATATACACTTGTGACATTTCAAATGCCCCACCCTGTATAATATCTGCTCGATAGGATACAGGAAAATAGTTGAAACATTTTACAGAGCAGACTCAAGTTAAGTTAAGTCCAGTCAAGTTAAGTTAAGTTAGGTTAACTTAGTTTCGAGATTACATTAGACCAATTCTATTCTATGAAGGAACTACTAACGTTGGCGCCGCGCGTCGTTCTGAACGACGCCTCTTAAACGGCGAACCGACCCGACGACGGTTCAGCTTCTCGTGCAGAATAAGCTAGGAAAATATCGAGGCCAATAGCACCAGCGGTTACCTACAACCTAAGTACCTATTATACCAAGGTATATATGTACTTTTGTATATATACTCATGTTAGCTGCGAGAAATTTTCATACCTATTAAAGTACAGGTACACATACCTAGGTACATACATATCCGTATAGCGCTACGACAAAATCACAGAGCTCCTAGGTACACATACTTACGCGGAAATGAAACCCGAGGAAGACGTATTGGCTATTTTCCTCAACTGCAGCATCACATCCGATCAATTTGACCATAATAAATATTATTCAATACAGTTTCATTACTGATGATTTTCGAAAATATTTTCGTGATTTTAGGTAATCGTATAAAAAAAATGGTAGTGACTGCACATTTTTGAATACTAATGAAACGCGGCTGGAAAAGATCCAATAAAATTACATGCCAACTTTAATTGAACAGTTCGATCATCGAGTGATCGTTTACTATATAGGTACTATTATGTATAATAAATATTGCCTATAACTTTTTCTCTGTAACTTTTATTTTACGATCAGAGGAATTAAAATTTCTACCATTTCTTTTTTTCTTCAATTGAATCTCTAATTGGGAAATTTATGTCTCTGTCGATCAATCGGATGTGAAATTAAACTAGGCCGTGAAGTTTTACACTTCTATAGCCGTTTGGCTGAATTCGTTCTAACAATATACCTAGGTCGTAACTTTAGTTTGAAAACGAACGAAAATCGGTTACCATCATGCATGAAAATCGCCTCCGCATTTGTTTATCGAAATAATAAGTTATACCGCCAACCGAAAGCCCTAGTTCTGGGAATATTCTAGTCCGTACTTTGAAATAAGACACCCTGTGCATATCTCTAGGTGCATAAATATGCATGTGTAGGTACATGTAAGCAGAAGCCTGGTGCAATTAATTATAATCGAGGTGAATTTAGCCGCGAGGAATGCTGAGTGGCGCGCGTAAGCAGATGTTGTATTGGTACGTATCAGACGGGAGCATATAGGTCATAGTATAGGTATTTACCTAGATAGCCTATGAAATTTCGAATCTAAATTACCAGCGATAATCATAGTAGTACCTATATAGGCAGCTCCGATAAACGCGCTCCGCGCAAACTGTTGCAGTTTATACGTCGATGCGTGGCATACCCGACGTGTTCCACCCCGGCCACTCGAAGTTGGGCGAAATTTTCGACCAGAGACGAATACGGTTGGCAAACATGCAAATCTTCTGTGGGCCAGCCGATCGCGGCACCGCAACGTGTCTCGTGCGGTGTCGCGACTGGCTAGCCGTCCGAAAATTGTCATGCCTGCCAACCGTATTCGTCTTTAGCTCAAAATTCACCGAACTTCAGGTGCCAATATGACGATTCAACACGCTGTGTGTACTTATATGTATATAGGCTACGAATTAAGGGACGTGCAGGGATAACGTATGTACATATTTGCGTATATATCTACGAAGGTAAATCGATGCAACGTGATCAGCAACCGGTGGTCGAACTGCTTTGAAATTTCAATGATTTGCACGTGTATAGGTATAACTTGAGACCGTACTTCCTGTACGCTGTAGAAATTCGTAAAAGCTTGCAATTTATTTCCTCTCATCTATAATATAGCTTATATACGTACTCGACTAAGTACGTAATATATAGGGTGAATCTGAAAGATCGCAACCTATTGGTCCCGGCGGTTGCAGTGTCAAAAACTGATTGTAAAACTTTTTTCAAAAGAGTCCTCCGTGCGCACGTCTTTCAGAAATTTTCGATGAACACGGACCAATTACAGGGCGCATTCAGAATCCGGTATGGGCAAACCTCACCTGTTGGGTGGACTGTATAACCAGGCGCAAAACATTTGGTATAGTTTTTATAAATTCTAATCCATGGAAAATGACAAGGCAATACCAGTTGATAACACGGTCCATTGTTCCGCGCCCGGTTGCAGTCCACCCAACAGGCAAGGCTCGCCCCTGCCGAATTCTGAATGCGCCCTGTGATTGGTCCTCGTTATCGACAATTTCCGATCTTTAGAATCACCCTGTATGTACCTATGTAATTTTACACTGCCACGATCAATCTTTTCTCCGCGTCAAAACCACGAGCGAGAAACCCCGCGCTCGCCTGATGGTTCATTCAATTAGCCAATGTTTTTATTTCTTTTTTTTTTTTTTTATATATAAGTATATAATAAAGGTGATATATACATACACGGAAATAGGAAACATAAATGGTACGTTACACCTAAACGTACCGAGACAATTCCTCGAAACTATACACTCAACTGCGCATGCGCCAAATAAATGAACCCTATTGACTGTGGAGCCGCGCGAAAATCAAAAGGGTCAATAGGAGTTGTATTATTTAGCGCATGCGCATTTAAGTGTATAGTTTCAAAGAATTGTCCCGGTAATGTATCCATCCTCGATGTATATAGGTATTCGATTCTGCACGCTGTTCCGTGGATTCCATAATTACAAGAACTATATATATATGCGGGGTGAAAATTTATTTCGCATTTCCAAAAATATGAATCGTTTCATGACACGCTATATCGTGAAGTCAAACCGAAAATAAAATGAAAAATGAGATAGAAAAAATGAAAAGAAAAGGTCAAATGTTCCCCGCTCATACTATACTACTGTACCTGCAAATCAGATAACATTTGTTGCGTGAAAACCAATCGCGCGTCGGTATAGGTATGTATATACCTATACCATGTAAATCTACCCGAAAATGTGTCTGGCATAATCTAATAATGGTATCGATATACCGATGCATTATATCTATACGATAAAACGAATACAACTTTTTATGCTATGAGTAGTTTGAGCAAGAAAAAAACTTTGGGTTCAAGCTATTTGTAATATAGGTAGATGCGGAGGAAAGAGTCAGCGGTTTCCGCAATTTGGAATAATGTATAATAACTCGGAGTAAAAGCGTCAAATTTCTAAGCTGCAACCTATCATTGGACTATATATAATACAAATATCAGATATTATACTAAAATATAGTATACGAAAACTGATTTCTTACACACGGCATAGAAATTTTGACGATTTTTTATAATATTTTTTATTTTTTTTCCCCTCTCGTCTTGCCGGGTAACGATTTTCATCAGTTTTCATCATCTATTGTATATTGATTCAGTTCATTTTATTTTATTGCATTTTTACTCGCCGCTATATCGTGAAACCCGAAACTGTTGCGGCAGCGCGCGTGTCATGCAGAGGGATCCTTGACTGAATTTTAACATAATACTGTTTAAAGGTATAATATTTCAATATATTTATGTATGAGGTAGGGGTAGGTAGTATACGTAGGTGTATATTTTATATGTATATATATATAGGTATGCGTATAATAAAGCCGTATACGTAGGGCAACAGGTGCTGCGCATCGCTCTCTGCGTTACGAGTTATAGATAATTAGTTTAATAAGTAAATAAGTGTGTAGAATATATATATATATATATTAGAGGGCTAAACGTTAGTCGCAAATAAGCTCGATCGCGATTTGTGGGGACTCCGCGCACAATTCGGCAAGCCACGTGTACATACATGTACATACCTGAGCATGTAATGTATATATGTATTTACTATTCATGTATTTGTCTATATACGTGCGTACATACGTTATATAGCTATGTAATAGCCCGGGTAAATAAATGATTGATGAACTGACGTCCGATTCCGCGTCTGGTATATTGTATTGTAAGATATACCTAGGTATTATAGGTATATCTATATGTCTATGTGTATATATTACATAGTATACGATCCTCGCGATTAAACATACATACCGATAAAAATATATATACCTACCTAATATATATGCGTACGAGTACATATGTATGATATGTGCAGATCCAGAGAAGAAATGTTGAATATTACAGAAACGTGGAGAAAAAGATAGAGAAAAAAGTAATTTCAAACCGTTCTACTATATATCTATTATATATTCGAATTTTTGAAAATTGGAAAAAATTCCCGTTATTTCTTTGGTTTTTTTCTTTTTTCTGCTTCTGTATAGATATTAGCGGTCTAGTATGTATGTGAGGTACATAGAAAATCGAGTCCGAAAGATCGGCAATTACCGCGGTTGACGATCTTCAAAATAGCGAATATTGTATGGACAAAAAAGACAAGAAAGAACCGATGATCCATATCTTTTCTACGGTTTTGAGATTTTCGAATTATGCATCGTCATTATAATCGTAGAAAATTCTCTCTAAATCTGCAGTATTATTCATATATAGTATACAGGGGTAGGTACTGTTAGTTATGTATATATACATACATACATTCGTACTATATACCAATAATGTAACAATCTGTAATCATCGTAACTGGGAATGATAATAATGATGATAATACGGATAATCAACCGATTAATCGAAACCTCAACTCCCTATTCCTCGTGTATATTGAATGTACAGAAAATATGAATTACTGTTGAATAATTAATTGCCACGTACCGATGTGCATGCCGATGTCAAAATTATATCCATTTCATCTATGTATAATACCTACACATGCGATATTTTCCGGCTACACGTCGCAATCGGCTCATTCGAAGGAGAGAGAATAATGAGAAGATAGAACGACGGGAGAAACGAAGAATATAGAAATGTAGGATTTCAAATTCATCGTGTTTGGATAATGAAACATGTGTATACCTTTGCACGAACGTAACGCAGCCTCAGTATATACGAATCGCAATTGGATGGTCGCCCCAAAAAGATTGGAGAACGAATACCTGTCCAGGACGATTCCAGAATCTTTTCGACGAATGAAAGATTACTCCGCGAGATATTCTTCGGGACGATTTCGTCCCGTGAAGCGACAAGATCGGATGAAGATTAGAAACAGAATAGAGATAGCCCGGAATAAACCGTTACGGAATAGCAATTGCGGAGCGAAACGAAACGAACAAGAGAAGAAGAAAAATTAACGCGAAGGCAGAGACACAAGCATAACTGACGAAATTTTTCAGGATTCAATGTAAGCTCCGCGATAATTCCCCTGCACACTTTTTCGAGGAGTCGTTCAACGCCATGAAATTTCCAGGTTCTTCGTATCACTTCCTCGATAATTTACGCAAAGAGTCATATCGACCAGGCGCGCGGTTATCATTCTTTCGAAGAAAAGCTCATTTTATTATTAGCTGCGAAGACGTAAGGAGATCATATAAATTTCCGGATATTCTCTATACCTATGTACTATATAGGAATGTATACCTAGAGCTATATACCTACTAATAAACGAGGATTACGATTTTTAATTCGAATATACTATACAGGTATTATGCTATAGTTGAAAGTTTAACGAGAGCCCCACCCCCGTTATCTGAAGTGAATGAGTTTAGGCTTTAATTTTAACCGCACCGCAAGTCCAAGTTATGTATCCTATATACCCGGTACAACGTCGTGGGTGGATACCTACTTATGCAGGTTTCGCGCGTAAAAACGTACGCAGGTATATAAAGTACTACTACGACGTTATAGCGGATTGAAAATCGCGAGTGAAAATTCGTCACTTAATTAATGACTCTGTAGCTCATTCGAGACTCGAGTGTACACACGTAAAACGGCTCTCACTTTTAATTATACGCGATTATTATACATATAACGTGTATAAGTCGAGAATTATACCTTATATATACTCTGCATAATTGGATGAAATGAGAAATAAGACGTTTTGTGGACACACATAGAAGGTATACGTGCACCAGTTGGTACATAAAAGTCTTTTCTCTGATTGAACAAATTTTGTGAATTTGGGCCAAAAATATGAAAGGAAAAGTTGATCTTTCTATTTACGAGAATCCCAATATTGTGCGTGATCGTTCGCATTTTCGGTCGAGAAATTATGGATTTTCCGTTGAAGTATAGCGATAGGTACTCGTAATCACGATTTTTTGAATTAACAAAATTCTGTGACTACGCACCGTGTGGATACTTATACTGTGTGCGAGATACACGCAGTCTCTGAATAATCAAGGCTGGAATCCTAATTTCAAGATTTTATTATCAACACTCCGCCCTTAATTATACACCATTATACCCTTTTTCCGCAAGACACATACCACGTACAATCCGCGAAATTGTCGTCCTTTTTATAATGCGTGTGTGGTGCCGAACATGCGCGAGGCTGAAGTTTATACAACGTTATACACGAAACAGAATCACGGGAAATAATATTGGCAAAGATTTTTCGATGATGAAAAGCTTGGATTTTTTTGTCGCTTGTTTCGAAAGATCTTCGCCATTCGTTAATCATCGAGGGTTCGCGGATTGCCGAAAAATTTCAGTCGATCATATCATTTTTCGTGCAGATTTTGTTAAGCTAGCGTTAGAAACTCGAGCCACCACATCGACACTCTACGTTCGTAATACAATTCAATTTTCCGTTCCAACTTCAACCCGGGACGAAAAAGAAAACGGGGCAAGAAACGATTGGGAAATAGTCGAGGAGGGAAAAACCCCGCAGCGAATCTTACGAAGAAAGTGAAAATGGAAAATACGAATCGACTCACCCTGGACGATGGTCTTTTTCCCTTCTTACACTTCTTCTACTTCCGGAAGTATGGGGCTGTGCGGCGGTCCACTTGGAGGAGCGGTACGAATCGGGTCCTGCTTCGTTGGTGTCGCGGCAGGTGTGAACTGCCAGTCAGCAGAATCCCGTTTATATAAGCAGGAACGATGCTACGCCGCGTCTCTCCCGCCTACTGGTTTTCCCCGGCCAATCAGGACTCGAACCCCCTTTCCGTCAGGACGATCGTCGCCGCGTCAGGACGACGATATGTAATATACACGAATACTTATGTACGTACATACATCATGTACAGATGTGTGGCTGAGAATGACGGGGAAAACGCCACAGGTCCTTTTTCCGACATCATGTAAGTACCTATATGTATATACATACATTCGTACATAATTCTGCACGCGGTTGTCTTTTCTTTTCATCGATATTGAAAATTTCTCCTCCATCGACGAGGACTTTCGTTTCTAGATTATAGGTATGCAGGATTCCGAAAACCGTTGGACTTGAATTACGACTTGAATGATATTCTCTGCATCCGAACCGACAGATCGCTTCGAAAATCACCAACGAGGCTATCCGCGCTTCTATTTTAGGTGCACGATTGCGTCTGACTGCCGATTTCCAATGGCTTTCAAAAACTACCATTCTCTTCGAGCCAGAAAGTTTCAGAGAACTTCGAAAATTCCGGAGCCTCCAATGACTGCTGCTATGGGCCATTCGATAGCTCTCAGGATTCCAGCGACTCCTCGTGACTCCCAAAATTTTCAACCCTGCCGCAGAAATATCAAATGACTTTCCGAGACCTCGCGAGTGACTCGAAATACGAAGGAAGTGAGTACCTACAATTCCCGAGCGAACAGCCCTTAGCAACGATCAGTGTCATCGAAAAGCGACGGAAAAGATCTCCAAATCTCCTCTCGGATGCGCAGCGCGAGGGAATAAGCTGGAATGCTGAAATTTGAAAACGGTTTTTATCGTTATTTCTGATTCCCACTGCATTTATAATGCACAATAGGCGACTCTCGTCGGAGAGACATTAAGCCGGCTGTATAAGTGGGAACATGAGGATCTTTCGGTGCGACCGCGGGCGGCATTCGCGACACGAAGTAGGTACAGACACAAAGGGCGTTCGTTAGTTAGGGCTAGCAGCTAGCATATATAAGCTTTTCGAGGATTTGGCGTTTAGTCCGTGGCATGGCAAGTATTCCAGCACAGCACAGCACACCTCACCTCACCTCACCTCACCTCATTTCAAACTGGTCGTTGTCTCTCCGCAGCAACATGCTGGCACAGTTGAGGCGTAAGCATCCCGTCTCGATTTACCTCTGTGCGTTAAATTTACATTATAAGGAGAATTATTAATAGGATGGAATGAGTTAACTACTAGGACTGTCTGCGAGGACTCTGGAACGAGATCTGTGAGTCTCTTCTCTTCTCTTCTCTTCTATTCTATTCTCTTCTCTTCTCTGTTCATCGTAGGTAAGTTAGGGTGGGTATTGTCTTTCCCTACTCACCGCTGAATTTCACACCTTATTGTAATAATTTCGGTCTCATCGCGTTAGAACTACCTTTACCTTACATCACTTACTCGAAGCTGGATAATCTATCCCACTCCCCATTTCTTCTCTCCTCTCGTAGGACTTAGGATAAAATCTTTTCCCGCTCAGCCACCGCCCCACAATCATTTCCGGTTTTACGGATTCACTGAAGCAAGGACAAAAGATAGCCTAGTCTCACTATTCTATTTGCTTCTATTGTAGACCGGCTATACATCTAATTGTAAATCTTTTAGCACCTAATTCGACTATTCTATGCTCCCGATTTCTCATGCTGCAGGTATGAAGGAAAGGAACAAAATTTGGGACAATTTTCATCCGAGTACGATTGAATCTCATTTGTGTCTTTCCTTTCCTCACAGAGAAATAAGTAGGTGTTAGTTTTACCATTTTTTCAAAACGGTATAGACGAACGCAAAACAGAGAGTTTTAATTGATAATTTAATAAACTACAAACTTTTGCTCTGAATTCTCTCTCTCTCTCTCTTCCTCTCCCTCTTCCGCTTTCTCTCTCTCCAAGAATGAGCGAGTTTTCGATTAATAATAGCCACGAGCGCGGCGTAATAGTTGTGAAAATAATACCTACTAACAGAAATGAATATACAGATACAGAAGCTGTATAAAGCTATAGAACTCCTCGAGTCGTTCGTCGAGAGTCAACGCATTGGACAAATGTCTATACTTCCTATAATCCCATCAATTTAACTCATTGTGAGCAAGCTGAATGGGAGAAAATCCTGTTTCAGGCAAATGGTCGAGTTAACAGAGAAAGCATCTGACATAAAACAGTACACATAGCTGTACCTTAAAAATCAATCGAAGGAACAATAAATTCCTATGATAGAGGTACTAAAATATAGCATATACTAAGCATATATATATTTATATTTTCATGTCACTGTATTTGAAAAATGTAACGCAGACTTCACCGCAAAGTACATGTACATAGATATATACGAATAGGTATATACGTTTAGTACAGCTAAACTGAAATCAGTCTTACTAATGTCACGAATTTACTCTGCAATCTCTCATAGTGATCATTTCGTTTCCCTTCTTATGAAACAAAATGAGAAGATGGATAAATGAATAAATGAAAAAACATTCATCAACCGGGATAAAATGAGACTCGGCTATTATCATTGTTGTAATTATTGTTACTAATTGCGATCTGTAATCCTCCTTCTTATTCCTTCTCCGTGTTAATTGTTCTCTTTTTTAGAAGCTGTGTATTTTCACGACCGCGGAAGTCCGCGGAGTTTGTCAGTGAATCTGTTTATTCAACGTCCCCTGCGGTATCGCATCCCACCCTCAATCGCTGCAGCCCCTCTTTTCAGCTCTTCCTCTCTGCACTGTTATATAGCTAGCAGTCTATGTACGGTGTATGCGTATGTATCGTATTTAGGTACGTACCCAGCTGATGCCTAAACCCGTCACGTGTCCGTTCGCGAGAACCGAACGATAACCCAACGATCGCTCAACCACCATCAACAACGCAACAGGGCTATAGAGCTTGCGCAGGTTAAAATGTTTTATACATCTATTATATCCTCTGTAGTAATGGTCGTGGTTATAGGTAAACTGTATACGGAATAAATTGTCTTATTTTCCTGATTTTCGTGTTTTCTTTCTTTTTTTTTTTTACCGCAACTCGAGGAAAGAATTTGATTCAAATCCATAGAAAAATGGACAGAAGAACGTGAAGATGAGGTAGCAATCAAACAGATAATCAATGAAGAGCGTCGATATGTTTGAAATTGATTTTCACCTTCGCGATCAAGGTACACGTGACAATGAATTAAGAAATTTGACAAATCCATGCTTAGCCGAGCATCCGCTAGCCTCAAGTTTAGTATCCTATAGGACATACTCGGGTGGTAGGTCTCACACCGCTGATACAGAATTTCAATCTGTAAGTGAAAACTTACAAATTCGAAATCAAGTATTTGAACAAATACAAGCAGATCGATTACAGACGTCCAGTTTTTCTTCCTTCTGATGTTTGAGGTGTGAATTTTCCATGTGATCTGCGGAATTGGCAGCAATTTATTGAGGAATTCATTTTCATCTCTTTCTGTTTCATTCAATTTTCAATTTCTTTTCCTTCTTCTCCTCCGCGAGTTTCAAGTTAACGAAATGACGAGGAATGATACCCAGCTGTTTGGTTCCGGGGCATAAACATCGTGAACAAATGCATCTCGAGATATTTTTGACAAAAACTTTATCGGTGGAGAAAAACTATGTCTAAATTTTTGCTTTTTTCGGGGATCCCCAAAATTACGTCGTCGGGGGCCATGACCAACGAATGATGATTTCCGACACCGGCGAAATGTCAGGTGAATATCGGCTGAAAACGCATTCTTCGAATTAGGATAAAGTTCATAGTGAGTACACCGTTGCACATTAATGGGGTTTGCTACGAAATTAGCTATGCACTCGTAACGAGTCGCACCGGGGGTAAAGCAGAGGCCAATCAGCGCGAGGTTTTTTTGAATTTGTTCAAATGCATCGCTCTGAATGGTCTCTGTTTTATCCGTGAAGCAACTTGCCACACGCGTGGCTTTCTTCAGAGCGAAGCCCGTTAATGTGAGGAAGTGTACCTCTACGTTGTAAACTTCAGCCTCATAGCCTGCGGCTAGGAGTTCGTAGGTAGGTATTGTTTCACAGTATTTGCAATGTGCGACTAATTGCCATTTTCAATTTTTGTGACATCAGTTCACGCATTTGAACTTACCGATCGGATAAGCTACCGAGAACTGATTTTCCACCGCATATCAATTTTCGTCTATACTTTTTGGGTTGAAAAAAATAATTCTGAGAATCTAACAGGCTTACACCGAGAATTCTCTGAGATTGAATTTCGGAAGAATTTGTTGTGAGGGGAAAATTCCTGCTTCAAAGGACTCATATAGTATTAAAGGTGACTCTTTTTTCCGCTAATTTTTCTCGTGTGCGCGTTTATCACCTCATAGTGTATGTACATACGTATTTAATTATATATGTATAGCATATATACCTATACTCATACACATTATACCTTATATAGAACCCTTTCTAAGTTTAGTTTAGTTTACTTCTAGTTCGGTTTCGTTGAGTCTCGTTCAGTTTAGTTTATTGTTAGTTTAGTTCGACCAACGGTGATTAATACAGAGCCATAAATCGGGCACGAGCTGGTATTAAACGCACAGCTTTATGGTCCTTCCTTCGCCTGTTGGTCGTAGGTGCGTGACGAAACGCTTATATAGGTATGACCTATGTAGGTGTAAGTGTTGGATGATTTTCTTCCCCCCTTTTTTTTTTTTTTTTTGTACATAAACTCAAATATAAACTGCGATATTCGTAATGCATATGAAATTTAAGTTTCTATATCGTCTCACGAGGATTCACGCGGTTTCTATCCTTCTCGTGTTTACATATGATGTGTATATTTCGACGGTTCTTTTTTCTTCCTTCTCTCTTATTCGTTACAACCTTCATTGAGAAGGTTGACACGCTAATTAGGCAATTAAACCTCAACATATACACGAGTGAAATAGTATAAGTTCTATAAATATAACAGTATGAGTATAACTAAGAAATAATATAGTATAAGTAAAAATTTCATGTTGGATCGCGTCGAATCAGCTCCAAATGGTAAAAAAATCCCGTTCATCTCCCTGTTTAAGCGAGAATTTACAAATGATTAAAAAACGTGCTTATCCACGATATTTCGTACTGAATTTTATTTTGAGGTTAATCGTGGGCCCAACAATCCATATTCTCGAATATTCAATGAGATTCATCCTCTTTTCATATTATTTCCTCTTCTAGTACTTTTTTTCTTTTCAGTCCATTTTTTCACCGAATACGCAACAATCTTTCGACGCGAAAAGAATATGAAAAAATGTTCGTGTTGCAAATCGTCGGTGAATATCGTGAAATTTTCCGTGATTTAATAAAAAGAGATACTTCTGGAAAATTTTTAACTCTATGTATCGTGGTTTTCATTTTGTACTAATTGAATGAAAACAGGGATACGGAGGGAGTGAAATAATAATCTGAAAAAATTGGGTCATTTTGTTTCTACCGTTTGGAGCCGATTTGAGGGAATCGAACATGAAATTTTTTACAGACGCCATGTAAGGACCACCCTAGTTTACACATACATACACATATAATAGGTACAGCACAGGGATGAAGAAGCAAATTTCATTGATTACGTCAGGATTTTGTCGCTCTTCCCGTATACCAATGCACGCGTTAACGTATAAGGTATACGTAGATAATACCTACACCCACGCGGAACAGATGAGAATGTATTACAGATATATGACTGGACTAGAGTATAACTGTGTCTGTATATTCGGAGGGGAAGGATTCTAAGCTTACGATGTATTTACAGAGTAGTAAAAAAAAGAGGAGGGAATCAATCAACAAGATATGATTTATGTAGTGCGATACATAGCTACACATATACCTATATGCGATAATATACCCGCACGAAAGATATCTAGGTATGTACACACGTATATACATACGTACGTATATTCGATTTAGAAAAAAGAAGATAAAAAGTAGGAAGAATCGCGCGTTATTGTAAATATTGCGATATTGTAAGGAAAAGGAGATTCGTTCAATTCGTCGCAATTACATAATTCATATGGATTAGTAACCTATATCTATACCTCTTCAATCTACCTCATCCTTCCCTCGTATTGTATGTACACACATTCATATACCTATGTATCTACATGTATGCATGTATGTATATAGGATCAATTCAATTCCCGTACCGCTCGCTCTTGTGACAGATAAGCAATTAAAACTGAGACATGGCTATCACGTGTGCAAGGGCGAAAGGTCTACAGTCACTCAATTTTATCCTTCGCACACGCGAGTTGCGAGTAGGCACGATGCGCGGTGTTACGGTGTAATAAAAAGAGAGAAAGAGAGAAAAAACGACAACAATCAAACAAATCTCAAGTATATATAATGCATAGGACTTTCCTCTGTTTTCTTATTTTCGGATATCGTCTCGCCAACACCGAGAGAGAAAAGAAAACGAAACGGAACAGAATAAATATATAATTATTCGAACTATATCTGTAATGATTTGATCATTCGGAATTTTGATTGGGATGGATGAAGAGGCGAGTTTCGTTATTCTTTTATACATTTTGCTGCAGACCGCACAGTGAGTACGTATAACCATACCCAGACTATATGTTGACGCGTGTATATATATACCGCCTATATACATATAAACGGGGAAATTGACGCAAGTTAAAGAGCCAGCTAGTTAGGTATATAATATCATCGCATTTAAGAGGGACCGTCGACGCGTTAACTAAGTGTTAGAGTGAGCCGAAGATAGCCTGACGCGGCACGTTCCTGATGATGGTCTTCGTATAGTATAGGAATTCGAGACCGAATTGAGTCTTCACCCACATTAAATATACTGCAGAGAGAATTCCTAACGTCTGAACACTCGGAGCAGCGTTCAGGCGGCTGCGGAATCTGCGTCGTCAATTTTTTGCCGTTTTAGCCAATCGGAAAATCGGAAACCACTGAAAGAATTGCCGTTCTCGGCTCGCGGCCGGACGTAGGAATTCTCCTCGTGCATCTATCTATAGCGTACACATCCATTGTAAGTTGCGATTTTATAGATCTAGTAGGGTATACCATACCGCATCATATTTGTGTACAGTAATGAAATCGTCACTTCTGTTTGTGTCACGTAATATCGTATTGCACACGTTGAGCAAATGAATTTATAGAATCTTACGATTTTTTCTCCAAATTTTTATCAATTCTGGGTCTATACTGGAAGTATCAGGGTTATACAGGGTGACAATGACAATGAGTATTATCGAACTTCCGGAATGGACGGGGACTTAGATACAGCGAACCACAGGTTTTGAGCAGATCAAATGAGTGGGGGCTAGAAAATCGTACGTAATTGACCTTCGGACCGTGCATGCTTTAGTTTGCACCATTTTTACCCGATCCCACGGTTCATTTACCTGAAAGCAGTCGTTTTGTAGTAAATAAGGCTGCAGGTTCGTTAGAACTCACCCTGTATACAAACGAATTTGCCGTCGCCCCCGCCGTGCCGCCATGCAGGAGATTTTTCAGAAAACGCGGAGCATCATTCAGGTAATCCGAGTGAATTCTGGACAAACCCATTGCATTCTGGGATTAAATCCAGCGAATTTTGAGAAAAATCCGAGCATTCTGGGAAATCGTAGTAAATTGTTAGAGAAGTCAATACATTCTGGGAGATCGGAGTGAATTCTGGGAAGCCCCAGAGCATTCTGGGAAATCAGCGTGAAGAATGGGAAAGTCCAGTGCATTCTAGGAAATCAGAGCGAATTCTCAGGAAACATAATGCATTCTGGGAATACCCAGAGCATTCTGAGAAATCAGAGTGCATTCTTGGAAATCAGTGGATTCTCGGAAAACCCATTGCATTCTGGGATATCATAGTGAATTCTGGGGAAGCCCAGTGAATTCTGAGAGAACTGAAATCATTTGAAGGAATCATAGTGAATTCGGGAGAAATCCAGTGCATTCTGAAGAATCAGAGTGAAAATCGTCGAAATTCATCGGTCTTGGTCAGAGTTTGATAACGAGGACGAACATAACGAACTATATCATAAGACCCAGCCCAGGACCGAAACCGATGAATTCTAACGAATTGAGACACGGCTATACCTATATAGTGAATTTTAGTGAAACCCAACGAATTCTGCGGAATGAGAGTTAATTCTGAACAAACCTAGTGAATTTTGAAAAATCGAGCGGCTTTCACGAATCGAAAAGTTGTGTAGATTTTTTGTGCTGCATAGGAATCGTTCCTACCGATCGTTGTTGTTAGTCAGAATAATCTGGATTCCAGGATGCAGTGCATGGGCGAATCCATGCCGATGACGGCTATTGACAATGGCCACATTCCAAAATCAGCTGGCAGTACAGTCAGCAGTCTTGTGTCTTTCTCGCTCCATCAGGTTTCCAATGAGCTCTGTCTCTCTCCAACTGAAATTTCGATGCAGACAGTTGATTTAGGAAAGCAGCCAATATATGGGTGGTTCCGTGCCGCTCACAGTTTTTTTGCATCGATAGCTTAAAACCCGAAGTCAATTCCGTAGAAATCGAAGTGCAGGTGGGCGAAATTCGAGCGCAAAACAACGAAACGCGAACGACTCATAATCGGAATTATCACGATCTGAAATTTGGTTGGTGGAATTAATTGGGTGTCCCCAAACCGCACTGTGCAGTACACTCTGAATTCTGGGAAATCAAACCGAGTGGATTCGAAACAATCTCCTACACGTCGGTGGCAACGTATTGATAACAAACTGAAAAATACGGGCTCAATGTAAAAAGGAATTAGAAAACCGCGGCGTCGTGACGTCGGGGATTCCCGAAATCAACGAAAAAAAACTGCGAATTTTTGTTCATCAACAGATTTTAACCGATATTATTCCGTCGCGATTTACTTGTTCCGTTATCGTTATCAACTCCAGCCTCGTGGTAGGATATATATACATATATATAAAACGCTCAAAACAGCTATGCATAATATATGGGGAGATTTGAAAGCGACAGAGGAAGCAAGAGGAAGAGAGAGAAGAAGAGGTACATGTAGTACGAGCAGGACGGGTTCGAGGATAGCAGTGATTGCAACATGATTAGTAAAATAATTAATAATAAATATTTACTCTCCGATCGGATAGCGTCGCGAGGCTATAGTAACCGACCGCGACATCGCACAGTTTGATCGACAAGGAATCAGTGGGCGTCGTTACGTATATCTACGTACGTATGTATGCACGTATATACATATAACTTAGGTATGGATGTTTCCCCTACCCCTACCACATACCGGATACCAACCGGGTTTGTTGACTAAGTCAATTTTAATAGCATGTGTGTAGCGATGTGTAGCACCTTCCTATCTACCTATAATACCTTGCGCCTTGAGCCGTTGAGCGCGGTTCGGGTTCGATTTGTCGATATTAGGGTACGATGCGATGCGATGCTTAGTTGATTTGAAAAAATCGTATTTGTTTATTCTTTTTTATTATCATAGCTATAATGTTGGCTAAAAGGGTCTGGACTAAACGTAATCACGAGGATTTATAATGTTGTTTGAAAACAGGATTTATTCTATTTATGTGATTCATTTTTGTCTTCGTTTTTTTTTTCTTCTTGTAATTAATAATGCCCAGCTACCACGCTAAAACACATACGTTATACGTATATTTACAGCCCCCTCGCGATTATTCACGAAGCGTGTCTATCGTTACAGCTGCGTGATATTATTCGGATAACAGCGATGTAATATGTAGGCACGTAAGTATCGTTCAACAGTTCTGCGTATAGTCGAGATATTAGAATAACGTTTTTTTTGGGGGGAGAGAGGATTTGCGCGAAAGGATCATCTTCTTTCCTTCTACTTCGTTTCTCTGACAATGAGGTGGTTCACTTCACACTATAACTATGCGGGTGAAGTATACCCGTATGATAGCTTGAACATCCAATCGGAAGAAAACAAAAACAAGATATATGAAAACGACGGATGAGAAAAAAGAGATGCCTACGCGTAGGAGCTGTGATAGTCAGGTAGTATATGTATACTATACGTGGACGGTGGGATTATTGCTTCGTATAATAATCGCCAGTGAACGAGAAATAGTATAATCTGACTGTTGTACCCTTAAAATGTATGAAGAGAAGGGGTTCGTGAGTTATAGGTATAATCGCGGCAGGCGAATATTTGTATTTACCGACAAACCTATAATGTCATACTATACATAGGTAAATACAGCGATGTATTTTACAATTTAAATTATATGATATAATACTCTGGCAGTATCGCCCCACTTCACTGCAGGGCAGTCTTAAATATCATATAATCGGGTTATAACGGGGCTTAATAAATCATTTAATGGAAAATATTTTATAACCCGAGGCCTATAAACTCCGAAGTTATCGGACGTTACAGAGTTTTTTAAAAATGCCAGAATTGAGTACCAATATCCATTCTATCAACGTCTTAATACTCACAACACTAACGACAAGCACAACAATGATAATAATCATTCTTAATATCAGTCGAATAAATCGAAATTTTATTCTGCAGGGCGCGATTTAGTACCTAGGTATATATCTTCTCGTTTTCTGTCATACTCTCGCTCGTTATCTTTCTTTCTTGTCTGTATAGTGTCTATACTTGTAAAAAAAAAAGCATCGCGTTAAATAATTGCCACATTATATGTGTTTGTTATATTTATTCATCCATATATTCATTCAATATGTAAGGATAATAGTTCAATAATGATAATGCTAATAATAATAATGTCCGGCACCCGATCGCCGCGTCCCTTCGCCCCACAAAAACACACAAACGCACACGCGCGCACGATGTGATTCATTTTATGGGGCATGAATATATACCTAAACCGCAAGAACGTGTCGCACTCACATTTTACTACAACTGAACAGTTTTCTCCAAAATATGGGTTGGAGTCGTCAGAGATGGAGTTTTGTGTAGACTGTAGACTCCAGCGTAAGTAGAGTATACGAGGGCAAGTATAGGTATATATCTTTAATGTACGCGATTGTATGGCAATATAAACACTGGCTCATCAAAGAAGCTCGGAGTTATTGTAGAATGCCAATAGACACGAGAGAGTGACACGGATGTAAGCGACGTGCGGCTCATAATCAGTATATTGTGTGGCAAGCGCGAAAAGTGGGCAGTTTCCGGCGAGTGCGGAATTTTACGCACGAGCCGAAGGCGCGTGCGATAATCACACGAGACAGAAACTGCCTATCCGCCTGAACCACACACGATATTTTTTGGCACGCCTGCAAGGTAAAATTCGGCTGTTCGCGCCTGCAGAGCGTGGCGCTCGTCGGGGGAAGCTAGAGAAAATGGCCTAGCTACCGTTGAGTGTAGATACCCTTCTACACTCAACGTAGCTACAAAGTAGAGAGGTAGGCGCATGCGCACATTTCGAATACTATGCATTTTTCGCACGGAAAAATTCAAGCCCTATGGCGGAAAACTCATCATTCGTGATGTGCGCTTGCGCAAACATCTTTTCGCACGCTAGTCGGAAATTGGCCACTTTACGCGAGCTCTACAGGCACGGAAAGTCGAACTTTATGTGCTAGTGTGACAAAATAGTATATTGTGGGTGCGTTCCGAATGAGCATCTGTACGCGCCCTGGCGCATCTGTTTTCTTTCGGATCCAACGAATAAGACACGTGATAACGTCGCCCGGCCGTTAAATCGGAACGCAACCTGTGTTACCAGTGCGCAAAGTAAGTGATTTCCGACGAGTGAGAGATCAGCATCACGAGCCGAAGGCGGGAACGCATTCGCACGAATATGAGTGTGGTTTGCGCACGAGTCGAAGGCGAGTGCAGCAATTACACAAATATTCTTGTGAATCGCCAGTATGAGCCAAGGCGAGTGCTACATAACCTCACAAGCCAGAAATCGCCTATTCGCAATCGTCACGCACGGTATTTTTTGCAATTCATGCGAAGGAAAGTTTGATCTGAAAAGCAATCGAACCAAATAAAACTCATGTTATTGTTGTCGATCAGAGTCATTTTCTGCACTAGGGCAGAATTCAAATTTTCCAAGCAAGTGTTACAAAAAAATATATCCTCTTTACATAAGCATAGGTGCCGTTGATTCAGAAAAAGAAATCGAAGGGGTTACACACTTGTAGAATTAGTGCGCGCGGTTCTGCTTCTCGGTGAAACTTATCCTCTGGTTAAACCTGCAGCTCTAGTTCTGATTGACACCTCAATTCTGGCAATCGGAGTTTTGGATCGGAAGATTTAACTGTACTAGGTCGAATTTTAGCAAGAGATGGAAGAATCGCACTGAATTACGAAGAATTACGATTCGTTACAAAATTCTGTCAGATCCTATTTCTTTTCCCCCTCTCTTCCTTCAATTTTATCCTTTCTTTCCTCGTACATTATTTCACGAAATACGCGTTCAGATATTACTATATGTAATACGCGTGTATGTAGATATCTATGGAAATTTTGTGCGTGAATATATAATTATGGAAAAGTGTTTTATTAGTCGGAAGAGCCCGAAGTAACACTTTGGAAATTATACCATGACATATATAAAATTAACTTAAATATTCTCTTTCATCACACGATTTATCTTTATGTATGTATGTACGCTATACGCACATAGGTGTCTACTGAAAATGAACACGATGAGTGTATAAAAATATTCTTGACAAATTTGTCCTTACTATTATCATTATTATTATTTTTCGTCACGTAGTATACTTGAGTACAGTAATCCTCGTCATTGCGACCAGCCAGTGACCCCTTCCGATTCGTTATATTTTTTCAACATGTAGTATTTATTACAAGAAACGTATCAGGGTTATTCCAGATGTTGTTACCCAATTCCAACTGAAGTGGCGTACGAATTATCGAAATTTGAATTTTCTAAATTTTACCAGTTTCAAGTGGAGTTCTCTTGAGAAAAGTAATGGCTGCACCGAAACGTCGATGCCTGCACAAAATTTCCGTATCATTGAATCGTCTTTTTGAGGATATAAAAATTCACATTATTTTGCAAGCAGGAAGTAAGTTTTGATCTTTCATATTTTTCAGCACGATTGCAGGTTTCGATCAATAAATCGGCCGATATTCTATTTCAAAAAATGAAGATTCCAAGCCCTCGACGAATCTAGGATAACAATTCATACAAAAATGATGGCCAATCTTGTACACACGAATGACTTAAAAGTGCGAAAGAATTTCACAATAAAACTGGAGATCATACTTATTCTTGGCGGTGATGCGAGCTCAATATTTTTGTAGGTGTGATTTTTATGTCAATATACGTAGTACACGGGTGTAATTCGGGATTGTAGTTTTTTTAATAATATCAATCATCTCAGGATTTTTATGTTCCCAAAAGTAGAAGACAATACCTGACGTAATGAAATATCTTCCTCTCCCTTCGGAGACGTGAAAATCGTGAGATAATTGAGATAATTTGGAAAACTACGAATCCGATTAACACCCCGTACTACGTCGCCTCGATCATAATTATCATGTTATATATTGCCGGTTGCATAAGCGCGAGATTACTATATAGAGTCAAATTCTAACCCGCCGCGGGGGATCTGATCTGCTGCCATCGAGTGCGGTCAATTTCCATGAAGCATTTGAAAGTTAACCCCAGGCTAGAATTTAACCCGACATCCAGAGTTAAGGGGGTAGGTCACCAAAATCTTTACAAAATTGATTTTCAGTTCTCACGTTAATTCGACAGCTACATCTTTCTTGCGTATTTTGAACCAGAGTAGACCTTGACATTCCAAATATTAACGAAGTTACAGCGAAAAATATAAGAGGCGTGCAAATTTGACCTGTGCGCAGGTCACGTCACAGCCATCTGTTGCGGTATTGCCGCTGAACTCGACTGCATATTCCCCGTCGTAGTGAAGGGGGAGGGGAGGGGGGGCACGGCGTCGGTCGTAGAATTTTGGGGACACATTTGAGAACATTTGAACATTTAAACGACGAAACTGCATGTCAAATTTTGAACGTGATTTCCCAAAAATTACATTCTCTCGTCGGGGAATGTGATATCTCGAAAACTACCTCGAAACTATTAGATATCTAAAAGGTTTCGGGGATGGATTTTCGAAAAAAATTCTCAGAAATATGATACAATCTTGTACGGAATATCTCTAGAAATTATAAAATGTACTACTCGTTTGTGTCTCCACATGAAGTGGCCTGTCCGAAGGAATGTTCACCGATAGGCCCTTCGTCATAAGCACGGCCCCCCATTATGTTCAATAACTTGTACAATTTTTGGAATAACAAGACTTTCCTTTTTGTTCATCGAAGCTAATAAATGGACGATTGAGAAAACCATACAAAAGTTACTCTATCTTGCGTAATTTCTTTGTCGAACACGATGGTCGGCAAATTTGACACCCTTCTAGAATTCAGTTCCAATCATCCCGGAAAAAGCCCCTGAGAGTTAAAAGCCACAATAGTAATTGGTTCAAGAGATATCGGCGCAAATCTCATATTCAACTCCGAATATCTCAGCTATGGATGAACCGAATAGTGACTTCATATAGTGCATTTGACGCGGAAAAACGAGATCTTTCGAAATATTTGCCGCTCAACTATTTTAGAAATTTCTAATCATGTAAAATCAACGAAATTTCTGATTTTGCTCATCAACTACCAGAAGAATCTAATTGATTTCCTTCAAATTTTCACAGAATATACTTTGAGGTGAGACAAAAGTTAGGTGAAAATTTCAGCGAGACGTTGTGCGTTGTTTTTTTCTTTAATCGAATATATCAGAAGAAAAAAACGTTTTCGTAATTTAGAAAATAACGAAAATTACGAGTTCCAATTATACCACCAAGATTATGGTACCAGAGAACCTATAAATTAGAATTAGAATGATTTTATTTATTTCTGCTGTTGAGACGAAATATAAAACAAAACATAAGAACTCTGATGTCTTTGGTTCCATTTCATTCTCATTTTCATTTACAGGTTCTCTGGTACCATAATCTTCATGGTGTAATTGCAACTCACCATTTTTTTCTATTTTCTGAATTACGAAAATCAATTTTTTTTCTTATTTATTTGATCGAAAAAAACAACGCGAAACGTCTCGCTGAAATTTTCACCGAACTTTCGTTTCACCTCGGAGTATATTCTGTGGAAATTTGAAGAAAATCGATTAAACCCTTCTGGTAATAGATAAACAAAATCACACAATTTGTTGATTTTACATGCTTAGAAATTTTCGACAAAGTTCGAGCGGCAAATATCTCGAAAGCACTCGTTTTCCCGTGTGAAATGCACTACATGCAGTCATTATTCGGTTCATGCATAGCTGAGATATCTGGAGTTGATTATGAGATTTGTGAATTTTTTCGTGTTGTTAAACCGGTGATATCTCTCGAACCAATTAGTATTCCGGCCTTTACCTGTCCAGGGACGTTTACCGTGACGAAAAGAATCTGAATCCCAGGAGGGCGTCGAATTCCACCGGCCAAAATACCATCGGCCAGAATCCGTCCCGTTTCGCGTGGAATACCCATGTATGTTGAAAATTGGCCGTAACGTTTCAATAAATTGTTATCCCACATTCATCGAAGGCTTGAAATCTTTGTCTATTTTCACAGAATTTGGGTAATTTTTACGTCGAAATTAATCCTGCCCGAAGATATGGAAAATCAAAATAAGTGTTCTAAAACCGCGTCTTGGCCACCTGCTGCTACCGGAGAATCCTGATTCTTCTCTCGAAAAGACGATATAATGACACGAAACCTTTGTCCGAACGTCTTTTTGATCCAATCATCACGTTTCGTATAATAAAACAATTTGAAAATGTTAAAATTTTGGAAAAATGAGCATTCAGAAAATTCGTGATTCAATTGGTAATGGGCAAAAAAATCTCAAATAATTAAGATTCGTGTTTTTAGAGAAATTCACCACTTAAAAAAAAACTGGTCAAATTGAATGTATGTACGGAGGTTGGTCGAGGCGTTGAGTGTAGAATACCTTTCTACACTCAACGGTCGAGGTGACGTGGTTTACTATATCTATGCATAATGTATGTACATACTTTGCATAATATACCAGAAAAAAATCATAATAAAAACCCGGAAAACGGATTCATTTTTCGTAAATAACACGTTCGACAGTAATTTAGCGATCGTTCATGAAAAAACAAATCTGTATTATCGGTAATTTGCAAGTAATGATGCATGAATTTACAAATTCAGGATGCAATAAAATTTGAAAACGCTAAAATCTCAATAATAATAATTCTAGTATACAGTTTGTCCATTCGGTTCTAGAGCAAATAAAACCGGGAGAGGAATTTAACCATATGTAACAATGCGCGTCTTCACGCGTGTTTTATATGCCTCTTAGCTGAAATAAAACAGGAAGCGTCTTCAACAATGAGTAACAATCCAATCAACAATGTCTAACATTGCGCGGTTGGCTTCTGATTTAATCGTGTACAGAAACCGGATCGAAAACGAGAATGGTAGATTCCCGTAAATGACTCGATCGATTTTGATGAAACTTCAAGAATTCGTTGAGTATAATGGCAGAAAGTGGCTGAGTATTTCACTTTTTCATAACATTGATCAGATTTGATGAAAAATGAATATTCCCTATGTTAGCTAGGTTAGATAGCCAGCGGTGACTCCAAATTCACCTGCAGGCCATGTGGTTCGTGGGGGATTCCGAGGAATCGGATTTGTAGTTTTCTGAATTAACACAATCATCTCACGGTTTCTCGTTTCCAAAGGTAGAGAACGATACCAGACGTACTAATATATCAGCCTCTACCTTGAAAAACGTGAAAATCGTGAAATGATTGAGATAATTCGGAAAACTACGATCCCGATGCAGGTGTAAATCGATAAAATAAAAAAAAAATCGAAATGAAAATTGAATGTAAACAGAATGTTTATAGGTATATACCTATTTCGTACCTAGATACTTTGATATAATAGAATTTCATTCATTTCAATTTATTACGCTTCTTGTTTGTTATAATTTTGCCATTTTTATATACATTAAATATACAAAAATAAAACTGCAGACTTGATCGATTATTGTTGCATGTATATTGATAGGATTAATTATACTATCAAAGGAAAAGAAACAGAAAAAAACAGGTAAAAGCGGAAGAATTTACGTAACTAACAAGATAACACTTAGTAATAATCATTAGTTTCAATATAAACAATTTTAATACGTAACGCATATAAGCCTTCTTTCGTGGCTCACTATATAATTAATAATTATGCAATAATCCCATAAACTAACAATATTCAATATTTATTCTCTATCTATTGTAATATATATAATAATAATATACATATAGGTAGGTGTATAGAAAATAGGAAATGGAAATTCTCATGCCAGAATTTCGTGGCTTGATTTTTCCGAAATAATAGAAAGTGAGACAAATTTATACGGTGGTAGAGATAAACGAAAACGAAAAAAAACACGAAAAATTATTTAACAAGCAATTTCTATCAATATATCAACGCACTCATCACAAAGATATTTCATCTAAATTATCCATTCATTTTGGCCCTTAATGAAGACAACTGAGAAATAAAATTAATAGCAAAATCTTATAATTCAATTTGAACAGGTAATAAGAAGAAAAGAAAAGAGAAAATAAACAGAAAAAACTGACATAAGGAGTATGAAATACAAATAAAACATATTTTATCGAACAAAGAATGAAATTCAGGAGACACAGTGAAGCAGAGGAAAAAAACAAAAAAAAATTACAAAGTTTGAATTACAGAAACATTTTCGCCACTTTCTTCCAAAACATGATATCTCCGTAATGAGGTAACATTGAAAAGGATAAAAATTTTGTCCTTCGCAAAATGAAAAAGAATAATAATAAAATTGAATAAAATTAAAAAAAAAATCATTCCTTTTCCTTTGTATCGACTGTTTTTTTTTCATTTTTTGTCTGTTCCATAGTATTTGACTTTGATGTATTTATTATAATGATATTTTTACTGTCTCTTTTGAATACATTTATTCTTTTCCTCACCCTTTATCTATTTTCCTCTTCTTGGATAAGACAAGTTTTACAAATTAGTCCCAAGCGTCATCAGATGGGGCTAATATAGCTGAAGCTGCATGTTGATGTGGATATAAAGGATGCCACCAATCCAATACTCTTACACCAACAACTCCGTCAAAAAGTAACATCTGGCTGGGCGGTGTCTTGGGTGTTAACGCTGTTCCAAAACCAAGCTGTAAACGGTGATGACAAAAACCAGGCGCTAACGTCATTGATACTGATTGCAAAATTATGCCGATTACTAATGGTGTCCATGTATATTTGAGGCACGTTATCTACAAAGAAAAATGAACAAGAATGAAACCGTAAAGAAATCCAATTCATGATACAAATAAATGATATAATTAGCCAATCAGATAATGAAAAAGCCTAAGATTCTGGTGTATTCGTCATTCTATGTATTTCCAAATAAACGACTATCCAAGTTGAGGTAGGAAATTCGTTGATGTATATAAATACCTGAAGAATTTTACATCCGTCTTCAGGATTAGCGGAGACATCTTCTAACATTTCGATAAGATCCGGACGATGAGGTTTAACTTCAGTAGAACGTGATGAAATTCCACGTCTTAGTGATACTTCTTTTAATTTGAAGAAAAAGAACCACTGATTCTTACCCTTCTGTGTGAAATAGATAACAAAATATTGTGATATTCGAACATCCAAGCCTAAGAAATAGTTCACTTGATAGACTACGAATCACAATAATATGATTTTGCAAGTGAGTGATTTTTTCGTTTTTTTTTTTTTAATTCCCAAGTCAATCGCCTCAACGCAAGGGTGAAAAAATATAATTCTAATGGATGAGTGAATGAATAAATAAATTGAAAAATTGTATTGACCTGGTGCCACATAAGACAGCATTGTCGGTTTAACAGAGAATGTGGTTCTTCCTGGAGACTGGAATCTTGGCTTTGGATATTTTTCCTCTGCGGAAAATAAATGTAATGAAGAGTTCTGATAACGCATGGCCTTAGACTGTACAATCGTACCATACATTCTGGCTGTAGTCGTTCCGGTAGACCAGCAGTATATTTATAGAATCTGATAATGAAAAAGAAGGATTCAATGATCAAAAATTTTAGTAAGACTCACAATAATTATAAACCGAATTGTAAATTCTGTGGATTATCGAATCCAAGGTATCCAACCGTGGAATATTATTGAAATCGAACAGCGAATATTAAAATCATATTGTGAAGAAATGTTGCGACAAATTTACAACGTTCAGAAGCATTGTGGACGCATAGAATTGAACATGATAAGAAGGAATATTGGTTTGTTGAATTTTAGGATCAATTCTTACCGTTTATACATATGAAACCAAAATTTAGCTGTCTTAACTACGTGAAAAGCGCTTTTGCAAATACCGGCAAATCTTCCAACATCTTCTGGTCTGATATATTCTGATATTAGGAACCAAAGGTCGAGCGGGTATTGAACTCCTGTGGGATGAAAATATAGATATTAAATATAATGAATATAGAATATAGATGAAAGAAACAGAAAAGAGGAATGGGATTTTGAATCACTTACTCTATATGTTGTGTTGCTTAGATCAACAATAACAAGCATTATTATATTGTTTTCGGAAACTTTTCAAAAGATTAGATTGGATTTAAATTGGAGAAAATTCGAGTTCAGGATGTACATTAGTCAACATTTGACGAAATTAGGCCAGAGGACTACAGAATATATTATATATGCGGAGAAAAGACTGAGCCACAAATATTGTAATTCTAACAGGCAAGTAATAAGTAATAATGATTTCTCTAGCTTGAGTACGATTTTTTAGAATTCTGGAACATCTGGATGAGAATCAAATCTGAATTCCTTGGCCAAAATACAGAAAAAAAAGAAACACTAAATGAACACCACGCGAACATCATTTCATTCATTATTTCTCAGTTCAATTTTCTCTGGAATTTCAATTTTTAATATTTTCCAGAGTCTCAATTCACCTGTGTCGGCGACCAGAGGTTGTTCAGATTTAGTTCTTCTTCGAGGTTTCGGCTGTTTAGCGAGGACAACTTCTGTAAATTTAATTAACCATCATCATTATTATTGCTATTATTATAAAATAATTTTGTCAGTAAATAGATTATCAGAGTTCCGGTTCTAATTTTTGTACATCACTAGAATTGAATCCAAGACACCAGAATATTAATAGATGAACCAAAATGATTACCCTACTTTTCATTCATTTATTAATTTTTAATACTTATTTTTCTCTACCTTTTCACGACTTTGAAATGAATTCGTAGCAACTTATTGTTTTGGAGATAAAAACTGGCCATTTTATCGCAACAACAAATCAAATGATGGAACAAGAATAGGACATTTTACTCGATATAACAGAAGGAAACTGAAAAAAAAAAATACAGAAATAAGTATTCTAATCATTTTTTTACCCTTTTTGCCATCTTCATTTTCTTGTTCTATTAGTTCAAAATCACCTTCAAAATCGTCTAATTTTTCATCCCATGTCCTATTATCCTCTTCTTTAATTATTATTTGTTTTACTGTAAAAATCACATTAGAAATGACAATAATAACAATATGAATAATCCTCGAAAAAAAGAGCAACAATAATATTAAAGACGGGACTTGCAGAATCGAATTTTGTTACAATCCTATATATTTATTTTATGATCTAGGAACACCTTCGCAATTTTAGTATTGTGTCTAAAAGGTATGAGCATAATTGGTAAATGTGTAAATAATTGTTAAAACGAAGCTTGAAGAATCAACTTAACAGATGAACGAATAGATATGAAAAGATCGAGGAATCAGTTTTCAAGAACATGTAAACATGTGGAACGGAATTGAGTGCTGATAAATTTCTCAAATATACTACTGAGCTGAAGCTTATAATCACTGAGCGAATAAAAATTATATCAACTGTTTCCTTATCAATTGCGTGGGGATAGCCAATATTATTTTTCGACATCATATGCGTAAAATGCGATTTTACGCACGCGTTTGCATGCATAGAATCGCATTTTACTAACCCAGAAACGCGTGCATGAAATCGCTTTTTTACGCATAAAACGTCGAAAAATATTGTTCGATACACGTGGGTAAGGTTTTTACACCCTCGTGTGATTACTATTTTGTAATTCTGTTACATTAATATTATTAGCCTGAGTCTCATGAAATATTTCAATGCTTCATACTGAATAATTAAAGATTCATATTCAAATTAACGTGTCCGATAAATGGAGACAAAAAAACGAGAAATGAATGAATTATTATTAACTGACTTACCTTCACAGGAAACGTTTGTCGTTGATTTTTTTAGTCTCGCGTGATTTCCGGATGGAGAATTAGCATAATCATTCAATGTAACATCTGAAAATGAATTCAATTTTTAATTTCACCAGATACGGTTAGTTCAGGTTGGGCTACAAATTGAATGATAACATTAAACAACGAGCCATTGTATAAGAAGATATTATGTGTATACGGCGATGAACAGATAACATAATACGGTAGATCATTGCATCATCGATTGTGTGTGTACAGGGGAATTATGTATTACGTCTACTAGGTAGTATATTAGTGAAAAAAGAAAATTCTAACCTCCTAAACTTTTCTTGTTGTTTTCATGGGAAGTCATCCTTCGCCTTGCCGCTTTACGCGGTCCCGGCATTTCACTAAATAATATTTATAATTATCTAAAATATAAACCGAATAGTAGTACATCTTAGTATGGAATAATAATAAAAAACAATTAAATATCTTATTAATCGTGTTGAAAACCAACCACCACTTTCGTCAGCCATGTTGGACTGCGAGTTTTTCAAAAATTGACAATCTCAGGTTCCCGATCACGCCACCAGGCTCGCAGGATAGATCGATGAAAAGTCCCACCTACTTTACCGACCGCATAAATATCAATTTCGGGCTTTTTGGCGGTAAGTTCAAATTTTACCGTTATTATTTTTGTGTTGTTCATCAAAAGTTAATCTACTAAATACATAAAGCGAAGCATTACGCAATACGAACTATTATGGAATAAAAAACCGATCGGTCTTTATTCCATTCCTATTATATGAAAGGATCTCAAAAGAGCTTGGCACGAAATTTGAATATGCTAATGAGAATTTATGAAAGAAATGTAAGGATTGTAAGGCAGAACGGATGCTCTAAACGTTCAATTTTCATAAATTTTTGTTGTCCGTTTATAAATAGTCATCAGAAAATCGAATTTCTGCATATTAATCTACTTTGATCAGCGGCCAAGAACTTAATTACTCGAGTTCTCCCCAACTCAATATACTAGTTCCTTTCCTCCGCTGACTGTTTTCATTGATTTTTGTTTAATTACGCATGTCTATGTACCTAAATAAACAAAGTCATAGAGAGGGGATAACGCAAGACTTTTGTGAACAAAACTATCATTATTACTGCTTATTCAGGATAAAAAACACAGTAACTTGCACGAATAGTTTCTAAAAGATATTATCAACAGCAGGCATGTGTGATTCGATCGCTAACACATATCGGCATACTCACATGGGGAGGCTACAACTCGCCATTGGCCGATTCTAACGAAATTCATGGTGAGTGTAGGCCATGCACTGGAATTTAGGTGGTCAAAGCCAAAATATCCACCAAGAAACCGTTTCCGAGAAAGTCGACTTTGGAAAATACGAACTCGTTCATTTCGTAAAGTTATGACAATGATGCAATGGAATAAGTATTTTTCACCTGAAAACACACTTTGTCATCATCTTTTCGGGCCGAAATGGGATAGATACATTATTGATTCGTGAACATATGATCGATTTGTTGAAGTTTGCGAAAACTCACAGCAGGTAACAACCAGAAACTTGGAGCAGTAGGCATTAGCGGCTGTGAAACAATTTCTAAATTTTCAATTCTGAGCTTCTAAAACATGGATCAAAAATTCAAAACAGACGACAACAGAAAATCACAAAATATGTGTCAGAGCATAAAATGGCTACAATGGCGGAGACGTTAGCTCCAGCAGAGGAGTTTCAAACACAGACTCGAGTCATCATATCGAACTTTGACAAGGATTACGTTATTAACACGGACCAACAGGTACATATTTGAAAAAGACAATCATCTTATTATCACTTGTGAACTACATAGCTTCATGAACGGAACACGACAGTTTCGCCATATTTTTCAGGATGCCAGTACCAGACAACATACAACAGAACCCTCGCCGAGTGAGGATCAAAGATTGATCTTGAGAAAGGAATAATTACGAACCAGCTCACCCACTCTTAGACTATGCAGTATGCCATGTCTCTATTCGGAAAATTAATCCCGGAAGTTTACACGTGTCTCCAAGAAATGACAGGTAATTCGGGACCCAGGGTACCTTTCCTCAGTATGTAATGAAAAAGTGTGTTTCTGGGTAAAAAATGCTCATTCCATTTCATAATTGTCTTAACTTTAGAAAGTGAGTGATGTAAGGATGGTGAATTAATTTATGGCTCCGTGTGTCTGGGCGACTGTTGGCCCATTGTTCGCTATCTCTAACTGCCTTATAGATATTTTAGAATATGCTTACATATAGAAATATAGTATTGAATTGGAAACCAGAGTATTGGAAATTGATTAAAATGAATAATGCGTGACGTAGTACGCAACAGATGGGAATATATCGAAAAGGTGGAAAAAAATATAGTTTCCGAGCGGGACTTGAATCGGCGACCCACCGCTTACTGACCCGAGTACTTATCCGCTGCGCCATATCACTGCTTGGTATCACGTGAACGTAAAACGATATGAACGAACTCGGATTTTTCGAAGTAGATTTTCTCGGAAACGGCTTCTTGGTGGGTATTATGGCTTTGGCCACTTAAAGTCCAGTTCATCACCTATGCTCACTATAAATTCCGTTGGAATCAACCAATGGCAAGTTGTAGCCTCCCCTTGTCCATGAGAAATAATTACAGACACTATACTATGTAATTTTGTTAATGTTCTGGGCAAATCGAACAAATCAGAATATGGAATCAATCTACAGACTGAACGATAGTCGAGACAATGGCTTCGATCCATGTAGCGACAGCAAACGCTCCAGCATCGACATGTTTTAGATAGATCGCCTGTTTCACATAACTCGCACGGCCTGCCCTGTAATGAATTTCGCCAATTGAATAACTTATTACGACCATCTACCATCAGGGAATGAATTTGTTAACTAAATCATAAGTACAGAAGAATCAAAACGTTCAGCTCGACGCACCTAGCTTCCATGAGCTTGGTATCGTCGCTACCAGCTCTAGCTGCTTCAGCAGTTTTTATGAGGGCTTCTTTACACGATCCCGTAGCTGAATATTGGTTTTCGAATTCCCTACAAGCTGGTTCCAACGCATCTAACTATAGAAAAAAATGAAGCAACAATGATTAAAACATAATGAAAGTGGTAAAATTTCGTAAATGATCAATCAGCAATTTACCAACCATCGTTCTATCTCCTAGCTTCGCTTTACTGTATCTCATAATCCCCTCAATGCCTCCTCGCCATGCCAGAGCCCATGACGTGGGAGAGACGTTTCCAGTGTTAATTAGTTCTAATTCGGCTGCGGCGGTTGTAAACAAAAGGGAATAAACTGCTCCCGAAGTTCCCCCCATTGTCTCTTCAGCAATTGCTGATAACGCCGTTAGTAAAGATGCCGGATGCGACAAGGGAAGGCTGTCCAATAACGATGAGATTCCTGGACTCAATTCAATGGATATTTCAAACCAACAAGTTCATTTATTTTATCCCTTACATTGAATTCACTGAACAGTGAAAGGCTTGGGTATTCTGATCTGAGAATTACAAATTTCGTATGTTTCATACCTTCAGCAAGCCGTCGAAGCGTCGAGCCACAATCTCCGTCGCCGCATCCGCTATCTAAATCATTGATTTCATCTTCTCTTTCTATTATGGCTGAGCAAGCATTTTCCAAACATTTACGTAACAAGTTTTCATTCGCTTCGCTCAAGCCAGGACCAACTCTGGCGATTCTTTTTTTCTCTTCCGCCACAGGGCTTGATTCGAGGGAATCTTTGATGCCAGCTGTGGGTGATGATACACTGTATGCTCTGCCAGGCCAACACGGTGCATCGGTTTTTTCGTCCAAACAGCTCAGAAGACTTGTTTCATAATGATCTGCTAGTCTTAAAATTGATATTTGTATACCGGCGCTATCAAGAGAAGTCATCAAAGTACCGGCATAAACCCGTAACGGCTGCATTCCCCGCTTTACTACAACAATTAATAATAACATGGTGATAAAAATTGCTTTCTGCTAGTAAAAGATTGATATTTCCATCAAATCACATTATTTTTTTATTTTGTGTTCTCACCAAGCTGTGTAACAACTTCGTGAACGATAATCCCCTGTTCCAGTTGACTCGTAGCTCCATAATTGTTGACAATCACTGCTACGGACTGCCCGCTTATCAATAACAGAGTTTTTAAAATTTGATCTAGCATGAGAGATATGGTTTGAGAAGCACTTGTAAGTTTCATTCGTTTGTAACCAGCTTCGCCATGCGCACCGAGTCCCATCTCCATTTCGTCGTCAGGAACTTGGTAGATCTGACCTTGCCCTACAATTGCATAGATTAGAAAACTACAGAATGAGAAAAGCTGACTTTACATAGTGAACATAATCCAACAAACAGAAAAACAAAATTGGAATTAAACTTGTGTTTTGATAAAAGGATGGAAGTTCTTAAAACCTGGTAGAGCACAGGCGGTTAGCCCAACGGCATAGGTAGCAACGTTGTTAGTTACGATTTCGGCGCATTGCGCTACAGAATTAAGATTAAGCCCTCGTTCAGCAAGGGCACCGGCTATTTTAGCTACAAACAACATCCCGACAAGACCTCTACTTCCTGCCCGGCCAAGTTCACTAGTCGGTATACTACAGTCTTCACCAACGGTGAGCTCCATTACCTGTAACAGTTGCAATCGATTGAAATGACTCCAAATTTTCTCAAATCGAAAGAAATCTGTTTGAGGTGCTTTCACGCATTTTCTGCACTAAGAAAACAACGAAAAGATTACTGTGTATGCATTTTTATACCGATATACCGTCCTTCCTCGCTTTTTCTATTGCTGCACCAAAATTCAAACAGTCTCCGGTATAATTTGGCACAATTACTAATATGCCGGCTGAAACATAGATAAATATGGATATTACCATAACAATAATAATGATGAATAATCATTTCCGAAGAAACATAAGTTAACATCCACCATACCTGTATTATTAGTTGAAACACAGCGAAGAGCATGTAAGATATGGTTTGAAGGAGGAGAAGCGAATACAGATCCAGTTACGGCAGCTGTGAGCAGGCCCGATCCAACGAAACCTAATGGGGTGAAAGATTGAACAAAATAGTATGTAAAGTACATCGCCTTGGGTGAAGGCAAAGCATTTAGCTACTCTGAGTTAACTTATATCAATGATTATGAACGTAATTGAAGGAAACCTGCTGCAAATGGCTCGTGTCCTCCACCTCCACCGCAGACAATGGCCACCTTGCCATTTCGTGCTTTCCACTGTAAGTCCAAGAAATATATTATACATTGGGATAAAGCTGATGGGCTGGCGAGAGGAAATGGAGAAGAAAACGGAATTGTCACTATGTTTAGAGTACAGATTATAGATAGAGACGGATTTTTACATCGAAAAACAACCAGGAGACGTGAAAAAAAAAACTAGAGCGATTATAAAAAAACTAAAAAACATCATGTAGAAAAACGTATAAATATATGATAGAACTGTTTATTTATATCTGGAATCCGATAACGAATAATATTCGTACACACAACTATACACACAAACTGTTTTGATTTGTATTCTAACAATATTTTAACAGATATTTGAAAGTACTTTTTAATACAGAGCCATAAACGATATGGTTCAATGTTCACACACTTCTAGGCCAGAATTCCAGAATACAGTATATTTAAAATTTCCCGCAAAAGGAAGGAAACTGATTAACGCCAGGGGTTCAAAAACTGAGACTTACATCCGGCGCTAGAATAACTCTTTTTGAAGAATGGTATTCGAGCTGAGGATAAAGCAGGCTTAAACCTGACAAAGATTCATTGACAACGTCATCAATTGCGTTGATAAATTTTTTACCGGATGCCATAGTTATAATTGTGTGCAGAACACAGGGCTCCTACTCCTTGAATCTTGTTACGTTGGGGAAAGGTATAAGTATATGAGTATAAATAGATCGGTGAATAAAATAGAACGGGATAAAACGATGGTTTATTGCACTCTGGGTAAGTTCCTAACAAGAACTAAACTCGGAGAGATAAAAACAGAGTCGATAAGATGGATGGCGTCTGTCCACAAACTGTGTACAGTAAATAACCAAATATGTATATACATGCATAATGAAGCATTTAATACAAGAGTCACACACTAGCTCCACCTCTTGAACCCGAGCTATCAATTCTCTACCACCAAGATTACGCTAAAGCTTGATAGAAAGAAACTGAGACGGTTGTTATCTCAATTTACAACCAGTAATAATAATATAAACATCATGTATATGATCACTATTATCATTATCTTATCGTGGTTAAAAGAATCCGTTGATCACCCCGTTTATCTAGGCATCTGGGCGTAGCCTAATACAGTTTATATACCATAATGGAAGAATGTGCGAGTTTACAGCTGCCGATCGATGTAACATGTACGAGTTTGTATATATCACGTATGAAGTAATGATAATTTGGTACACAACTCAGGTCGAGCAATATATGTGTAAGGCAGGGTCACAGATGAGAGACAAGGGTCAAGAGTGATAGGGGCTAAGTACCTAATCTATGGTTGATATTTGTCCTCATTAATCACTTAATCTGTTAGTTTCACCCTAGTTTATAGTTCAAGCTAAATATCTAAGTACTAAGAAGCATATATGCAGAGAAGTCTGCGCCGCACACACACACAGACTTACACGTGGGACGTCCTATTTTATGTGTAAAATGCCTTCAGGACGTTTGTCACTTTACGATTACAGATCGGACAGCGTTTTGTTTTTGACCATACTTTAACAGCACATCGATAGCAACAACATATGTGAGTTACCGCGCCGTGAACAAAAGCACCATTTTTTGGTGCAGCTGTACAAGTTATGCATAATTTACTATTATCCAATTCTCCTTGCGCACTGATCTCAATGGAATCGATATTTTTATCACGGTACTGAGAGCTCTTATTTTCCATTAACAAATTATCTCTTTCAAATGTTAGACTAAAAGATTCAATACTGTTATCGCTTTTGATATTTTGAGCGTTTGAAGGAGGCATTGATATGGAGTCAGGTTCAAACGTTGGTAATATTATTGAATAACCGCTGCCGACTGTAGTCCTGGATTCTTCAGAAGATGAAGATAATAATGGAGATGTCGGCGCGGATGGGGTGCCGTTGTTGGTCTTCATTGCGATCGCGTCTAAATTCAAATCTAGAGGCATAGAACATTTACTGCTATCCTGACTAGAGCCAAGACCCGAATCTGCACTTGTTAATTCTTGCGGGATGCCAATTTGTTCAAATGGACCCTGACTCCCATGAAGACTACCTTTTCTCAAATCCAGTGCACGCCTGCGTTTTCTCCACTTTGGCCGAGGGGGGAAGAAATTCTTTCTTATCTGGAAAGAAATATTCGTAAAGGTTTTTTTTACATTGATACGAAATTATTCTCACCATTAATTTGCCTGAATATTCAAATCTGTATACCTGATAACACTTTTCGCAATAGCGAAATAAGGGATTGTTGTTTTTGGCGTTACATTGTATGCAAGTCCAGTAATCAGCAGTTCCAATCTCGCTATCGACGGAACTGCGTGAGTCATTACTATTGTCAGCCAATCCAAGATCAGAATCGCAAAATGTTAGGACGCCCATTGCGACAATATCCTAAATATTGTGGAGTAAAGTTAACTATTAGTATTGTGAGGTTTCCAGCTGAACGAGTGTCTAACAGACAAAAAGAAGCTGCTAGTTCGGCTGACCTTAATGGGCCTGCCATCAAATTTACCACTTCTTTGAGCAATTATTTTCAAAATTATTATTATTTGTTAACATGCCATTTGATTTTCCCCAAAAATCCTGAGTCAATGACTCCATTATTCAATAGTTCGAAGCGGATTAAAAGGAATCGATCAATTGAATAAAATACAACCAAAATTTTCTCAATTCGAAAAAAAAACTTGATAAAATTGTAAAATAAATTCCTAATTTTTTTCTCAAATCTAATTTCCGATTAGCTTACTCCAATTGGACTCTGCCCGGTCCAAACAAAGCCACACTCAAATACGTGCGCGTGCGCGTGCGCACACACGCACACACACACACAGAGATTTAGGCGTCAATCTAAAAATGGGCATACATGATTCTCTAGACTTCAAAACGTGGAGTGTCAAAGCGAGAAGTTGAAAACGATTAGAAACATTGAATCCGATCCGCCAAGGACCACCATGATCAGGGTGTTTATTATAATTTCGAACGCAAATTATAATTCCAATGTGAATATCCAAAGTAAATGGATAATCCTGTATCTATGAAATACGTACAGAAACATCAGAAGAAGAGGCGTCATTATCGAATGGATTCGGACCCTCTGAAAGTGAAGCAACTTCGTATTCAACATGCAGGGACAGGTCGCCGCTTTCGCTGCTGCTAACCCAGGTGTGGGTAGATGTGTCGGAAGTGTCCGCAACGTAATCTGTAGAAAGTTAAGGAGGAGTAGTGATCGATCAGAAGCTATGTAGAAGATTGTAGAAGTTCCAGTGCTTTAAATAGTTAGCAGAATTTCAAATTCATCATTTTACTGCTCTATTACCTGTTTCTTTACCCTGAACGCTGTAAACAGACTCATCATCTTCATCTGTGGGCTGTGGTGATTCACTCTCCAGTGTAACGTACCATGAATAACGTGGCACTTTTGCTGAACTTCTCTCGCCGTCATCATCTGAAATTCGTTTTATGAGGGGTTTGAGAATGTTGAAAATAATGACTAGAGGTAAATAAATTAAAATCATGACTCTGGTGGTGACAGACAATATTATGAATATCCGAGCTAATCTCTACCAATATTTTTGCAGAATATTCCCTAAGAATTGTTTTTTCAATTGGTTTAAAAAAACCTTTATCTTCTACATCGCCATCTAGATGTTTCTTTGATTTTTATATCAAAAGCAAATTGAGCTGGATAAAATCTTCGACATCAGTGAGTATATCTGTCTCTATTTTTTAATTTTTACTAAAATTATGGGTTCTCTTTGATTTTACATACAAATATCGTCAAATTTCATCGTGTATTTCAGTAATTCCACCGTCTCACGGAAAACTACTGATGTTCTCATATCTGATGAAGTTTCTCAAGAATTTTAGGGTGTGTTTTATAGCATTTTCCGGGCACCAGTCATCGTGAATTTTACTTGCTTACGTATATAATTAGAAGAATTAATTGATAGTCGTGAAAGTTAAAAAGAAGCTTGTGTAGTACTTATAGATAAACAACAATCCCCTAATTATAAACTTACCTGTATCTGAATCTGGGCGTCTCTTTAACCAGGAACCCCGGAGTGGACCTGAAATCATATGAATGAACGTGTCTATACAAGTGGAGTAACATAACGTAACCTAAATATCGCGTCGATACAAGTTCAGTATAGTATACTATTAATGGTATAATGGTACGCTGAAACGAAAAAAAGGACGAATAGTATTAATAAATACCAACCGGGCGGTTGCGTGTTGTTAACAGATAAATTGGCCACGCTCATTAGGTTGAAATTATTCGTTTTTATTTTCAAATTATTTATTCAAATTTAAAATTGATTAAAGTTTATTAATTTGATGAACTTTGAGGAATGAAGTACTCCGCGCACAATATTGTCACAAGAAACGAAATACAGACTGTCTTATAGCGTTGAGTGTAGAAAGGTTTCTACACTCAACGCTTATAGTAGATAAATGTAAACCTGTACCGACTGGATCAGATCATGAGTAATATCCCTGTCTGAGGTCTGAAATAATCTTTACGAACCCGCGGTCGGCGATATCTACTGGAATGGTTTTACTCTGAAGTTAGCTACGCTTGTGGTAAGTTGCGCCAAGTGTGAGGCAGAGACCAATGAGCGCGATGCATTTGAATAATTTCAAAAATTCAACGCGCTGATTGATCTCTGTTTTGCCCGTGGAGCAATAGCCACCACAAGCGCAGCTAGCTTCAGAGCAAAGTCATACGACCACGGCGGTCACGGCAAACCCTTTAACTTCCGGTTTCGGAACGCGCGTAGATCGATTATCGACTATTCAAAGATAGTACGCGAAGATCGCGAATGATCGAAGCTACAGCTGTTTTCTCAAGATAGCAAAAAAAAATGTAGGTAGCGCAGATAAATTACCACGCGAAGAGAAAACCGCGTGCAATGTTATAAAACGATATTGAAAACCACAAACTTTTTTATTTATTCATATAATTGTTCTCACCTGATGAGACAGCCATTTTTATCAATTCTGATCGATATTATTCATCGGCTGCTATAATATGATTATACTATGCTACCATTTTTCATTCTATGACACATCTCTGTATGCAATAAGTAATAAAGAATAAGTACTTTAATCGCGACAAGTACACAGATGGAGCCAGTTATTTCAATTAGAATTCATAATTGCGCATGGTGGTGCCATCTCTAGAGATAAGTAAAGAGTATGAAGTGTGCCACTGTCCCAGACAAATGACAATAGCTCTGTTCGTTTAGTCGAATTTTGAGTGGTCTAAATCGCTTTTAACCAATGAGGTTGACACGTAGACTGGCATAGACCAATTAAAAAGTTTCAGTGTGATCCAGAGTGGTCAAAAATTGAATGAAGAAACTGGCCTGATATCAGGTTGTGATTTTCTTTGAGACCGGGTACGGGTCAGCGGGGTGTGCGAGGTGCAGCATCTGCAGCAATTTGCAATTTAGGTGCGGTGCAGCAGACAGCAGACACTTGCATCTTTATTTGGAAGTAGCTTTATAGTCCGCCGCGAGCGAGGTTTCGTTGTGCGTTCGTGCGATCGCGGTAAAATTCAACATATACCGAAATTTTGACATTTTACAATCTAGTTAGCCTCTATAGTGAATACAATTTTGTATAAAGTGTTGTGAAAAGCGGTATATGCAATTTCAACTGCCATATTAGGTTAAATCATAGGATATGTTATGCTACTGTTCCTACTACGACCACCACCTTGTTCGTGGAAGCTTGTGACAGCATTATACTTGTCAAAAAAGAATATTGTCACGCTATAGCGGATCGAATGTCTGAGAAATCCTCCTTTTCGGATGTTTATTAATTTCTTATATGTAGGTAGAGTTGGCGATTTATTGATTCCGAACCACGCGCGCCTGCTCGCGTAAAATTGAAGTTCACGTCTTACCGAATTGGAAGATAAAACAGCTGATTTAATACAGCGAAGTGGATCTTCAACCATCATCAACGATCGTTAGAACACTGCACTGCCTACCAACACACCTATAAATAACCGTTTTTTAAAGATCGTGTGTGCGTCTGTGTAAACGCAACCTTACCTCACGGGCGCCGAAAGTATCCTAAACAATACACCTGAATATTTATAACCATAATTATATGCCCCGAGTAAAAACGACGTCGAGTCTAACGACGACGAAGTATACTGTAACCGTACACTACGATTCCGTCGGAATAAAATCGCAGCTAATTTTCGGTGGGTGGATTTCGGCGGAGGTGATGCGGGGATGTGGATGAGGATCGTTCCACGTGGTGGCGGGGACGGCCGGTGTTATTTAAGGATCATTTCCAACATCCTGTTGTCATTATTAATACTTTTCTCACTGGCAGCATGTTGCGGAGGTGAAAATAACACGGAAACTATCCCATCTTCAGCTCTCACCTCTGCAAATGCAACGACAATACCAACAGCATCAGAGCCCGAGGAATGCCACAACACGACAAACCTTGTCGCAGGTTTAATATCTTTTATTTTTCATTGCTCTTCTGAAGCCTAGAGGAATACAACGAAAAACATAACAAAGCACAAAACCGTACGGAAATATCATAACACTTTTAAATGTCCATTCTTCTCTTTCTCTCTTCAGCCGGAGGAAGTCTGTCTGGTATAAACCACGGGACTTATCCATATCCACATCTGATATCGGCGACGTTTTTCAGCGGCACATTCACCTGTCAACCTTATGCCGGAGTTTATATAAATCACATCTACTTCCAGCTAGGAAATGCGTTCTTCCTTTTATCGCATTTAGCGCCGAGCGGTATACACGGAGTTTTATATCTTCGATGCACCTTACTTATCGGTTGTGCATTTCTTGCTCTCTGGGGATGGGCCATCGCCTGTTGGCTTGACGCTGCTCTTTGGAATGCCATATTTGTAGCTATTAATTTTGTCCACGTTTGTATGCTGCTCTATAGACTCAGACCAGTGAAATTCTCGCGTGAAGTTGAAGAGGTTCGTCAAATTTTTTTCTTATTCACTTGTCTATCAGGTAGCATATCGATTTTTGAAAACTTCCAGCATGGTGCAGAAACTCGAAGAAAAATCAGAGACATTTTCATCGAACAATAACGAAATTTCTTCGAAATTTCAATGTGGAAATCACGGTTTCGACTCATTCAAACAAACCCTTCTTGAAAAAATTGTTGTAAACTCGTAGAGAAGATTAGAAAATGATTGAATTTTTCGTACTAGAACTCATGAAAAATGTTAGGGACTTCAATTTAAAGTTCTGATTGCTGTAGTATTTTTCCTTTTTTGCCTATTGTAATGTAGTTGGAGTGCATACGGATCTCAAGTATTCGTTTCTAGAGAAAATCATATTATTTCAGGTATACATTGCGGTGTTTCAACCGCTCAGAGTATCTCGTCACCAATTTAAAAAGGTCCTCAATTGTATGAAAGGGATTCGTCAATTAAAATACCAAGAAGTTTATGCCCAGGAGAAAGTCACGAAGGTCGATTCCCTTTCGTTAGTACTCTCTGGAAAGTGAGTATATAACGGATACAAATATATGAAGATACATGTTAATAATTGACGTGTGTAACTGCTGTGAAATACTTGAAATCATTGAATTTCACACGAGATCAAGCATTAAATTTTCTTAAAATCACGACGATATACTAATGAGGTAAATATTCTCTGTAAATAATGTTATCCACACAATTTCGAAAGGTTGGTGGTATCGCAGAATGGTAGAGCACTGCACATAGTATTTCCACATCAATTCCTCGACTCTCCTGAATGGTTTGGCGTTTCCACCGACGAATACTTTCAGGTAATTTAACAAAAATTCATAGTTATTATCGGGCGCATTGAAACTTTAAGTCTTTTACTGTCAACGAACAATTTATAATTATTTTTGAAAAATTAGGTGTCTATAACGGCAATGGAAGAATCAAGGATACTACTCTGGCATCGAGATAAGCTGAAATTGAATATTATAACAGATCAATTTCTGCAAGCTGTTTTTGATCACATTCTTGGAAGAGATGTTGTGAAGAAATTGATGCAGGTAACTATCTCCATTTTTCTCTTAAACTGGCGATTTGAGTCACCTGATTTCTGAATACATTTTCAATCCATCCTCTCTCCATATAGATAGCGATCCAGAGTATGAAATTATGAATATTAGCATGTTCAATATCCAACAGGTGAGTGAAACGATGGCAGCAAGCAACCTTCATCAACATCAGAATCACAATGGTCAAGCGGTAGGTTTGGCTGGTGTCCCCGGAGTTGGAACAGGTGTTGCAACAACTGACACAAATGATTTTGAAACCAAACTTCAACTGGTTGTGAAAAATAGTGGAGACAGTGGCCAAGGTATCACGGCGCTCATCAACAGGCAGCTACAAGGTACATGCATACCCTCATTTTTTTTCTTATATTCTAGAGCGTCAGTCCCCCTCATCAAACGACGAATAATTTTCATCATTTTTGGATTGTGTCATCAATTCGTTGTTGTTGATCAAAAGCAAACTTTGATGTCTAAATCTTGAATTGAATGGCCAAGTATTCGCACCACGGGATAATTGTGTCATGCAACGGATGTGATTACAACGAGTCGAATGGGGCCAGTTCGTCGTGTATCCAGATACATAAAGTCAAAAATATGTGTTGAAAATTTACCCTCATCCAACACCGCATTATAATTGTATTTATGTAATTATGCATACGTTCTCACATAGCGCACCTCTACTCTATGCTGCTTTTTTTTTAATATTTTTTTCTCCCTTTCATCACGCCAGTTTTGTTATAATTTTGCACCTATTTTGATTTTGGTTTTGGTATAGAAGAGAGCGTCCCGCTGCTGTATACGAGCCCTGACGTGCTGAACAACGCCCTTCATCATCCTAGGCACCTTCATGCTCCGTACGTTCTCCCGTTGTGCCCGATTCGCAATAAAAATTCCCACGCAGAATCCCCAACACAAACGTGTGGCACGTAACACTGCCTCGCCTCGCCTCGCTACATCACGCCTTATGGTTCTTATTTTTAATCCCGGGGTTATTTAACCAGGTAAGTTTATCGTTATGTTTTTTTCATTTATTTATTTATTGATTCATCAGTTCCATTTCTCTTATCACCCTCAACGTATACTTGGTCTATTCAGAACATTGGGAAATTTTACTGTACGCTGTATCGTGTTACACATTTTTTCTTTCTTTCTGTCTTCATAAAATCTTTCCAAGGATGTGAATTACTCTCCGACGTATAATAATATCTCTTTCCCTCTTTTTCACTTTCTTTAGGTTTACCGCGGATCAAATACTATTACTGCGGTGAGTCTAGAACGTGGTTTTTTCACTAATTCTACATGTAATAAAACCTAATGCTGAGAAGTTGAATAAATTATTAATGTTTCTTGATTCAAAATTCATAAATTTCGAAGTTCCTCTTCATTAATAGTTCAATGTTTTCTATTCTTATGCACCAGCAGCAGCAGCAGCAGGTGATCCGAATGCTTGGCGATTAGGCAGGATCGAAGAGACTGATCACGAAACACCTGTATAACACAGAAGTGATAATACTCTAATGTCAAATTTGAATCGTGGAACTAGAAAGTGTTAACACATTTCAGTGAGAACAAAATAACGCTTTGGTGTTAGTACATAAGGTTTGTTCCCCCTATATCGACGGATTGTACGATAAGACAGAAAGATCAAATGAATGCATAATTGTTATATTACTTTCATTTTAAGAGCTAGTCAAAACTGAATGATGATATAAAATAGGTAAAAATTATAATAAATTGGAATATAATAACAGATTATTGTAAAATATTATCGATAGTATTAATTAGGTATTAATGTTATATACTGAATGTTCTATGCGTGGATATATGCGTGTGTGCGTAAGTATAGTTTGATGCTTCCATTTGTCAACATTGAAAATCTATTGTGGTACTGTGCACTTTAAATTCTACAATAATAAGCGTACATACTCGTACATTCATTGTATACAGCTGTGCTGAATTGTGGAATAATGATAGAGTTTAGTACATACGCGATAATTGAATTGGTATTTTTGATCCATACAAGGAAAGGAAGAAGATATGTATAAATAATAAACACATCAGATTGTTATCATAATCGGTATAATTACTTGATCGATCCTTTTTCCTATCTCTAATATCATTACAGATTCTCTAGTAGAAATGTTAGGTATTAGAAAAAATGATTGAAAAAAATGCAGAAGAAACCGCTCTTAGAGTAAAAATATCGTGAAAAAGCGTGATGTTGACTAGAAAAATAAGTTAGTCAGTTTAATAATTAAATCTTCAACAATATGGGATATGATAAAAATTACCATTTTCTTTTTATCATTATTATTATTAGCATTTACCATGCTAGCAAGAGTTACAATTACTATGGCTAGTCTCTGCGCTGTGTTGAAATACGGTACTTGAAGCGCAGGCCTATGTAGACTTGTCTACAGTGCCGGATCTACCGCAAAGCAAATGTAGGCATTTACTTCGGGTGCTGGATCACGGGGGGGCGCCATAGCGCTACTGCTACGAAAAAATAAAATATTCGTATTGAAAAGTAGACCAGGAAAAAAAACAGTAGACGTTGAAATTAGCTAGATCCACCATAAAATATCGGTACAATTCATTACGAATATTATACCTATAAGGGCACAGCAAATTACAGTGCCTAGGAGTGCAATTGATGGAAATTTGGCACTCTTTGTCTGCACGGTGTATTCAAATATTGATAACTATCAACAGTTACACCTAGAACCATTTGGAATTACGGACGGCCCTGGTGAGAATTAATTACAAAATGCTATGAAAAACTAGAGATTTCTTATAACTGTTTGAGGTCCGCTGAGAATTTGCATACATCTGCGAATTTTCACAAAATTTTTCGAAATTTTGTAATTGATTTTCATCGGGGCTATGACCAAAATGCTTTTGTGAATATTATATGTTGATGTATCATGTATCATGAATTTTTTTCACTATTCTATACCACGACTTTACTCTCTTTTTCATATCTTTACCATTATAGTTCGGTATTGAGACCCTAAGTCTAACACATCCATTTTCAATTCTGTCCTGTAAAGGAATGCACATTATTTATAATTAATACACATTTCTTGAATTTCTCCATGAATCATTGCTAGTTTCATTTACAATCGAAGTGACTTGACTGAAAGTTATTTGAATTCAGTTAAGTTAATTTAGAGGATGTTTTGTTCTGTGATGTGTTCGCATAGTTCCGTGCGAGTTCATTGTAGAGTTCTATTTTCAAACCACTGGCCCACCAGTCTTAAGGATTATCGATATACTTGAGCAACGAGATGCCTAAACTGGGCTCGGAACTATGTTTGAGCTTCAGATACTTAGGCACGGAGTGCACTCAGCTATATGCGTGCTTCAACACAGGACTGCTTAAACCGACAGATTTAGACACCGCGTGTAGACGGGGCATCAGATATATAATAGTATTGCAATTATGTCAAGGCCAGGTGATCTTCTGTCTCTTTTTGAAGCTTGAAGATTCTTGTAAGGCCTGTAATCACGAATGAATAAATGGATAAGAGTTCATTTTTGTCCTCTCATTATACGATTCTCAATTAATGCATCGAGTTAGCGTCACGTCTCAATTTATCCTACCTCCTCGGTTTTTCGTTTATTAATATCGTTGCCCACTTTTGAAATTGTCGATGACTTCGACAAACGGATTTTCTTTGATTCTATTCCTCCGATTGTTATCGGCGGCTTTAATCTTTCGACCATTCTCTGTTCCCGGTTGGAGCCGGAGCCATTATTTCTTACAGATGTTTCTCTGTCTGTAGATGAAGTCGGAGGATTTTCTCTGAAAGTAATTCAACCAGGTTCAAACTAACTTAAATTGTTTACTGTGGAGATAAAAATCAAGTAAAATTGGAGGTTCTATCTTTGATAGGATGTAAGATGAAGCAATTTTGCCTGAAATTTTCGTAATCATTTTTCATCTTTAAGAACAATTCGATACTTATGAACTATACAACATACTTTCATGTATCGCTGGCTCATCATTATACTATGAAAACGCAACTTACGGCAACGCGGCGTCGTCTTGTCCCTGACTTTTCCTCAAGCCGATTAACTTCCTGCCTAGATATCTACTGCCATCGTACTTTCTCTGAGGAAGGGGCAGAGCAACTCGTTTATATATTTCAACAAGTTCAGCCTTACTACATGATTCCAATCTACACACCTCGATGCATCTCTGCAAGACGTAGAAACGAACAGAAACGAAAAAGAATGAATATCATAAACGAAAACTGGCTCAGACGTGAATGTTACAAATTCATAAGGTTTAATAGAGAAACAAAATCTGGATGATTCTCGTTTTTTAGTGCTCATAATAAGCGGAGCGTCTGATTGCAGGGAAGAGCGACTCTGATGCTTCAGACGCTCTGGAGTGTATCAAACAATTCTTTGGCAAAACATCTTCGTTCGAGTGCTGGATAAACAATCCTCTATTCCCAGCCAGCGGCTGTCACCCTTTGTGGGCTGGAATAGATTGGATCGCCAGTGATCCATGCAGACATCCCCACGATAACTAGATAGCCGGTGGTTGTGATCTTACAGACAGGTTAATCGATTATTATTCGGTTGCTCCAATTTTCAGAAAAATTACAGTCGGGCAAAAATTGTTCGAGATACTCCAGAGTGTTTCCTATAGTCACAATTTTTCGCAAATATCAACAGTGAATAATAGATCTATTTCATCTTTTTCTAATCCTAGAAGTAAACACGGTAAATTAAATTGTAGCGTCAGCCCCCCAAAAGGTTATAATGATATATAATGGGACAAGTTTCCAGAAGTCGCGAGGCAACCATGAGCCTGCGATGAGAAAAGTAAATACTCACGTCTTTCAAAACTTGCAGCAAGGTTTTCTCCGCTAATAACTCTGGATAAACGAGCTGATAGTTTTCTAGATCTGTCATTTTTTACCGGCACATGAGAACAACACGGAACGCGATTAGTTAGGTTAGGTTAGGTTGGGTTGGGTTGGGTTGGGTTAGGTTAGGTTGGGTTAGGTTAGGCTACTCAAAGCCACACTGTCGGCAAACGGGCGCGTTCTCTGTGAACAACGATTAACAGCACTCTCGTTGGATAAAAAGTCTTTTTTTCACTGACGCAAAAAACATTTCGTTATCATATTTGACCATCATTTTGCCTTTTCAAAGGTCTCTGACCTCATCGGGCAACGCTGAGCAACGCGTAACGCGAAGGGTTGCCTTCTTAGAGCATATAAATACCCTTCTACACTCGACGATAGTACTGGAGCGAGCCTGTCCTATCTTTTCCCATAAGCGGCAAATGACATAGAGACAGGTATAGATTGAGTGCCACCTGTCTCTGTCTTGCAGAGTCTGATTGGCCGATAGATTTCGGTCACGTGACGCGTTAGCTTCGTACCAAGCGAATTGCAGTGCCCTGTACATTTAGTTTATTTTCACCAGTTGACTCCGATCCCTCCGATCGTACGATTATAGCGTCGTGCGCGACTTTACAATATTGTTAATTGGGTATTGAAATCGGCCATCACCATGGGCGTAAAATGTTGCGTCGCGACAAAATTTAAAAAAATTAAGAAAATTAAAATTAAAATTATTAAACTTAAGAAGATTGGATACTAAATATATTTTGTTCAACCATGTGAATGATTTTCATTGGATTTAATGTATGCTAATATTTTTTGTATGAATAAACTTGTGCATCACAAGTAACGAGTAAAAATGAGTTTCCTATACAACCTGCATTGACTAACCATTTTTCCCCCACCCAAATATGAAAAATCATTAACACTTTTGTTTTGAACTTATTCCGATCAAGCACTTATCATTTGTTTAGTAAGTACTGATTTGTTGTACGAACCTTTTTTTTACTATCAATTCAATTCAACAGAAAATCATTTTCTTCCTTCACAATTCTGAGCGTACCTTAATACTCATAAAATTTGGTTTCACGAAATAACTTGCAAATAGCGAATCTTTTTTTTCATGATTGCTCGTTCGCCGGTGCGGGTACCCAATTTATTAGGTTACGCTTCTGGCGTAGAAAGAGGGAGGTGGTACTCAATCTATATCGCGCTCTGCTGCACACTTTTCGCCCGACAGGCTCCCTCCAGCAAAGAGTCTAAGGTTGCCTTCTAAATTTTTACCATAGCTTATGAGTTGAGTGAAGAGGCTTCTCTCTGAGAAGGGGTTTAAGACCACGGGTTAAATTCGAAAGAGAGAGCCACTCGAATTGTTTTGATTCCGAACAAAACCTAACCTATAAACTATACTTGAGCCTAATCTAACATAACCTGTCGTAACCTTACTGGTTGTTGGAAATAGTTAGTAAAAGATCGGGGATGAATGGATAAAATAGTTTTTAATTTCGTTAGTTAGCCAGAGCGTATAGTCTAGCTCATATGACGGTGAATCGATCAGAGGGAAGCTTCGCGGTGCGGCTAGTCTGCGCGGAGTATTACCAAACTGCTCCCATACCTTCTCTAGATCCTGTATATTCAGAATTTCGCGGTGCCGAGATTCAGCACGTACCAATTATCAGGATATTCGGATCCACCCTGAACGGTGAATCCCTAACTATACCCTGATCATTTTTCGTAAATTTTGACAATAGATTGACCATTGCTTATTTGGAACTTCATTCTTCAAACAATTTTTTTTAACAGCCCGCAGATATTTCTTCGATTTGAAATGGCTGAATGAAGGCTCAACTCTTCCACTTTCTGGCCAAAATAATACCGCCAGGATTGATCATCGTGTCCAGATTTTATTCACGTCATCACGTAATTTATAACTTTTTCACAGGGGAGAAAACATGTCTTCACGTTCACGGAGTATTCCCATACATGTATGTACCGTATACAGGAGGAGACGACAGAGACAGGCTAGCCTATCGTTTGGCCACATCGTTGGACTCTGCGATAAATGTTTCGCTGGGTTCTGCGGCGGCTAGAAATCAACATGTATTCAAAATTCACCTAATATCTGGCATGTGAGTTCATCTCGATTAGTAGATAACGATATAAACAGTCAAACTTGATAATTACTCTGCCTTTTTCTTGAAATCGCTCAGCCCTGGTGCAATGCCAGGATTTCTATTTGTCCTTAGAATCGGCAGTGTTGTGGAATTTGAACTGAACTTCGCAATAAGACCATTACTATTGAAATCTGTCTCTCTTTTTCTTCTAATTTTATTATTGCTCGATTCCTTGGCAGCCCACTCTATGGATACCACGAAAAGGAACACCAATTTTTCAAGGTTTACTTTTATAATCCTGCAATGGTGAAGCGAGCCGCGAATCTGTTACAGGTTGCAAATTTTTTAATCACATTTTCAATAGTAGTGAATATTCTATACATGAATTGTGTCTCTACTTGATTAAAGCGATATACCGCCACCATAAAATCGAAGAAAGTGACTGCAGAGATGATAGAAAAGTAGCAATCGGAACGGAAAGATGAATTAGCATGGCTTTGAAAACTCTGTTTAATACTTATTATACTATCGCTTCCAGAATGGCACAGTATTGAACGAAAGCCTGCAGCCTCACGAAGCCCATATCCCATATGTTCAACAATTTATGATAGATTACAATCTCCATGGTATGAGTATGGTGGATCTAAGGCATGTGAAATATCGATTACCGTCATCGGAATCCTCTGGAAATTCTGAGATGCATTCACGATTCATAAGCAGCTTGGATTGTTTACCTGTCGAAATTACGCGACAAAGTACTTGCAAGCTTGAAGTAGACGCCCTGGCTTCAGATATCTTAAATAGACAAGAAATTGAACAAGAATTAGTACTTAATCCGGGATTAGCCGCCATTTGGGAAGAGGAAAAAGCAAGACGGCATCAACTGGGTCTTCACGGAGGTGATTCTCAGCTTGTCTGTCCCAGCAGCCCGACCCGACCTCCTTTCAAACCTACGGAGAATGATATCTATCAACGGCAAAGACTCGCTCAGAGATTGTTGACTGTCTCCCAGGTTGGTTCAGAGATGTAAGCAAATAATGTCTAGATTTCCGACCTTGTAAGGAACAAGCATCGCAACATATTACTCCAGATTATATATCCGGAATTCTATTGTAAAATGTATCTGTAGTAGATTTTTCTTTACTATTTTCAAAATTGCAGAATGACGAAAGTACAACTTCTGGTCAAACAGATAAAAACCAGAGTTCTTATCCTCTTGAAACAGAGGATAATAGTAATCTGCTCAATGCCTCTTGTCTTGAGCACCACATCGGACCACAGAGTGGAAAAATTAATTCTGGATTAACCAAACGCCTGAATGAACTAGGCATTGACCAGCTAGATCTAAGTTCAAGTTTACTTGGTTCACCATCACAATCTTCGAGCCAATCTCTTGACTGCAGCGTGCGTAAGTATATCAACTGTAAACAATGACCGAAATCATTGGTTTCCTCCTAATTTATGTAGATGTAAAGTGAATGGCTATGTATTCCACAGTGGACGCCGGTGACGCTCAATTATTGGATGTACTAAATGCATTGGCGAATGAAAATACCGACGGATCAACGTTCGACGAGGATAGTATTCTCTGTTCGCAACGTATAAATTCTGAAAATCCCTCAAACTGTGATGTTTTGGATGAGGAAGAAAAAGATGACGAGAGTAACGACCTAAATATGACTTGGTTACAGCTGGATTCTTTGAGCCGGTCACAACGTGACGAGAGTTCTCAAAAATCAGCAAACTCTAAGCTGAGTCGAAGCAAAGTGAACGAAGAATCTGCATATGATTATCTTCGTGACTTATCGGTATTCGACCTTGATACTGACGAGAATTCGGATGATGGTACAATTTGTGAAGATACTATTCCACAGTGCGATGGAGCTGGGGATCTCAGTTCGGAAGATTCGGATTTGGAGGCCGATATTACGCTGCAAAGAGAGGAGAAACGTATTTGTGATTTAAGATCTAACGGTCCATCGAATCAGGAGAAAGTGATAAACGTTACAGGCTCTGTAAGCAAAAAACGATCTCGGCAAGGAGACGAAATTCCTAGGACACCGGTGAAAAATCCTCAAAAACAAAGCTGTATCCTGTCGCCGAAGAGTGCATGCAAGTCACCAAAGAGATTGAGTTTGTTAAATAGTCCTAGAGGGAATACGTCACGGAGTTATTCACCCCTGAAAATAATTGTTCGGACTCCGCACAAAGCGCCTGAAGCTGGGAAGGTGAACTTTACATCAAATCTTGGAAAGGAAACGCCCACGAGTCAAGAGAAATTAGATTTATGCAAAAAAGTAATTACCAATGTTTGTGAACAGGATGAGATTGATGATTCTCCAAGGAATGATACATCGGATGAAGATGATATCTGCAATCTAACATTTACGCAGTATTTAGGTACACAGATGAAACAGCAAAGTGCAAAATGTGTTTCAAGTTATGAAAATATTGAAGATAGTATATCGAGGAGGAAGAAGGAAATCGTCATAGTACCTAAATTCAACACTCCAAGCGTTCTTAGAGTAAAGGAGACCATGGAGACTTATGGGATACCTGAATTTAGGAATGAACCTCCATTTTTTGGTGATCATACAGATGCCACGAGCCACAAGGAAGTGGCACACAAATTGCTTCGTGTTCCGACCAAGTCTTTCATAGATCTTCCAAGGTTTGAATCTGACTCAGAATTTATCACCGGTATTACGCTCTGGCGGACGATGAAAGTTAAAGACGTTTATCCATCGGGTTTCAAAATTGAAAAATCTAAAATGAGACAGCGCCTTAGTGGTCAAAATAAAACTGTGATTGTACCCTTGGCCGCAGCCCCGTTACCAAAAACTGTAAAAACATGGTGCAGGGCAAAAGAATATTTGAAAAACCTTGAAGTTGCGAATAAAGAAGGTGAACGTGTCACTTTAGAACCAGAACCAATTGAAGAAGATGAAAAAATTAGTAGCTCCGCTGAAAATAATTTTTTGTCAAATGGAGGAACGAATATTAGCGACATCGATGCTTCTTTGGCAAATGCTCTCCAAAATTCCAACTTGTACAAAGATGCTGTTCCATCCAGGAATCTTGGAGTATCTTACGGTCAAATCGAGGCCTTGTCACAGGCCGATAATTTTAAAATTCCTTCTCAGAATTTACAAGATATAAAACCGCTCACTACTGTAAGTAAGAATATCTTCTCGTTTACGTAATAAAATTATATTCATGAAACCTAATTATTCTGTTTCAGTATCAGTACTTGACTATACTTTGCTTGGAACTCCATGTTGTTACAAGGGGGGACCTTTTGCCAGATCCACTTCATGATCCTATCAGAGCGATATTTTATGCTATTCATAATGATGCTCCTACCACATCAAATCTCAAGCCCCTTGATTATGGTGCGTTACGTTCTAGTTCTCTTTTTCTTTGTATGTTTCAAAAATACAGAAGCCTCATGGCTTAAATTCCGTCAAATTGCAGGAGTTCTGGTATGTGATCCGTCATGTGAAACCTCTAAATCTTCAGGATATCTCAAAGGATCTGGATCAACCTGCCCAGTTTTTTATACGAAAAGCGAAGAAGATCTTTTTGAGCGTCTTTTATTACTGATAAATGATACAGATCCTGATATTCTCATTGGATGGGAATTAGAGTATCTTTCCTGGGGATATTTATTCCAACGAGCAGTAGCTATGGGTATTAATTTAGCACCGAAGGTATCCAGAATCCCCGGAATTCAAAGGGCATGGGAAATTGAGACTACGGAGTTGAATATTTTAACGGAAATTAAGATGCCTGGACGAATTGTTCTAGATATCTGGAGAATCATGCGTCATGAAGTAGGTAGGGCACATTGCTACCGAACATGATCATTATTGAGTTTGGATGAAGACTTCTTCTTGATAATTGCGAATTATATTTCAAATCGACAGTCTAGTATCAAGATTTAACACGTGTTTTCCAGCTTTGCAGAGCTACACGTTCGAAAATATTATGTATCACGTCATGCACCAGAGATTGAGCTGTCAGTCTTTTGCGACTTTGACTCGTTGGTGGGAGTACCAAATCCCTCGGTCACGTTCTATGGTTGTTGAATATTACACTACTAAAGTAGTTGGTATATTGAAGATTATCGATCACTTGGATATCATCGGTAATGACAAAATACTTCTTTGAAATTGATTTATATAATAATTGTAGCAATGAAAGAAAAATCCTATTCTGTTATCGGATTGTCCCTCACAAAGAGATTACTGTTTTTCGAAGTTGTCTAGCATTAGTATGCGCATGGAAAAATGAAAATTCTTGATTTTCTTCAGGTAAAACCACTGAATTCGCACGCCTCTACGGAATACAATTCTTTGAAGTATTTTCTAGAGGTTCTCAGTTTCAAGTTGAATCTGTTATGCTAAGGCTGGCGAAGCCTTTGAACTACGTACCAGTATCTCCTTCGGTTCAGCAGCGCGCAACAATGCGAGCACCTGAATCTCTTCCACTTATTATGGAACCAGAATCTGTATTTTATAGCGATCCATTAATTGTACTGGACTTTCAGAGTCTCTATCCGAGCATTATCATCGCACACAATTATTGCTACTCCACGTGTCTTGGACGTGTAGAAAATATAGGCCAGTGAGTAATCGTCGATATAATGAATATTGCACAGCAAGCATTAGAGTTTTCAATTCTGGAATAAATCGGCTCTCACTATACAACAAGAAATTCTCAATTTTTATACAACACAGATTTATCATCCGATTAGATCTGTGCCCTTCGAATTCGGAGCTGCGACTCTAAAGGTGACGAAGCATGCGGCTTTAAAATTAGAAGATAAGTTGAATTTTTCACCTTGCGGTGTTGCTTACGTGAGACCCGAAGTCCGTGTCGGAATACTTTCTCGAATGTTGACCGAATATTTGGAAACTAGATTAATGGTGAAGAAGGCGATGAAGGATCACTCTCAAAATGCTCACGCTCTACAAAGAGCTCTGTATTCCCGACAAAAGGGATTAAAATTACTCGCAAATGTCACCTTTGGATACACTCATGCTAATTTCAGCGGAAGAATGCCTTGCATCGAGGTAATAACTATAATAAGCAAACGATATAAGTTTCTTATAACTTATTGTGTTTGGGATAATGCTGTCTATCTCCGTACATTCTCCAGATAGGTGACAGCATCGTTAGTAAAGCCAGAGAAACACTAGAACGTGCGATAAAGGTAGTCGAATCAACAAAACGATGGCACGCCAAGGTAGTGTATGGCGACACGGATTCTCTGTTCGTATTATTACCTGGTAGGTCACGGAAACAGGCATTTGAAATCGGCGCTGAAATTGCGGATGCTGTAACACTGGATAATCCAAAACCAATGAAGCTAAAACTCGAGAAAATCATGCAGCCTGCGATATTACAGGTCTTCATTTTCATACCCAGACAAATTTTTACCATTCTAATAGGAAATTCTTTGAAAATTGTTCTTTACTTAATTTTTCAGACAAAAAAGCGTTACTGCGGATACATGTGGGAAAGTCCAGATCAGGAAAAACCGGTATACTTGGCAAAAGGCATAGAGACTGTTCGGAGGGATGGTTGTCCAGCTGTTTCAAAGGTGCGTCAAAAAAATTCTTATGCTTTTTCATTGGTATACTGGATAAATATAAATATAGATAGTAAGAAATCTTCTCGTTCTTCTTTTTTGTACAGATATTAGAAAAAACTTTGAAGATCCTGTTCGATACAAAGGACGTTTCACAAGTTAAAAAATACGTAACTCGTCAGCTTGACAAAGTTCTACGAGGCAGAGTATCCATTCAGGATTTGACATTTGCTAAAGAATTCCGCGGTTTGCAAGGATATAAATCCAGTGCTTGTGTCCCTGCGCTAGAACTCACTCGCCGTCTCATTTTAAAAGATCCTCGAGCAATTCCACGTACTAGCGAGCGTGTACCCTATGTGATTGTCGCTGGTGCCCCAAATCAGCCTTTATTCCAGTGTGTAAAATCCCCATGGGAATTGATCGCAGACAGTGGACTGAGGCCGAATGTTCTTTACTACACAACGCGGGTGATCATACCGCCGCTCAACCGGTGTCTAAATCTTCTTGGAGTGAATGTAAACACTTGGTAAGGAATTGGAATTCTCTTATCAATGAGGGTGTCGTTTTTCAGATTATAATTTTATTACAATTGTTTTTTATTTTTAGGTTCGAAGCGATGCCACATCGTCAAACAATAAACTGTAATCCAGGTGGTACGTCGAGAGGCGAGCCGCAAAAGTCAACAATTTCACAGTATTTTGGGACAGTAGCTTGTGCGGCATGTGGTCTTGCATGCAATGCTGGCATTTGTACAGAATGTTCAAAGCTACCTAATCAAACGATCGTTATACTCCACGAGAAGATTAGGCGGATGGAAAGATCACGTTGCAATATCGATGCGGTGAGCACATCATTGTAATTACATTACTATAATACAAGCTAGTAAAAGATGTCAAGAGTTCCTTGGATGTTTCAAACCTAGACATTTTGAGGGGGGAACATCCGAGTGGACCGCTGAAAAAATAGGTGAATTTTGCGAGTTATCATCTCACAAACTATATGTTCGATTTTATCCAGGTTTATTTCATTTGCAAGTCTTATATTGAGGTACACGGTTATAAAAATTTCTTCTACTCAAGAAATTGGTTACTTGAATATTATCAAGTAAATACCCACTAAGGTCAAATGATATTTGCCTAATTCTAGTGGGTATTTACTCGTGAATGAAAACAAATTATTGGTAATATGACCAGTGAGACAATATTTATTAAAATCAAGTAAATATTGTTTGATTTTAGTAAAACATTCACTTGATAATATTCCAGTAACCAATATCTTAAGTCAAACAAATTTTTGTATCCGTGTATGTTAACAAATTTCTTTATGAACATACATTGACTGCGTGAATCTTGCGTGTATCCTCTAACTCAGTGATATTATGAATTTCCAGAACTTAGTTCTCTGAAAATTGCTTTTAAAGCTTTGGCAACATCCGGATGAAGAGTGGGCTTATGCTGGTAGCGGTCCATGCCTTACAGCGTTTTTCACTGGCTGCACTAGTGCGCACTGAGTGTACTCCCATCCTCCTCTCTGGTAGGATATAGAAAAGGATAAAACTGCACTCAGTGCGCACTAGTGCAGCGAGTGAAAAACGCTATTAGTAGCTTTAGTTCGCTATCAAGTACACCATGAATCGCTTCCCGACGGACAATCGTCATGCTGTGACTTTTGGTGGGTTGACGTCATGTGGCATAAGATAGCCATAATCGCCCTCTCCATCTTTCCCACGGAATCACTATTACGTCTTGTCGTGAGACCGTAATAAATTGTGACTTTGTCAATAAGGTTGCTTGTCAATTTACCTCTTCCTCCAAGCCCTTCGGTATTTTTCTTACAATTTCTAAGTTTTGTGCCCAGTTTTTTCTGGACGTGTTCAACACACTCTTTCTTGGTTATTTCTGTATATCCATATGGTGCGCTGTCAATTATGCCATTATATGTTTCAGCGTCTCCATCGCCTATGTAATTGATGTATTTCACTCCATATTTTTCTTCTGATCTTGAAAATATTTCACACATACCGTCAACCTCCATTTTCCTGGAAGAACCATCCTGGTTTATGGTATAATCATCTTTATGATGGTTCGTCCAGTCCTCATACTCATTAGTATTTTGTTTACTCTTCCAATAGTCGCAGGCCTTGGAATATTTGCACTCGACAGACATCAAGTACAAGAGCCAGTGTAATGTCCGATGACACTGCAATGAATGTCAATGAATTGAAGCCTCACTTGCACCATGTGCCATTCCCTGATATGGTGAATTCCACATTTGTCTCGTTCGTTGCTTCTGTCGACATTTCTTTTTCGTCCTGCACAGCTGACCTGAAATCCATATCTCGTACTGATTCTGAAGCAGTCAGAATGTTTTTCACGATCGCGTGATGCGTACTCTGTAGAACTGGACGTGCTGAATCCATAATTCCACAAAATCTTCGCATGCCTTTTAGCCCGATCCCTATAATTCGCATAGCAAAAGCAAACCTTGTATTTGCTTCGTACGCGTTGGAAATATATGGGCAAGAGTCAACACTTTGGGGTTCACAGGAAGGATACTCCAGTTTTAGTTTGAACCAAAGATCACTAGCAGAGGTCTTCGAGATTGTAATTGTTCCTTCGCCCCCTCTGCATTTCACGTGATTACTAATAAACGAAAACACGGTGACGAAATTCAGAAAAACATAATCAATACCGTAGTTTATGCTTGGTTCTAAATTATTTGAGCTTCGCATTTTTTTTTTTGCAGAAGCATTTACGCGACTACAGTTTGTCCGGATTCATAATGATTCTTAGGACGTCCTGTTTTTTGGGGTTGGTATTTGCAAATCACATTGTTTGCTTTATCCGCTCTTGTCCTTTTACTCTCCCAATTTCCTTTTCTGCGATCCTTTTCACTATTTAATTTTCACAAAACTATGATGCAAAAAATAAAGAATGTTGATCACTGCTGCACGGCTGATGATGGGATGATGCTCTAGACAAACCGTCAGCATTTGTAAATGGTCTGACCCTCCGTAGTTGATAACAGACAAAAGGCTCCAGCGCATGCGGTGCATTTCAGAAAATCACCCACAACTTTCACAATTCTTAGAATTTCAATATGAAATTCACACAATTATTAATATTCTCAAACTTCTAACTTTGAGGCAAGCGACGAACATTTTTCACTCGATGCCTCCCCCTTAATACTTTGATTATCAGAGTACACGTAGATATTGAATACATCAAATTACATTCTTGTACCCTTTTATAATTTCAGATTTGTCAATCATGCATCGGTAGGGTGGGAAAAATCGAGTGTGCGTCTTTGGATTGTCCAATTCTGTATCGTAGGGTGTTATGTAGCAGAGAACAACATCAAATATCATATACGCGAGGTATAATCGATAAAGGAACCAGTCTCGAACTTTAGTTGAAGCTTACCTTCAACTTCATCATTCATCGAATTCCATGAGAGTATAAAAGTGGTATAAACTTATGGAATATATGCAACTACAGTATTTTTCAACTTTATATCTAGATTGTAATTTATATTATGTAAATATTAAATTGCAATATACTTCGGTAAAAGTTTTGTATAGAAACATTTGTCTTAAATTAAAATTTTCTTCATCAGGAACTTATGTATGATAAAGAATGATTAAAATCCATGGGAATTCAGTTTTTGTACTAAAAAGTTCGTTTTTATTTCATTCCATATTTTCATTCACTTATTTTCTAATTATAATATGACGCGTTGTCGTTGCGTTCATGTCACTTATGCAATTACAAGTCTCTACTATAGTATATTACACATACATACCCTAAATATCTAATAATTATTTTGCCATAACAAAAGTATGGCATTGTTACATACGGTACCCATAACTTATTAAGTCCTTGGAAGTTAATAAGGAGTGTAAAATAGAATTAATATTAATACGTTTACCACAGTTTCGTATTTTGTTACTTTTTCACATTTATTATTAATATTACAGTCCCACGAAACGAATAAACTTTAATTTTGCTTGCAAACACACAACACACTCGCGATCCATGAACTTACTAACTCTAACACTGTCCTTTTTCACCTCTCAAATGCCATCGGTAAATTTTGAATAAATAATCGGTGTTGCGGTACTTTAAATACAAATCTTCATTCCCTAGTTATATCTAATGATCTAGAAATTTGTAATGACAGAAAATTATCACCGATTATCATCAAAGATTATCTATCGCTCAAAAATTGCTTGGTGATCCTAGGTGCGTGCGCAGTAGAGATTATTATTTTCTCAAGGCATTTGATGAGAAATTATGGTGATTGAGAGATCCAAGAGTTCGAGGTACTGCATTTAGATAAGCAGAGGATCGGAGTTGATAGATGGATGAGCAGCAGTCTCTTCGGACGACTGAAATGAATTGAAAAACGTTAGCGACCATCTTCATGGTAATTTTGTTCATCGTTTGGAATATGAATAACCTGCCTATACTTTTTATTCGAATTTAAAGTCTAATCACATTCAATGGATAAATCCAATGGTTATAAAAAGATTCTCCGTCAGTAGTGGGTGGTGGAAATAAAGTGTCATCATTATTGGCTAAGAAAATTCACACATCATTCGGAGCTTTTAAAAATTGTTCATTTCACATTTACCAAAATCATTGGCAAGAGCTAAACATAAATGAATTTCAAGCAATATTATACTTACATGAAAAATATGAGTCAATCAGCCACAACGAAGCTGCGATGTGTCAGAGATCCTTTATCGTCCTTCAACTGTTGGAATAAAAAATATGAAAATTAATTTAAGACGATTTTCAAGGGTACTACTAATCAAGGATAATGGTCTTTTCGCAAACAAAGATCTGATGTTACTTCATATCTTTGTGAGAGTATTGAAAGTCAATGAATGTATACTCACTGTACGAAGCGAGATCAATTTCGTCAGGTAATTCGGTGATATTTACATCGAACCGTTCTTGTACATCGTTTAAAATTTTAGCATCACCTTCGTCGCTGACAAGTGTGATAGCGAGGCCCTATATGAAAACAAAAAAAGATGAAATTAAATCTTTGACATAATAAAACCATTGCGGAAAAAGAATCAAATTTATTTTGTTTTAATATAATCAGGGAGAGAGTTCAAGAGTATCACGGTGTGATCAGTAAGAACATAGGTTTCATCATTTAATTTTCATTGCAAACATCAAATGTCTCTAAGAAATGACATAAAAATAAAAATCTGATTTCTCTATCAATATAAAAACTTATAAACTTATAAATAAATAATTACCTTTGTACCAAATCGACCTGCGCGAGCGACCCTGTGGAGGTAAGTGTCGGAGTCCTCTGGCATATCATAGTTGAAAACGATATTCACCCTTTCGATATCCATTCCACGACCAAATAGATTTGTTGCAACCAAAATACGCTGCACAAAAAATAAAAGAAAGTTTAAATAAATTGACATCCAGCACAAATTTATACTGAGCCGTTAATAGTTCTACCATTTCTTCACCAATATTTCCAGAGACTCAATTTGTAGTTTTTCGATGTCAAGAGATCTTTAATTTCAGATTTTTTGATGGGCATTAGAGTTTTTCAAATATTTCTTCCTCACCTTTTGGAAATCTTTAAATTGTTGATATCTAGAAAGACGTTCCTCCTGGGTCATTCCTCGATGAATACCAATCGCAGGGAAATTTTGTTCAGTCAATAATTGAGCAAGCGCCATGCACCTTTGTACCGATTTAACAAATATGACCACCTGTGATAGATAAAGAGATATTGACTGTATTCTCGTTACTGGGTTTAAGAAGGGAAGCGAGAGACTGAATCGATGACTAATTTGATTACAATCACTCAGAGTCAATTTATAATTTTTACTGACTATCTATTATACGTGCAATAAAATTGTCCAGAGATTGATAAACTGGATTTATAAATTACGGATCCATCAGTAGTGGGTGATGGAACTATAGCGTCATCATACTTGGCTAAGACTGCTCACACATCATTCGGATCTCCCAAATTTATTCAGATATTTTTTAATTCATCATTCAGGGCAATGGTTAAGATTATTTGAAAAGATAAACACAAACCTGATTGAACTCGAGGACATCTAATAATTCGAACAATTTTTTATTCTTCTCATTCTCCTTGAGCTTGACATAATGTTGTTGAAGACCGTGTAAAGTGAGTTTAGCCTCGTCGTCGACATAAACCTCCATCGGCTGCGCAAACAATTTATTTTTGAGACAACCTAAACTAACTTAATCTATTCCCAATGCCTGAGAAAATATTGGAAAATTGAGAGATCTGGACCCCTTGCCAATTCCATAATCAATGGATTTGTCCAGCTCGAGTCTCTCGCAACTGTATAGATAACTGGTTCAAATTTATGGAAATAAAAATAGTAAATTAAAAAATTGAAAAAAATTGTGAAAACTAAGAATGAAAGGACAAAAAAAAAGAAAATTGACAATGTACCACAATAGTTACAGATAATTTTTCATCAACTGAGGCCTTAATGGAATGAAAATATCTGATCCGATAGAAGAAAACTGAAAGCACCTAATTGTTCCAGTAGCCTTATATCGTAAAAACATTTTATTCTGTCGATCGGGTTTTATCACACTAGTTACATACGGTCCGGAGAGATTCCACCCTCGGCATAAGCGCCGACAGAAATAATGTTGCGCACCCAGGAACGCTCAGCCACTCTCCCGTAGCGTGCTCAACAGATCAGACGCAGACGTATCGTCGTCTCCTTTCCATTCGAAAACATTTTTCACCTTCAAGTACGTGTACCGTATTTTTGCGAGGATTTAGCCAACGGCTAATTTTGCACCACCCCCCAAATCGTAGCAATATGTGTATAGTTGATATTTTACTTTTATTACATTTTTTTTGGCAGCTCGAAATATTCAACTCATCAATTTCTTTCCTGTACGATTTATAGATACGTAATACACGATATTTATATATTCTTTTTTTTTTCAGATTCTTTTTTTACCACACGAAAATAACGGCGACGTAGTAACAGAAGCACCATATTTTTATTATTTAATGAGGCGGATTTTTTTTTTGTATTTGTTTTGCTTTTGTAACTGCCAGTTGTAGGAACGTAGTTTTTATCAGTTATCGATGGATATAATATATTCCGAGCCTAATATTATCAAGATCTAAGTAATCCCTATCTAATTTGCAGTCGTCTGATCACGAAAATTCCTCTTGAGTCTTCTTTCTTGCTTTCTTCTCTCTTGGCCTTGATGTCTTGATGTCTTCTTAGCCCTCCCACCCGTGAACACCCTCGTGATATTTAATATTTTACGTAGTTAATAGATTTTGGTCGATTTACAATTTCATTGTCATAATCCCCCATGTTTGACCTAATGCAGCAACGAAAATCAGTGCGAGGAGAGGATCTGGATGATATTTGGAAGAAATTCGAGTGCCGAGGAGATTGGAGAGTATGAAAATACAGGGAAAAGAAACGAGAGGCATCAGGATTGAAGATTTTGGATAATTTTCGTAATTCATGATGAGGATCAGATTTGAGGATTATTGGTGACTTTGGAAGAAACGATGCATGGGGTTATTGAGAATTATGTTCTCAAATATTTTAAATCGAAGATACAACGCGACGACGACGAGTGAATGTAGATTATTCGTTTTTTTGTTTGTTTTAGAGTAGATATCGCGAATATCTGATCTATTTCTCTCTCTTTTACTTCGCAATTGAACTCCCAGGAGACCCGGAGACAAATATTTTACACAGCGGGACAAAAAAACGATTTGCCACTGATAAATTCACGCTTATATAAGATCGTTAATAAGAATTCTCAATTTATCTAGCTATCCTAACCCGCGGATGTACCCGTAACGATATTCATATTGTGGTCTGAGCTCAGTCCTGGGTAAACGCAGGGCCAACGAAGAAGCGATCGAAGATCGTAGAGAGGAGGAAGTTTTGCTAATTACATCTTGCATGAACTTCTTGCAGACTGGTCGTATGTCCTTGGATAGAGTAGCGCTGAACATCATCACTTGCTTCCCATGCGGAGTATTCCTAAAGATTTCTTGAACGTCGCGTCTCATGTCTGTTAAAGAAAATGTATATTGTTGAAAATCGTTCAATCACGTTGGTTTAGATTGATTATTGAAGAGATTTTCCAGGCTTATTTAGAATCAAATCTAATTTTTTCATTGTTTACCCATATCTGCATTTATAATTGACAGTTATAGGTAATCTATCATTTTATTTTTTAGAACTTCAATCTCACGATTGACGGTTTAATTGAGATTCAAATTAGGATACAAAGTTTTAGCTACTTACCAAGTAATTCCAACATCTTGTCACACTCGTCGAGTACAAAATGTTTCAGATGTTTGAGATTGAGTTTTTTGTTTCTAACAAGTGCCAGAATACGTCCAGGTGTACCGACAACTATGTGAGGGCAGGTGTTCTTCAATACCTCCTCATCTTTCTGTATTGGAAGTCCTCCAAAGAATACACCCACCTGAAAAAATAACAGAAAATGAGTTCAGTTTGCAAACTTGTGTTAGATAAAGAAATTGTCACGTATAAGGAATAAAGTACAACGATCCTAACGCCGATGACGATTTTAACGAGAATCTGATCTATGATTAATTTATGTAATGATTAATTTGATTGTTCCAGTGATTTCGTCATTTATTTTAATCTGTGAACTTCAATTTCTGAGTGGCAATGATAAAAGGTGTTCGAAATTGACTTGCTAGCTGGTAAGTTTAGATTTGAAGCGATAGTTTATCATTGTAGAGGTATAAACATGACAAATTTTCAAATTACCTTAACGGTTGGCATATATTTGCTGAATCTTTCATATTCTTTACTGATTTGGAAGGCGAGTTCTCGAGTGTGGCACATTACCAAAACGTAAACTACGTTTTCAGTTAATTCCAGTTGTTGTAGAGTTGCGAGAACGAACACGGCAGTTTTTCCCATACCAGATTTGGCTTGGCAGAGGATATCCATGCCAAGAACCGCCTGCGGTATGCACTCGTGTTGCACTGTTAGTTTGAAGAATAAGAATAACAGTCTAATTAGAACAACTTACTACAATAAATTTGCAACTCTCTATGATATAGTTGATTAATTACAAAGTCAGGTATAGATAGATATCATTCACTGTTAATCTGATGTCCCTATCTAATAATTTCATCATTTTAAAGAGACAAATTTGGCTCTTGAAATTTTTTAATTGACAATTTCGTCGATAAGCCTCTAGAAATAATAAAATAGCAATGCTAATAGATAAAAATGAATTTTGTTTTCAAGGTGGCAAAAATCAATCATAAACGAGTTGAGAGTTAGAAATTCATGTTACTTTTATCATACAGGATAACAATATTCAATTTATAATTATTACCTTCGGATGGATGTTCAAAACCACAATCGACGATGGCCCGAAGAATCTCCGGTTTGAGGAGGAAGTCGCGGAATCCGCTACTGTGGATAGAGACATAAGTTCCTTTGACTTCCTTCTTGGTGGAAACATCGCCACTTCCTTCAATTACTGGCTCAGTCTGTTCATCATCTTCGTAATCTAATAGATCTTCATTGTCTGCCATCTTGTTTGTATTTGGTTTGTTACTACGGTGTAGGAAAACTCGATTACTGGAACGAAAACGAAAGAAAAATATTGAATAAAATAACACAAATTCATTGTGTCCATGGAATAACGATTTTTCAATTTCAAGTCTTTTCCAGTATTTTGAAGCTCATTTTTACAAGAATTTGAAACCTACTCGAAGTACGTATAAGAACCAACTAGCTACATTTTGTAAATGGAGCACATCTGCATAGCGATTCTGTTAACTTGGAAGGATTTCATCATCGATAAAATAAAAATTCATAATTCAGGCTAAAATTTGGAATTTATGACGCAACAAAATTATCAACGAAAAGATCTAACCAGTGTGAGAAAAACAAAGAACTAACAACAGAGAAGAGTAAGTCGGGTGTCTACTGAAACGTGACATGAAATTTCCCCGAGAATTCCAGGATCTTCCAGGTCATTTCGATAATTCTCCAGGTGTATCAAAGGAATGATTTCTTGTTCGTAGACTACTCGAACATTGCTTATCTCATCATACTTTTTAATTTTTTTGTTTACTACTTGATTTCAGAAGAAGAAACTTTTACATACCCGCACGCTGTATTCATATGAGTCATACATTTTAGATACTATCGTTAGAGCGTTCTCTTGTATATAATTTGTACAGAGTTGCATTTATCAGACTTTCTTAGTATTCATTATCGCAAATTTTGTTTGCATAGAATTTATTTTCAACCCAAAATCAGTAATTTGAAGTTACAAAAAAATTTGTTGACTCGACAAAAAATTCCCTGAGCAACTACGAAATTCCCTGATATTTCCAGGTTTTTCCATGAGAAACAGAATTCCCTGAAAATTACAGGGTTTTCCAGGTAGCAGACACCCTGGTAGAGTTTACTCCAGGCACTCTGCAACCATGGAAACCGAAGAGAAACGAATAGAATTCTGGGTAATTTTCTGGGAATTCTGGGTCAAAAATATTAGTTTCCGAATTTCCAAAACAAGATTTCGAGGTTAGTTCAGCGAAAATACATTACTTAGAATAACCTGGCATCATATATCAGCCGAATCAACTAGAAGGTCGTAGTAATAAGAATAAGATTGATCAAATTTCATCCAGTTTCGCTTCACTTCAGCACAAAAGCAACATGGAAAGAATGTTTGTAGCTGAGAATTTGTCTGATATAACTGATGGCGTCACTTTCGGCAACGCGAATGCCTAAACCGGAAATATGAACTGCATATCTAGACCCAAACTTGAGCCACTTTACGTTAATTTTAGGTAAGAAATAAGTCATACATATTTCTGACCATTATTGAATGGAGAGAGCATTTGTTAGCATACGGTAAAAAGGTTAACGAAAGTAGCGGGATTATTACGCATATTATTCGCGATTTGTGAGCCTTGCAACGGATGTTGCCGTTCCACGTTGCACGCGCGCAAGAGCTACTTATTACCTCACCGCCATTTTGTAGAGCGGTAAAAAAAAATCACCTCCCGCTCCATTTGGAATAATATGTGGGATATTTTCGAAGAGTTTTGAAAATCAGTAATACATGGATAAACGAAGGATTATTATGATTTTGCTAACGGGATGATATAGAAGAATATTATGCGTTATCGCAATGGTAGGTTACGCGTGCACGGATATCGCCAACAGTTTTATTACCGCCATTACCGTGCGGCTTGGTTTCCATTGAGTGGATAAACATCAATCTGCGAATTCTAGTGATCAATAGATATATAGTTAATTCCGCTACGAGGAGTTACGATCAACAGAAATATGCTCATTACTGAGGGTTTGAGCTTGAACCGATCTGAACAAGACGAGTCTGGTAGACGTTACGTAGAAATGAAAGAAAAGTATGCTCGAAGACCGGAATGCGCGCTTGATAAATAATAGTAAAACCATCACAAATGAATAACTTGGCACATAAATATACGAGTGCTCGGGATGCTGGTAAAACCTGGTGAACGTCCGTACAAACATTTGACAGATAAATCGAAGGATCGCGATTTATTAATAAGATAACGATGGCCTTTGTGCTGGCAGCTTACCTCTCTCGAAAATGAATTCACGCTGGAGCAATAGATAAGAATAATGAACAAAATTTGAACAGCGTCACACGACCAACTTGACGGCCGAACTGTGAATGGCCGCCAATTGCGCCGGGCGACCCGGCGTCGTTCCGAAATAGAGGGGGTACCGTCTACTTCCGGTCACTATGCTCCTGCGCAGGCGCATAAAACACTTGTTATGAATTTAAACCGCATGCCATGGCGGCAGCACTATTGCAGCTCTTGCCTGGCAATTTCGAAATTCAGATTTATCAGCGTTTTCCACTGGCTGCACTAGTGCGCTCTAATTATCAAACTGTGGCAAATAGAACGTATCCATATTATCCCTGATAATAATGTGGCAACATTTTTTTGTATATTCCAAGCGTCCGATTATTTCCTCATATCGAGTATTCCAGCACAATTTAAATTCAAAGTATTCAAACAAACGCCGACTAGACCCCTTATCTATACAGATGGTTGAAGCTTTCAAATTTTTCAACATTGCATCTTTTCAAATGAGCTTATCTCAAAAACTACGTAGCAGAAAAGTTAACCTTACGAAAAGTTAACGATGATAATATAATTTTCCAGAGCATTAGCGGGCGGTAGTTACGCAAATTTACGTCAGGCCTATCATACTGATGAGTAAAAGTGTGCTTGATCCATTTTAGTATTACAAATACAGCAAAACACCGTAAAAGCAACTGGGAAAAGTTTCATGGCGCTCAGCTAACTTTCTAGTATGTGATGAACTTGATGGTTTGGTATCCAGTACCCCACGCGTTTCAAACTTCGCGCGCATAACTTGTTCGAACATGGCGTCGCGTTTGCCCAACGACCGTGCATTTGCTCGACTCTCCTGTAGGTGCGTTCCGAAATATACTGCCAGCACTGTGGGCTCTTCGAAGAAAGAGATGAAACTCCCGTGTATTATGTGTGAAACAGAGACAGACCAAGCACACAGGTATTGGTAGTATATTTCGGAACACGCCCAATTAAAGAGTCTGAAGCAAACTAAGTCCGTGGAGCAAACCAAACATATCAAGTATCGCCATCTGTAGCAATACAACGAATCAATAGCTGAATAGCAGGCAGGGTGACGCAGTGTTGAGTGTAGAGTATGACAACTGCGCCTTGTATGCTATATTAATACAAATACGAAATGCGCTGATGCCTATCTACTGTAGCATATAGCTATAATTCTGTATAAAATAAGATTCGTGAATAGGGGTTAACAGTGTTAACACGAGGAAAGGAGGAAGGGTTTCATGGAGGGGTTGGCAATATAACATTTTGATTTGTTATTCCATTCTCTAATCCCCTCGTAGAATCATTACGATAGTCTGTCTGAACTGTCAAACTCTTCTAGTGTCATTCAGTGACATTCTGACTTCTATGATACTACCTAATTCACTGTTATTCATATCGCCGTAGTCTTGAGATCGTTGTTAAACAAATCATCTACGATGGATCGTCATTATCCTGATGAATTCGCCCAGTATTATTAATAACATTGGAATTTAGAAATCAGATATCATCGGCTTTCTTTACATAATAAAACTCTTATTAGCTACTCGAAACATGGATGAAGCAAAGTTTTTGAAACGGTAGGAATTCCCCACCTGATTTCCTACTATATTTATTCATTTATCATTAATTTCACCAGTAAAATTCTCACAATATATTGTCAGTGTCTAATCTCCAAGCGATTTGATAATCAGGAGAGTTGATACAGTATTTACTCCTCAAAGCAAGACATGTTATGTCCTAATCCTGTTTCAGAAAAGTGAGATCCGGAAACCTGGATGTTCATCCGACGGAAAAAGCATTAGTCGTAAACTATGATGTGGAAGCACTGATACTGGGGGAACTCGGTGATCCGATGCTCGGGGATCGAAAAGTAACAGAAACTGTTATATAGGCTTCTACCAGTGTCTGAAAAATGGAGAAAGAAGCGCTTAAATACGCTTGGAAATCTTCAACTTTAATAATTCCTACTTATCCATGTTTTTAGGAATGTCAGAAAATAATACGTCTCAAGAGTTTGAATGCAGACACAAATGTCGCCCTTCTGGCTAAAGAAGTGATGGAGAAATGTAGCTTGATACATGAATCAAAACTACCGGAAGTTGAACAGTTAATTTATTATCTTCAAACGCGCCGATCCCCGGGAGACGGTAAACCAAAACCATTCATAAAACTCTTAACATTTTAGTTCAGAAGTTCTCTTAACATTGAGTCGTTTAAAATATCGTTTCTACAATTCTTATAGTGGATGAAGCAAATACACGACCTTCAAGACCTACATCCTCGCAGGTGGGAAGTATGGAACGTAATGGGGACGTCGAGAGAGCTGTTATAAGTAACATTGATAGCTATATCGAACTCATGTACGAAGAAATACCAGGGAAAATACGTGGTTCTTCTCTAATTCTCCAACTAGCCAGAGTTCCTGACAATCTCCTCGAATTGACCAAAAACGGTGGGTCTCCAAGATTATTCTTCCTGCCTCATCTGTAGAGATTTCACACGATATGAAATAGATATCAAAATATGAATGCTCATCTTCTGTTCCCAGAATCTCTTCTAAGCGCACTTGCAAGAGTATTGAGAGAAGACTGGAGGCGCAGCATCGAATTATCTACAAATATAGTTTACATATTCTTCTGCTTTTCAACGTATAGTCAGTTTCACAGTATTGTACTAGAGTATAGGGTAAATATCACTCTTTTTTTTTTTTTTTTATCACACTCATAATTGTCGATTTCGTATAATATCTTACAGCTTTGAATTTCACGAGAACCTCAATTTCGTTTTATTAGATCGGTTCTCTCTGTATGGACATAATAGACTTCGAACTCAATCGCTATGACCAGTGGAAAGAGGACATGGACAAGAGACGACGTCATTTTGAAAGTACGACAGGACTCTCGCTGTTTCCGATTGAAACTGGCAATAATTTAGATAAAAAAGCAATAACAAGTGATGAGATTTGGAATGCGGATGGTCCTCTCGACTATGAAGTTAAAAGAAGATCTGTGGAGATAACTGGAGCTGCTACTGACACTGATGTTAATAAATTGAAAGAAGATATTGAGAAGAGTAGAAAGAAATTTAAAAGTTTAACTAAAAAACAAGAACAGTTGTTGAGGGGTACGCTTTGGGAATTTACAAAAAGCATCTACCTACTGCGCAGTGAACTAGGAATTAACAGATTTGTTTTTTCACAGTTGCATTCTACCTGTTGTTGAACATTGCCGAGAACACTGAAGTGGAGCGTAAAATGCGCAAAAAAAACGTTATTGGAATGCTTATTAAGACACTGGATAGGAGCAATACAGATTTGTTGATACTGGTCGTAACATTTTTGAAGAAGTTATCTATTTTTCGAGAGAACAAAGACCTGATGGTAAAGAATGAAATAATTCTCTCAATATTTGGATTGTATGCTTCCTTTGTTCTGTATTTTTACTATTTTTCAGGCAGAGTTAAACGTGATTGAGAAACTGCCGAGGCTGCTTCATAACAGCAATACAGACTTGATTCAGAGTACTCTAAAATTTTCGTTCAATCTTTCTTTTGACACAAAATTGCGCGCAAAGATGATAAGAGTCGGATTGTTGCCAAAATTGGTAACGCTGCTAACTCAAAGTATGTAGTCTACATAACCGTATGCATAATAGGCACAGAAATCTTGCTTTTACTAATAATTATACCACTGCTTCCTTCCACAGGTGAAATTAAAAACAAAACAACGATACTTGGGCTCCTCTATCACCTCAGTATGGACGACAAGGTGAAATCCATGTTCACTTACACTGACTGTATTCCAATGGTGAGTAGCTCAAATCTGTGATGTAAAAAAGTAATTGTAACAATAATAATTGATTAAACTTTTGCTTGCGTAGGTCACGGACATGATTTTAGTATCCGATGAGAATCAAATAAAACCAGAGCTTACGGCGCTATGCATAAACTTGGCTGCGAACAAGAGAAATGCGCAGTTAATGGTGGAAAATAATATTCTACAGGGGCTTATTCGCCGAGCATTCAGAACTCAGGATCCATTGGTCATGAAAATGATAAGAAATATATCGCAGCATGATTCCACCAAGGAAAGCTTTGTTGTAAGCTTTGTTGCATTCTTTCTTTCTATTTCTATTCTACAGAAAAATATCAAAAGACGGTTTTTTAGTTGAATTCCCTGTCTGATTTACTTATGAATTCCAATATATTCCTCTTCAATATCAATTTGTTGTCAGGAATTTGTCGGCGATTTCGCAACTGCTCTGAGCCAGTCTGACTCGCAGGACTTTGTATTGGAAATTGTTGGAGTTTTGGGTAATCTGACTCTCCCGGATCTTGACTATTCTCAGATATTGAGGCGCTGTAATTTGATACCTTGGATACGGAACAACCTCGTCCCCGGTAGATAATTCCTGATTTGAAACTTCCTGAATAGAATTCATGATTTGAAGCTTGAACCAGAAATAGACCTATGGATTTACAATCACGCTTTCTCTTTCAGGAAAAGCACAAGATGATTTGGTACTTGAAGTAGTAATATTTTTGGGCACTGCTGCTTGCGATGAAATGTGTGCTCGACTCATGTGCAAAGCGGATATTTTACTTTCACTTGTGGAGTTATTGAAAGGTTCGTTAATTGACTGCAAAATCAGTTATATAAAATAGAATATTTTCATCCACTCATTAAATCTGAGGTTTTTTTCCACCAGCAAAGCAAGAGGATGATGAAATTGTGTTGCAAATAATCTATGTATTCTATCAAATTGCTAAACATGACTCTACTAGAGATTATTTAATACGTGAAACGGGAAATGGTGAGAACACACCGCTCTGTGAATCAGATTATTTTTTATTTCCAAGCCACGATACAAATTCTCATCAAATTGTTCTTATTCTTTTTTTAGAAGCCCCTGGATATCTGATAGACCTAATGCACGATAAAAATCCTATGATTCGAAAGGTGTGTGACGCCTGCCTCGACGTTATTGCGGTAAGGACTACAAACATTTTTTTTGTATCTACATCTAAACTTCTTAATCCGATATAGTCACAAAATTATTTCAGCTATGCGATGAGGACTGGGCGGCGCGCATTAAAGTGGAAAAATTTCGATCACATAATCAACAGTGGCTGGAAATGGTAGAATCTATTGCGTTGGATCCTTCGAATCATGTGTTACCAGATGATGACGAAAGCCTCCCACCATTCGCCAGTGGAGATCTTCTTAAGCATACGATGCTTTTTCCAACCAGTGAGAAATTCTTGTCACAGGCATTTGCCTAAATGATCCACAATATTGAAAGAAAAGCTCGAAATCTAGCTTCAAAGTATTATCTAATATCGTTAGAAAACGGAAAGTCCGTCTATGATTTCAGATAAAAATTGCTAATCTTTTACAGGTAATCCTGCTTCTTTTAATATCGATGATACTGAAATAATGGCTAAAACCTTATCAGATTCGTCAGAAAATCCGAGCCGGCCAGTGAGTCGGTAAGTTGAGAATTCGTTGAATAGAAGATCTTAACTTCTTTCGAGGGAGAATCTACGTCTCTACGTATTGTGAATTTTGGTAATTAAAGACTTGACTTCGAACTTCGAAATTGTTATTATCATCTAATTTTCACTAGCTACAGCAGAGATTTGGAAGATATGGGAGAGATATTATCAGCACGTTCCAAGTCTCGTCTATCCATCGGCTCCGGTATAGAAGATCTATGTGATTCACGAATGAAATACAACGAATCAAACCTTTCGCATGTGCACATTTAAAATTTCATTTAAATTTTTATCGTATTTGAGATATTATGCGACCTAATTGTAACGTAATAAGATAGCGAATATACACGTACATACATATGAATAGAACAGCGAGATATTAGTTCTATTATTTATTTATTTATTTATTTATTTATTTATTTATTTATTTATACACGTAGGAATATGAGTTTTTCATACATAATATATATTCATTTCTTTATTTATCTATTTATTTCTTCTTCAATTGAGACATTTGTGTATGAAAAATTGTTAGAAAATATAAATAGATTGCTTGTTATTCCTTCTATTAGTTGATAAAGCAATTACAATTTCCATGATATGAATAAAACGAGAAATAAATAAAAATATGTGTACAATTTTTCAGTAAAAACGAAAATCTATTCAAAGTATTTACGGAGTTATTCCACATTATTCGTCGTAGTGAAAATGAAGTTGCCTGAAGTAAGCAAAATACTTAAATATCCATATCGAGTGAATTTATTTATTTCTACTAACTTGTGATTCTCCCAACAGCTTTGAATTATCCAGAATGGAAAAATTGTGGTAAGGTTTTTCTCATAAAGCAAATTAAGTCACTATTCTACAGATCTAAATGATGAAAAAACAATAAGCAACTCTCAATCAATTTTATTTGATGATGAATGAATACTCAAGGACTAGAGCCTAATTCTAATTGATTACTGAAACAAAACAAACAAAAGACATGAAAATTATTGATGAGAGGAACCGTTGCTTCGGACACAGATTCGGCTTTGAAGCGGAACATTCCCTGTTCAGAGATTCCGAAGTTGGTGAGATGGAGATTGTAATTAAAAATTTACAAAATACTGCAGGAACTCTTCTCCCGGAAGGGGTTAGACTTCTGCGAGGAGAATCCGACGAGCAGGCAATCCTCTTGCTCATGTTCGGTTATGTACTTCATCATATCTTCGACGGCTTTGCTGACGGTGATTCGTCGGATTGCAGCTTCCCGACGAAGCTGTTCAGTGACATGACGCTGTTGCTGAAGATTCGTGATCATCATGTCCATAACAGCCGTATCGGACAGGCCTATTGTTAGGGCGTGGCGCTACACTCGGGATATAAAACACGGCCTACTGGCCTCGGAATTTGGATTTGGATGTTAACTGGCGAAGGGGACGAGACGCGGATCAAGCGAATCGTTCTCCGTTAGTGTCACTTATTTCACAAACTTTGTAGACCTCTTCAAACTCGATTATTTCTGCACGTTTATTTTCACGGCACACAACTGGAAGAGAAAACGTTGTTTAATGCTTATCCGGGTAGACTGCTCGGAAAATGGCGCGTGATAATTGGGACTCGTCGACCGGCGGTTACCCCGACGTTTCAAAGTTCCAAGTTGCTACGAGAGACACTCGAATGCCAAACTTTTGCTCACTCCAAAAATAGTACTTGAATTTATTATTATTTCACTCGGAATATAGGTATAGGTTGGAGTGCAGCGAGTAGTAGAAAATATAGCACAGAATATAGACAAATGGCGAAACAACCGCTTCCTCTATATAATTTTCATTCGATGACAACTTCCGTTTGCTCAATCCATTCCCCATTTGCATCGTTCTTCAAATGACATGTTTAAATGCGAGGATTCACGAGGAATTGAATTCCACAAATTTCCATTATTCTGAAATGCATTAATACCAATGATGATTTTCAAACAATCAAGAGTGACCATAAAGCCGATGGGGCATGCCGAAGATGAGGTTAGGTTAGGCGTAAAGAATAATCGAAATATCGAATAGTCGTGAATCGATTCATGATTGATTCGCAAGTGTAACCAACTTCAGAGAATTCCGTGCGCGAAGCGTTGAGAACACGGAACAGAGAACGACAAACGACAGTCGTGAACTCGTGTTAAATAAATTTGCGAACAGAGAGTGTTATTTACAAATTGTGTGAGAAAAATGGCTCTACATGTACCGAAGGCGCCCGGTGTGGCACAAATGTTAAAAGACGGAGCTCGCGTGAGTACTGAATACATGTTACATTGACTCATTATTCGAAATATGACATTTTTCATCATTGTTTTATTCCTCACCGGCCAAACCCCTCGTGATGCGTTCCGCGTGTGGGCGCAGAGCATAGCGGACGGCTCCGAGAACGTTCTACACGAGATTCGTCACCATTTATGGTCAAAATTTATTTTCGATCAGAAAAATTGAGCATTACTTACAAACACGTGTTTTTTTTTTCTTAGCTTTTTTTTTACGAATTAATCTCTAACCCCAAACTTATCTTGCATAATGAACTGCGAAATGTAACTGATTAACTTCAAATTACAAGGAGCACTGGAAGTCACATGAAATATATTTGAGAGAACATATATACAATTTTTTTTTATTTTTTTTTTTATTTACGTTTTATCGGCAAAGCTCGTTTCATTATAATTATCATTGTCATAATTTTTTTCTCCTCAATTACAACTTATGCGACCTCTTTTTCAGTATTTTTCTGGTCTCGAAGAAGCAGTTTACAGAAATATTAGCGCCTGTAAACAATTTTCTCAGACAGTTCGTACAGCCTACGGTCCAAATGGGATGAATAAGATGGTGATAAATCACATTGAAAAGTTGTTTGTCACAAGTGATGCGGCGACCATTATTAGAGAACTTGAAGTTGAGCATCCGGCTGCCAAGCTCATGGTTTTTGCATCAGAAATGCAAGAGGCAGAGGTTGGCGATGGTACAAACTTTGTCGTTATCTTTGCTGGTGCTCTACTTGAAGCCGCCGAAGAACTCCTTCGCTTGGTATACCTTTTTCCGTTCATTTGTAATTAAAAAAACACCGTATAATACTCAAATTTTATGTTGCCATCACATTTGCTCGAGTATCAACGTTCAGAAAGCATTACCGTTTCTGGAAATGTTGAAAAAGATATACAATGTTGTGGAAAATACTGAATTTTTATGATTTTCGTTTAGAAGCGCCAATGTCTCATTTCCATCTTAATGCCTGCGTCTGAATAACGATCTTTACTCGTTGCAATATCATAAAGATAATTCTGTTCATTTGCACAGGGTGTTACCACATCTGAAATAGTCGAGGGGTATGAAGCTGCTCTAGATAAGGCGCTAGAAATTCTTTCTACCCTTGTCGTTTATGAAATAAAGGATTATCGCGATCGCGTGCAGGTAGAAAAGGGAATTAAAGCAGCGATAATGAGTAAACAACTAGGAAATGAAGACCTCATAACATCGCTCGTTAGTCAGGCATGCATATCTATCCTACCAGAAAAGACAACATTCAACGTGGACAACGTTCGCGTTTGTAAGATACTAGGCGCTGGCTTAGAATCATCTGAAGTGGTACAGGGCATGGTATTTAGGCGGCAAGTTGAGGGTGATGTCACGAAGAAACTGCATGCTAAAATTGCCATATACACTTGCGCCGTCGACATCATCCAAACAGAAACAAAAGGAACTGTATTGATAAAGTCTGCTGATGAATTAATGAAGTTTTCAAGAGGCGAGGAATCTCTTCTTGAAGCTCAAATCAAAGCCATTGCTGACTCAGGCGCCGAAGTCGTTGTTTCTGGTGGAAAATTCGGAGACATGGCTCTTCACTATATCAATAAATACAATCTGATGGCTGTAAGATTACCCAGTAAGTTCGACCTCCGTCGTTTGTGTAAAGCTGTTGGAGCAACGGCTCTTTCAAAATTGGTACGAATTTTCTTCATTATCCTAATTCCTTCTCTATCACTTCTATACTTATTCGAAATTTTGTCCTGCTAATATTGAATGGATTACAGACGCCGCCTTGCAGGGAGGAGCTGGGATATGCCGACACAGTTCATGTTGGCGAAGTCGGAGACACATCAATCATTGTCTTTAGGCTTGACGGTAATGAGAGCCGTATAAGTACCGTGGTGGTTCGTGGATCAACAGATAATTACATGGACGATATTGAGCGCGCGATTGACGACGGAGTAAATACATTCAAGGGATTAACAAAAGATGGAAGGTTCGTCGCTGGTGCTGGAGCTGTTGAAGTCGAACTAGCTTCTCAGATTGCTGTCCACGCCGACACACTTCCAGGACTAGAACAGTACGCAGTACGAAAATTTGCATCTGCTCTGGAAACATTCCCAAAAACACTCGCCGAAAATAGTGGGAATCGTGCCTCAGAGCTACTGTCAAAACTCTACGCTGCTCATAAGGAAGGGAAGGCTAGTTATGGGTTCAATATTGATGTGAGTGATTTTCATACAGCAATTTCTCAAGATTTCCTGAGCGAATAACTCCTTGGCAAGAATATGACGATACTATAGTAAAATGCCAATCAATGTGATTGAATAAAGAGTATTTTGCTTTCTTTCATAGGGCGAAGGTCCGGTGGTAATTGACGCCGTTGAAGCTGGGATCTTCGACCTGTATGTCACAAAACGATGGGCATTACAATACGCCGTTAGTGCCGCTTGCACTATTTTGAAAGTCGATCAAATCATCATGGCTCAACGAGCAGGAGGTCCTAAGCCACGTGCAGGTGGTCATAATAGCGATGACGAAGACTAAAGACTATTTTACATCACCTTACTCCCCTATAACACAGCAAAGACGGTAATTCTTTGATATTCGATAATTGTATCGCGTTCAATACGATGTTTACCCTGCTATACATTATTATTATTATTATTATGTATTTGAGAAATGAAGGAGAACGCATTTGCTACATTCGCATAACTGGTATTTATCCTCTGTCCTTCGATTATCGTTAGGTCAATTATGGATAGCTTTATTTTTTCACCCCAACTTTGATGGGATTTATTATTAATAATTATTACTATTATTATTGTGCTCCTTTGTTCTACTAATCCAGGCAATGCCATGGATCGTTTGCTTCTGTATACCATTTTCTATTTTTCAAATAGTGATACACACATACACACACACACGATCATTCGCTTGTTTGTAAAAAACAAATTTTTTAAATTAATAAAAATTAGGTACCCTAGTTTACCTTTCAGTTTTCTCTCTATTCTACACAATTGGACCTATGCTCCCAACTATAATGCTCAATTTTCTAAAAACATATATCTATTAGATAAGTTTGGAAATTAAATTTACTTCTTGTACTACAAATTGGTGATGATAATTTTGAGGATTCATTTCATAAGTCTTCAGATTAGATCATATTCCTTAAGAATTCAAATTTCAAGTTACCAAACGAACTGTCTAGGTCCGGTGAATTTATCTACATCAGAAAGCTGTATTCCTCGATTAAATCTGAAATCTATAATTAAGAAGAATCGATAAAATTTTGTAGATACACACGTGAAGTTTGAAACTAATTTTTACCTGTATAAAAAATTCCCTGTTGCGTTGCCCCATGACGACGAATCCCATTTGTTTTACCTGTGAACCCTCTGTGATAGATAAAACAACAACCACGATGAAACAACGCTAAGATCAATCTTACAAAAACTTCTAATACTTCAAGCAGCATGAATAACGTTACTCCCAAGTATAGGCTCAAGGCACCTCCGAGAGAGCCAACGAAACTTTGTAGCTATGCAAATATAGAATAAAAGTAATGATAATTACAATTCTGTCTTACAAAGAGTATAGTGAACTAGAGTGAACAATAGTCAGCGATATGAATATCATTGAATTTACTTTGTATGTTGGATGCTGGTCGATAGATTGTACTCTTAGATTTTCGAAAAACACATCAATTGTCAAAACGTTTTGTAGCACCAGCTGCTTTTCCCTGACTCTATAATCCGATTGGTAGCTTTCGTATCTGCAAGCTTTCGCCATACCAAAGCGTTGCGCTACCTCACACTGGTTAAAAAATTCCAATCTTTAGTCTGACACAATTCCCATACTCTGTTAGAAACCATTCTAACAATATCTTACCCAATTATTTTCATTAGGCCACGCGGCTTGTGAGATTTTTATGTCGTATGTAGTTTCCCTGGAAATACATTGGCAAGTTCTTTCAAAACGATTCAAGTTATTTAAAATTCGGAATGTAGTTGCAAGCTTTTATCACCTGCAGTCCATGTTACAGCTGCACTCCCTCGTTCTTGACTCAAATTCTTCGAGTACACGCCCGACGCAGGTGTAATCTTGATCTGTTGAGTGAGTGGTTTATTGATTGAACTTTTAATCAGTCAATTTAGGCATATAATTTCAGATTATGCACCTACGTTCTGAAGTCAGAGTGCACGGAGGCGCTTCAGTAGCTAAATCCATGTAGTTCGGATGTGTACATGAACAAAAATCTTCGAACGCTAGCTGTAAGCATACGCGCTGACATCGCTGTAACATCAAAAGTTAATTCAATCCCTCATATCCTTAGGATCTGTTGTTTAGGTTTCATATTCTTATATTTATGCATCTACCTCCATTGAATATTTATAAGCTCCTCCGACTCTTGCTTCGTACCAAGTTCGTTCCCATCCTGAAGTGCAATTAGTTACATATGGAAGTTTCTCTCTGGTAACTTGAACCTGTTTTGTTTATCAATTAGCAATTATTTATTATATCTGCGTCGGCTCTCATCCAATAATTACGCCGGGATTACGACGAACTTAACGGGATGGAACACAAACAGAAATTATTTGTTGTTCATAGGTTTTTGTCCTTTTCATTGGCATATACGTTCCGTCAGGTTCATCGTAACTTTGACTTCATGGTGTCAACATTACAAAAGTCACGATACATAGAATGTACCTCTACTAGTCCCATGCTGGTTGCTGTGTGCGGTGGTACGGTTAGTCCATTTTCACTCGGCAATGGCAGTTGCCACGGTGGATGAACAACTACTCGAGCTCCAGCTCTGGGGCTCAACCCACCTCCAATATAATTAGATTGATCCAAATACAATTCCATTGAGAGTCCTGCAATTACTCCCGCACAGAAACCATCAATCATTAACGAATTAAAAACGTAGAGACATTATGTGAGTCACAAATATACTATCAGTATATTACTCATTTACCGTAATCACTGCCAGGCATTACGGTCTTTCTGGTTGTGCCGAATGTGAAGCAGTTTCCATAGCTGGTGCTTGAAATGGTTTTGAAGAATCTGTGAAAGTTTTGAAGATGAGCTCACGAGGGATTATCGATAAAAATTGTGTGCATATTTCATACTCAAAGATAATACATACAGAGTTACGTTACTGCATGACTTTCCACTGAAAGTGCAAGCTCTAATGAATCCTGCTGCATCATGGCCCATTGCGATACGATTTTCTTCTGAAAAGTTCGCATAAAGTGCCATAAAGTTCATTAAATCGTTGAAAGATTGAGTCTGATTTATTGCAGTACTTCCGTCTTCCTCATCGCCTCCAATTCCACTTGGGGTAGTCAGTCCAGGTGAAGATTCTGTGGTTGCCATTGTCAATGTCTGGCGCATACTTCTACTGCTTCTGAACCTACGGTCTTTAAGAATATATCGCCATAGTTTATTCGCTAAGAATTTCACGTTCTACTAATCTATCCACAATTTTACCATCTCTTTCATATAATCCATAGGTGCTTCTAGGTGTCCGGTGTACATTCGCACAGCTCGTCACTGTATACAATCTGTTGAAATGAATTTCATTTCTTATTGGACGAAGATACCCTGCGTTTGATTATTGACTGAAATGCAATGCATATTAATACAACCTTCTCAATTCTTCGCCAAGATGAGTTCCTCTACTCTGTCGGACGAGTTTCCTAAGATTTCCGCAATGAACACGATTCAAATTGCACACTGTAACTGCGGGGAATGACAGGGAAGCTGCCTGTTTTAAATTCATTGCTGTTGTTACCGGATAGGTGAGATAATCTAAGCATCCTATATAAACGTCTCGGATTGTGCAGGCCAACCCAATCTATACAACAAACATCAATTGGAAGATGTATGCATTACAATATGTGATAATGATTCACAGCTATCTCACCGCAAATAGCACCGACCAAATAAAAGTAAAATATTTTCCCTGAGCATTATGAACACTTTGCAAGCCAGGTATAGTTGTGAGACCAAGGTATTTATGCCAGGTTTTCCAAACAGGTTTCCAATAACTAATTACAGATCGACCTATCTGTCTTGTTCGTCTTTTGACTCGTTTCTCAAAAACTCTCATTATCGGAGAATGAAAGAGAAAAGTGATTTCCACACATTGGCTCGCAAGCCAAGGGATATAGAGACTGGAGTCTGATATTTGTTGTGCAATTGTTACATTTTTAATCTTCTCACGCTTGGTTCAGGTCATGGGTGACCATTCCTTGCGTTTACCCTATGAATAATATATACCTAATGGGCAGCAGTAACTGAATACTACAAAGTATTTACTTGGGACAAGCATCGTTGGTACAAACTCCATGATGATGTTCTCTATGCTTATTACATTGTTGAAATCTAGAGTTCAGATTTGGAACTTGCAACGCGAGCAATCGAAGGATTTTGAGGACCTATTCAAGCATATTGAAGACTGGAAATTACTGGGACACCAATTCACGTGGAACAATATTGTTTATTCAATAATACGTAGCCAAATTACGTACATACATGTATATTTACAAAACATCAAGATGGATGAAGAGGGCTCAAACGATAATGAATATCTTCCAAGTTAAATAAATATGAATATATTCGTAGAGTATCATCAATGAATTACGCAACTACGTGACTTGAGCGGTACATAATTCCTAAGTTTTGTCCTTCACTTGACTTGTACACGAGTCAAAGTAGGCGCCACAACTGCTCCTTTCCCAGGCACAGAAAGCGGTACACCTTTATAAACAGCTTGTTGATTATCGTCAGTCACAAGATCCGGTGCGCACGTTTCGAATACCTTCTTCTTAGGGTTTAGAATAACGTCAGGAACACGAGGATACCCTTCAACGTGAACTAAGTCTCCTGGTACCGCCCCGGAAGGTGGAATAAGAACCTCAACTTTATCAGGAGTAGAAGCGCACATGACCATCGCCTCAGAAGTCACTCCTCGCATCTTTGACGGCTTTAAATTACACAGTAGAACCACCATTCTGTTCTGCAGATCTTCGATAGGCACAAATTTCACTAATCCGCTTACCTGAAATCACGTTTCATCATCTTATTTGATACAATTGACAAAATCTACTGTTTATTTAGCGCCCACTATAATATAACGAGGAAACCATAACAAAAATACAGATAGAATAGGCTGTTCTTATGAATGGTATTGAGCGTACCACAGTCCGATTTTTTCCTTCGCCTACATCGATTTCTTCTACATAAAGGGAGTCGGCGTCCGGATGTTTTTTTACATTCACGATTTTTCCTACTCTGAAATCAAGTCTGCCAACATCTATCGGCGCCTCTTGTGTTTCTGCAGCTACTTTCTCTTTAACAGCTTTCGCCCCCTTAGATCCCTTGTTGGCTTTAACTTTAACCTCAGAATTTTTTTCAGCTGTGGCAGTAGGAATAGAGATATCATCAGACTGAGTTTCTTGAGTCTGAGGTGCAGTTGGCTCCCGCGTTTTACCATCGGCTATAGGAATCTTCAAAACAGAAATTCGATGTTTATTCATTTATTTATTCATTCGTTACCATTCATATATGAGGGGTTTGAATAATGTACCTGGGTTACACCACGGAGAGTTTCTAGCCTGACCAATTCGGTTTTATATTTCTCTATTTCGTTACGAAGTAATTGATTTTCCAACGCTAGATCGCCGGCCCGATCAACGATCGATAACTCGTTTTGATTTTTCTTCAACTCCTCGACCTAATGGAATCAAGAAAAGTCGTTTAAACAACGTTTGCGAGTTGTAAGTTGTATTCTTTGGGGTTTGTTTATTTTTGAGAGAATAAAATCCAAGCAATCTTCAAATCAATAGAGAATTGACATAAAAAACGGGAAATCTTCGAGATCACTTGAGATTCGGTTAAGTTAGGTTAGATTATGGCAACGTGTTTATTCATTTACTTCTGATTTCAATACTGCTATTATTTGTTCGGCGGCAGTCGCCTTTGATTCTAAACGTTTTAAAATATCAGCTGATGCCATTTTCGACTTGACGAGATTGTTGACCGAAGCGTAAGATGATTTTAATAAACTTTTCACAAAAATTGACATTCCATACGTTCCAAACGTAGTTGAAGCAGCCGAAAACCAATGAGAAGAGAACTTTATTGGCTGACATGAACTAGAACATGAAATACAATCAGTCGGTAATAGCGTTGAGTGTAGACAACGGTAATAGTAGCCGCGGCGCCCCTTACCCTCCGAGGTTTGTTGGCAACGATGCATTCAACAATGGGTAACAATAGAGATTTCATGCTTCTGCAATAGCACTTTAAATGGACAGAACCCGTTTCGGAAACGATTTTTGTCTCTATCAATTTTGATGAAACTTCGAGAATTTATTGGGTATGACAGCAGAAAGTGGCTAAGAATCCTACTTTTCCGAAACATTGACCAAATTCGATGAAAATGAATATTCCCCATGTTAGTTAGGTTAGGTTTACCAGCGGTGACTCCAATCACGGCCGACTAGTCTTCTCGCTTACGGGATTCAACAATGTCTAACAATGCACTTAACAGTAAGGTTTCATCAGGTTTCATTCGTCTGAAATAGCACCGTTGATAGCACTGACGTGGACAGTCGGACGAGGTATTGTTCTGAACTTTTATGCAGCTACACGAGTGATGTGATTATCCGAAAATGACAGCTGTTGCCTGGGACGAAGTAAAACGACTAGCCGCCGATTTTCAAAAGGCGCAGCTCAGTTCAACATTGCAAAGGTTTATTTTCCATTGATTCGTATTTCATATTATCGTTCATAACCCGGCCCGTTGCTCGTCCTTACGTAGTGTGTACATAACTTAGGTCTAACCACAACATAACCCCCTTTGATTATTATTCATCCAATCCGTAGCATATTTCAATGTGAAAAAAACACTTGCAGTGTTTGAGATTTCGAACAAGTATAATACCTTATCTTTTTCGTGGCTCACACGCTTAAAGTATAAATTATCTCAATTTTATCTACATATAACTTCTATCCAATAGAGTAGAAATAGTCTGACTATTCCTACAATAATATTGTATGGGGTGTGTAAAAAAAAAGAAGACGGGCCAGTATATGAAATGCGAGTAAAATCTAAATGCATTGATCTATCGAGAAACTGACCGTTTCAATTATAACAATAATTAATTTGTGTTTTCCGAAAACCGTGCAAAGATCTTGCAAATAATGTTGTAAATTTTTGTTATCAGACTTTCAGAACACAACTGCGTAGAGATTGTGACAAAGCTTATAGAAAATAAGCTTCTGGACGTGGTATTTACGACCGATGGAAAGGAGTATATAACGCCACAGCAGCTCGTGAGGGAGATTAAAGATGAGCTACAAGTTGGCGGAGGTCGTGTAAACTTGACTGAACTTGCCAAGATACTGAATGTAGATTTATCTCAGGTATCAAAGGCAGCTGCCGACGTTGAACGGCATGATAAATCAGTCAAGCTGGTTCTAGGCCAGCTGATCGATAAAACCTACTTGACGAAAATATCCGGAGAGATAAACGACAGGCTAACTCAACACGGACATGTCGAAGTAGCCCAGTTGACTCTGCATTATGATCTTCCTGCTGAATTCTTACAATCTACTATAGAAAAAGAATTAGGAAAGACAATATTTGGAAGGCAGGATGCTCAGGATCCGAGAGTCTTTTATACCGAGGGATACGTGGCACGGAATAAGGCCAAAACTAGGGGAGCATTGTCCGCTATCACCAGGCCCACCCCAATCTCCGCAGTACTGGGCCAATGCGCCGTACCTGAAAGAATATTTCCTTGTAGGTTGAAATTTTGAACTGTTATACGAAAGGCGCAGCATATTTCGTGAGATTTTTACTATTAGTTGATTGGGTCGGAAGTTTGAGCAAAATCATTCCTCTGTTGCAGCAATATTCGATAATTTGCAAGAGATGAGACAGGTTCCAGGAGTTGTAACTGGGAAACAGGGCGGTAATGGAATTTACGTCCCTTCAATTTATTCAAAGAGTCAAAGCGAATGGGTGGACAATTTCTACAAGCAAAATGGCTACCTTGGTTAGTATCTGGGTTTGATTCTGTTTCTATCTCACGATCTGTTCTAAATCTATTGTTTTTATTCTATTCAGAATACGACGCGCTTTCACGGCTCGGTTTCTCCGATCCACAGAATTTCGTTAAGCGTCATTTTCCAAATGAAAAATTGACGCTGCTCGATTCGGTTGCGGTTGGCACAGCCGTGACTGATCAGGTAGACGCAAATGTTGAGGAGGCAGTGGCCACTGGATCATTTGCTGATGTCTATCCGCTCCTACCTTCAGTCTTCGGTCCTGAAGACGCCGAGGCATTGTTAAGAGATGCGACAAAACGAACAAAAGCAAATATTCATATATTTGCAAATACCGTCGCCGTTTCCGACGCGTTTTTGCAAAGTCTGCTTATACCATTCGAAGGAATAGCTGAGAAGAAGGCTAAGGAGGCTGTAGACAGTGGTAAATGGTTACAATTCGTTGCTGAAACTAAAATAAAATCAAAGATCATAGACCAGGGTGAGTCTAGGATCGATAAGAGAGAAGAACGGCGGAAAAAGGCTGCCGGTGGTAAAGCCGGTGGGGGTAGCCAGGGTCGTGAGACAAGAACAAAATCTACAAAGAAGAAAAATAATCGTGGGAGAGGAGCTGCTGACGTGGATTCAGACGATGCGCAAGAAACCCAGAATAATTCAAAGAGAGAATTTATATTGATAACAATCGACGATATCGCCGCTGAAATCGGCAAAGACGAGAGCCTCTCTGATATAGAAGGGCTCGTTAATGAAATCGCATCTTATTTACAACCGAATTTAAACAAACAGGCATTAGCGGCGGCTGAAAGAGTCGCGCAAACATCAAAAACAAATAATCTGAACGTTGTTGAAGAGAGGCTGAACGTTCTTGGCACAAATATCCGCATATTTGACAAGGGTATAAAACAGCTGGACAAAAGTATACAGCCTGCTCTTGCTAAGTATCTCATAAAAACATTGGGCGTCGATTTTGTTTCTGAAGTTTTCAAACTCGCTGCGCAACAAAATGTTATCCAATGTCCGGATGTGATTACAAATGAATCGAGGGTGAAAATTATCGCTGAATTACCGTCTGACGTTAAAGAACCATTAAACAATATGCACAAGGCAGTCGCTGGATCTTCAGTTGACGATTTTCTCAACTCAGTTGAACCTGCGCTGGCTGCCTGCTGTCTCGTTTTTCGTAAATTTGATAAAAAGAAAGAGAGACCAATGGTCCTTGGCCACAGAGAGGGTCTTCTCGAGCAATTGACGGCTACCAGAGATCCTGCTTTAGCTCTACACTTGACTACTAGCGTCCTTTTCACAGCCGCTACGCAAAGTGCCCTCCACATGTCCGGCAGACACGTTTTATCAGTTCTTGAAGTTTTAAAACCGCATATTCAGCTTGAAGCTGCATCTACGTTATCAAAATATCATGGTTCGTAGTTCTAAATTACAAATTTTCGATCTTTACCATGAAAATCAAGAAAAATTCTATCCTCAATGTGGCCTGTTTATTTTTTCAGATTTAGTTTTGCAGCTCCTTAGTTCAACGGATGAAAATCTTAAGCAAGAAGCTCAAACCGCTCTTGATGATGGAATTGACGAGATAAAAAATATCGCCATTAATTTTAAAAAACAATTGAAATCTGATAACCCACAGGACTCGTAGTAATGTGTCTAGAAAAATTCCCTGCGGTGATCTTCACCTATTACCTTGATTCTATTACATACTATATTTGTGAAAATTTGGCAACCTTCTTCCCTCCAAGATCGACAATTGAAACAGAGCGGAAAAAGTATATTTTATTGAATACAAACGTTGATATACTACGTGAAAGCTTAGTAATATATTATACCCAAAATTGTGCTATATGTATTTTATGAATCTGCTATTATTGGCCGATGAAACATATTCTACCTACTATTTTGTACTCGACATAAGTTCTATTTGCACCGTTGACTTCTACACTCAACGATTTGCACAACAACGTGGCGGAACGTCGAATGGCGCCACCTGCGTGATCGTCAGCCTATGTCGTCAGCCCGCTCACAGCTGGGACTGCCGTCGAGGGGCAAAGAGAAACAAACGACAGTGAGCCAGAGCCTCGCCGCGTGCTGAAATGCGGTTCAGGTCGCGCCAAGCCGTGAAGTGAAAAAATAAGACAACATGTAACAATTTTTTGTTGTTGAGTTTTATTTCAAATTTTTATCCCTCGATCAATGTTGTTGGATGTGAATTAGCCAGTTATAGTATCCTCGGAGTGAATTCTGAGTGTATTTATTCGGCGATTTTCAGTCATAGGGTTTCGTGTCGAGGGCGCCAAGGGAAGAAGTTTTGCTTGCGGGCGGTAAGTTTGAACTTGAAATATTCATTATTCAGTGAAAATCGCTGTGCGGTTTGATAAGCGCGATGGAATTTGTTTTTGCTGACCGCGGACGTAGTCGATGGAACTTCCAGGCATTAAACTCGTTTACTGTATTATTGCAAAAAAAAGGTGACACTGAGAACGTATTCGTTACCTATTAAGTTCTGTGTAATCAATTCGTGCGGAAATACAGGTTCACAATTATTCTATTCATGATTATGAACTATACTCCTAGGCTTAGACAAGTGTGGCGTTTGCATAGTTGGCGCGTGTTTTCGATCCACGGTGTACATAAGGGGAGGTACCTGAGTAGACGGCAAGAAAAACAGGTAAACTTCGGGAATTTTTATCTGAAAAACTAATGTTTCGATTGGATCCGGGTTTTTTTTATTGGAAAATATGTACATTGAGGTATTTTGAGGAATTTTTTCAAATAAATTCGTTGAGTGGAAGCGCCGTTGTTGTGGTCAGCGTCAGACTTTCTGTTCGTTGACATAGCTTATGGTGCCAAGGATTCCGGGCAATCGGTTGATCTGAAACAGGAAAACACAACGGATTTTCAAAATATAATATACAAAGGAGTCCGCTACGTAGGATTTTGTTGAAATTTTCATTTTTGGCGGAATTGCGACGGTCTTAATTTAACATTCGTTTTTCGTTCGCAATTTCCGACGATTGTGTTGGCATAAAGAAGCAATGGTTCAATCGAATGAAAAACCCCTACGTAGCGGACGAGAAAAACTATCGAAGAATATTGTATCTAAATTTGAACAAAATCGGACGAGCCGTTTTCGAGATACATCTGACACCGACTTTGAAAACTATGTTTCGAGATAATCGCGTTTGAAAAGTGGGTAAAGAAATGACGCGCTCGGCCGTTGGGCCGCTGCATGATCTTTCGGTAAATTCTCCGTATAATTTTGGCGATTGCGGAATTTCAACATGATAGAGATATTTTTTACCTTACCGTTAATCAGCAATCCCAGGGCCATACATCGGTCCCTCCGAAGTACTCGCTGCTTCGTCAGCTGCAATTTTCGATTGTCTGCGCTGAATTCTCCCTTCACGGGTCGCGTTTCGAGTTTGAATCTCAGCCTTCGCAATGCGGTCCGCATCCTCGATCTCGCATTGCCTATCAGCATTTCTCCCGACTTGAATTCCCAAGGCATCCATCACTTGGAGATAGGATTTTGCCCCACAGTTAAAAACGCATGTGGCAATATTGGCAGCAATGTTGACAACATTTGAACCGTTGTGGGATATTTTGGGAGCTATTCTCCAAATGACGTTGTTGAAGCTTTCATTTGCGTTCTGTGTAAATCCGCCGACGCAGCGTTGTAGTAAATCATCAGAACTTAGGTCCCTAAATATTGGTTCGATGGCTTTAGCAACATCCGAATGTAGAGCGGGCTCATGGTGATAGTCCTTCAATGTTTTAGTAGCCTTTGCTTGCTGCCAAGAACACCAGGAGTCACTTCCTGGTGGACACTGGTCATGCTGTGGCTTATCATCCGTTTATCATTTATTTATCATTTTTTTATCATCCAATCATCCGCATGGCGAAAATAAATCTCGTATTTATTTCGTACGCTTTTGAAATATATGGGCAGGAGGATACACTTCGGGGCTCACAGGATGGACATTCTATTTTTATTTTAAAACCAAGGCCACGAGTGGAGGTTTTCGTGATGGTAATTGTCTGTCCGCAGTCTTTACATTTCACGTGTTCACTTATAAAAGAAAAAACAGTCACAAAATTCAGCAAAACGTATTCGATACTGTGGTTTATACTCGGTTCTAAATCGATTGATTTCCGAATTTTTTTGGCAGAAGCACTCACTTGACTTTCATCTTTTTCACATTCATGGCGATTCAACGGACGTCTTCTTTTCGGAGTTTTGTCTTTACGGATCTTGAGCGTCGCTCTATCCGTTCTTGAGATTTTACTTCGCTGGTCTTTACGGTTCATTTTATCGATTTCACTAACGAACAACGGAATAGAAAATACTATTCACTCCTGTAGGATGAACGATAGACTGACGCTTCGACACAACCTCAGGCCCCCGGAGTCGTCCTACCCTTGAATACCTGCTCGCTCAAACAAAAGGCCCCAGAGCGACAGCTGCAAACCCAACCGACCGCGCTCGACGTTCTGTCGCCTTTCGCAGAATAACCCACAACTTCTACAATATTGCGAATTTCTACATGAAATTTAAACACAATGTTCATTGAACTACAAACTACAAGCAAACAAAAAAAAAAAAAAAATCGATTTTTTGACAAATTCACTCAGGTACCTCCCCATAACGCGCACAAGTTTCGGCCGCGGCGCCTATCCGTCTGCAACTTATAATACGTTCGAGTAATCCGGTTAGTGGAAATTATCGATGGGATAATCATGCAATAGCTGTATCGTGTACGGTGTAGCCCGTATAAAGATAAAGAACTTTGGCAAGGAGAAGATACAAATTTTGCGCGGAAGTTGTATGTTATTCCAGTGCGTCAACATTTCAATAACTCTTGATCGAGATTCGTTCTTTTTCCTCAAACTGTATGTGTCCACAATTATATCAGATTTATTGATAAGTTCATAAATATCACCACCGCCGGACTTTTCATCCTTTTGATTCTTGATAACTGAAGGTTTTCAAGTTAGTCCCAACATCACTAAGCGGTTCTCCATGGTATTTTCGATTTATTATGAGTCTTCAAACTAAACCAGTACAGATAAATATAGGGATTCAACGGCGTGGGCTGTTCCTATTCTTGTGTGTAACATAAAGAGTTCTCTTCGTTTAAAGTTTCAAATTTTCATAAACTCCAACGTGCGGACGCTTTGCATCCCTTGCGCTTTTTGTCCAGTTTACCCGAAATTTGTTACTCCCCAGTCATGTGCGGTAACACATCCTATTCGTATTTCAACGGAGACGTTTCATAATGAAAGAATGATCTTGATACGGCAAGTTCGAAGTTCCAAAGAAGTTCGACATCACGACTATATATTGTGGTCCTTTTTCAATGTGCCCATGCATAAATAGTTGTACGAGTGCGTCGTCGGGCGCAGTTTCAAAACGTGGAAGAAAGTTTTCTCTATCCCACCAATCCCCATAGCCGCGCCGTACCAAATATTATCACGACTGTTACAAGTAGAACCATAATAATATCTGCTTGTGAGGTTTTCGTCACAGCAAGTAGAGTTGATTCCATGACGATGTACCGTTTGAGAATACAACAATCAATCGAAAAAGGCACCGAGAAATCGTGCATGTCACTCTTTGACTTCAACATCAATGTATGCATGTATATGCATGTATATGCGAATGCTGCGTTGTATGCTACTGTAATACAGGAATCAATGGCTCATATCCATGTGTCATGCGGTCATGAGGTTACATGCAATAACCGATAATGTCGATCGACTAATCGGTCGGTGGCACTGATATAACTACAATATATCGGCGAGGAAGCTGTAGGTACTTGGAATTATGGTCCATCGCCGGAGCTGCACGTGCGAGACAAGTACAATAACGGACGCGGAATTTTTCAACGCCACGGAGAGTTGGTCGCAGCAAAATCGTCGGCGGTATAGTATATATAGCCGCGAGCTATATCCGCGTAAAGTGAGTCATGTGTATACCAATATTATATGTCCGGAACTGTTGCCCGCGGCATGTCTACCTAGTTTGTCGACGTTAGCGAGATTTTGTTGGCTTCAGACGCGTCTAAATTACAATTCACGCATTCAACGATAAAACCTATTACGTGCGGCTCGACGAATCGAGTCGTTTACACCGCAGGAATTGTTACATACATAGGTGCTTGAATTCCCGACATGCGATGTTCTTTGGCATATCGCTGATTGCGACCATTCAATATTCCACAGTTATAGATATTATGCCTATACATGTAATGTTTAAATTATACCGAATTGAACTCCCACATCATCATGCTTTCGCATATATGCTCATGCAGGCGGTCTACGGATCAATCTATGTAAAGTTTATTATGTAAATGTGTTCAATTGTTGTTTCTTCGTTTTTATTTCAAGCTTGGATCATGATGAACTTATGCGCGACGAAACGGGACGGAACGTAGACAGAAATGAATTGTCCATATTTGTTCTGTCCTTTTCATTGGCACATATGTTCACATTCCGTCCTGTTTCGTCATGATTGAAGCTTTACATGTGCAAAGATACCTCCGCGCTCCAAACATTATCAACTCTTGGTTTTCGTTGATTTACATACAGTTTGATACGCTGAAGATATGATTGGGATGATATACCGTCGATGCAGGTATCCCAAAACACGTTTACAACCTGTGCAATTTTTGTTGTGTGAACAGCCGAGAAACTCATACCTAATACGGAACGCGGGGGCACTAGCTGTAACCTGGAAACCTACATTATATTATGTTGTATTCTTTTCACTCTTTTACGTTATATTATATTATATTATATTATATCGGTTAGGTAGGTATATTGCGTGTCGTGCGATTGTCGTTGGTCTGTGGCGCAGTCGTCTCGCAACCGCGACGGACGCCGGGTGCTCCCGTTGACGACTCGCTCCCGCGTCTCGAATATAGTCTCTTGACCGATATTTTATACGCTCGTAAAATCGACTGATCGACGAAACGGGACCTTGTGATCCTCTCGTTGGTGGTCATGTCACAAGCGCGGCGGATAACGCATTTCAATAATTAATCAGCTGGGTGTCTTTGCACTCATATCGTCACATTATTCACAATCAGCTGTGCAGACATTTTCTGCAAGCGATAAGATAAAAACGAAGGTACAGACATAGTTTGACACAAATTATTATGTTCCTATTATCATACGAGTAAATATATATCTCCCGTCGGAACTTCTGTGAGAGGGAGAGAAATAATATTGTTCGACTTTGGATGAATTTTTGTCTTATATTAGTGCGGTTTCGTCAATCTGAACTACAGATGGAAAGCTTCGACTATATTGCTACCACGTGTCTGACCGCGCTTACTCTTCACGTAGACGTAAGAGACTTATTATTAGTCAGTACCGATTATGCGGTGTGCCTACATCTCCTTTTAATCTTGCGTTACGCTACCGCTACCCTCTACGGTGGTGTACATTTATCTATGCTTTATTTTCTGCGATCCATTTTCTGACTACGTTGAATAGATAAACTCTGCCGGGTTAATGATAGCTGTTGAGTTAAAAATGTCTGAAGTTCTGTCTTTTTCCGGAGCAAACTGCTTCCGCAGGAACATGCCGTAACAATAGAATTCTATTAGCGGTCAAGCGAATAAAACGAATTTTGAGTTGGGCGTGGTTTAGGCGGTTATAGAAAAACTCCCTGAGTATGATGACAGTTGGCTTAATAATCACGTTGATCCCTTTCTCTCGTTCACTGCAGATTACAGGGAGTCCGCAGCAGGTGCGATAATCGTGCGGACATGACCGTGACTGAGAGCGGAGACGTTAAGCGGCCCTCGAGCCCGGACCTAGGTTACGTTCCGCTCCAGGGTACCACCGGCGATGGAGAGGGTGGCGAAGAGCGTGCCTCAAGCGAGGAGTCACAGCAGGGTAACAATAACAACGTGCAAAGAACCGACGAAGAACGCGGCGCTCTTATTCCGCCGCAGGATCGAACAGGGCACTTGATTCTGAGATCGAACCTGCAACCTAGCGAGGAACTGGCACCGTTGAATAAGAAGGACCCGGAAAGCCCAGACAATGGTACTCCCGGGTCGTTTGCCGCCACAGCAAGCGAGTTTGAGCCTCCAGACGGCGGCGTCAGAGCTTGGTCAATCATGATTGCAAGTTTTCTCATAAACGGGATTCTGTTTGGCATAATAAACTCTTATTCGATCGTATACGTCGTACTGAAAACGAAGCTCGAGGGAAACAACGTAACCGATGCATCTTCCAAGGCCTGTAAGTTATCAAAGAATCAATACTTTTATATGGTATAGTAAAATCGTCCAAAAGAAATTATGCCACCGAGAAAAGTACGTATACTATAATGTGGGTACTACTATAATGTGGGGTCGGGAGGGAGCTGGAAGATGGAGCAATTGCGAACGCACGATATTTCTCTACATTTCTCTCTCCCCTACTCCCCTGCACTCGTACACGTCGGGAAGTTGACTTCATGTTCAGTGTTCGCACCTGAGCTGGCTGAAGGCGGGAAAGTTCGTAAGCTGTTCGAATCGAGTGGTCTTGAAATATTTCGATGAATCTGATGGAATTTTTGCTAGTTCTACAAACTGATGACATTTCCTGGGTTTCTTCAATATCATGTTCACTATTTTGCCCGTGGAAAGTGGGTCTGATGAAATTTCATTCCTTAATCTCAAACTGCGATCATCAAAGCGGTTCGATTTCTGAATTCAATCTTTCGTTCAATTGAACGTTTGGGGGTAATTACGAATGTTGGAAACCACCCCAAGCTCGTGTCTTATAGTGGATTACAATATAGTTCAGCTGTGAATCGTTGCATTTCCCGTATTTTTAGAATGATAATCATTGATAGGTATGTTCCATCCATTTTTCTTATCTCAAATGTCACGAAAATATGAAAATCACACCGAATATAACGTCAACGAACTAGAACAAGCAGTAACACTGGTTTGTTTTATCCTTCTTATGTTTTTGGCGTTCGGATTCGCCCGAACAACACGTTCGAAGTTATCCCAGCGGGAAGTCGGGGTGATTCCGAATTGCAATGGTTCTGTTCTTTTATGAAATTCCCGTCAAACATTGAATTCTCAATAAAAACTGCATCTCATTTCGTAGATAATGGACCAAAGTTCAATACACAATGAATCATAGTGTGACGATTTAACATGATGTCCTTATTTGTTCGTTAATTTTCCTCAGGTCTTCACAATTACTCCATCTTTCCTTATCACATATCTATACTAGTGACTATAGTCTATGCTCAGGGGAAACTTGATACGAAATGCCCCGCGCCAAGTTCCAAGTGTTCGAAGTGAAATCCCGGGACTTAGCGCCGCCATGACATCAAATCTCCGTAAGCCTGTTTACTTGTATCATGAAAACCGGCTGGTGTCTAGGTATAACAACACATAAGGCAAACAATATTTCCTGAAGCGAGAGTTTCCCGAACTTCGTCCATTTTGGCCCAGTTTCAATTTTCTTCCAATACTTTTGTCGTTTTTGCGAGAATGATGAGAGTCCCAACGAGTCTACATACGTTTGCACATTGAATTGTACAAGTCACTCATATTTCCACGTTGGCACGGTGCAATGACCAATTGCACGCTTGATCAGTGATCTATAGCTGAACAACAGAAACAATTATTAACGACATGCTGCCTATGCCGCAAGAAGCTTCCGCAACGGCGAGCGGCTCTGGGCTCGGGTTTTCACGTGGAGTTAATGAGTCGATGACCCGCAACTATATCATAATTTTCCGCATTCAACGAGTGAACACTGTCAGAGTATGAAAGTATTCTTGTGTACGTACGAGTACGTCATGGTTAGATGATCAACGAACAACAACAAACAACTCGTTCGTGCTGTGAGGCGGAATCTATAGTCATTCATACTGCCATATACGCGTATATAGTAATGGCTCGCTGCGTAAGTGCGGCAGCGATTGATGAAGTTTACTGAAGTACCTGGGCTCATAGGTACGTCGCCGATGAGTTGATCGTTATAATTATTCCCTCGTGTCGGTTACGTATGAAAGATTACAAAATCTTTAAATTTCACATACCGTGAAACATGTGCAGTGTTTTGGCCGAAAGCTGTTCGGCATATGACTGCAGCATTCAACGAAAGTTGCATTGTTTCCTGGTGTTTGATGTTGAACGCACAGCAGCTTGTATGCCATATATATAATAATGGGAACAAAGGCCTCGCGCTCACGACTGTTTCATAAAATTGATTCGTTCGAATCTTAATTGCACTATGCCCGAGTACCCTATCGGTCGATCCCGCGCCCTTTGTGTCCCAATCACTTCGTTATCAGTGAACAGTCCAGTCTCCAGTATAGTACACTTATTGGACCACACGGCTCACTTGTACATCTGTACACACATTTCTCATACTTGGAAACCGTTTTTCTACGACCCGATTTTAATTGCAAATATCGGTATCGATCTATATCGGATGCAATACGGACGCGTAGGAAGACTTGAAACTCGCGAGTTGCAACGATCTCTCTAAGAGTCTAGTTTATATCTTACATTATTATTCATTCTGCAGTTCGTTACAGATTTATTGAAGTTATACTTATCTAGCGAGTAAGTATATATATAGATAATGAACCTGATAAGATATTAAAATTTATATTGACGTCGGAGTTCGTTTTCAAGCCATTCATTCAATATCTGAAATTCAAAGGTTTGTGTACTTGTCGACGCGATCGTTCAAACATCGTTTGCGTATACAATAGGTGCGGCCAAGCAGGACTCAGAGAGTCCGATAGCCCAACTTAATGTTAGGACGCCGAGGACGTCCTTGCTGTCATTGAGGTAAATGACTATCGCCCCATCAATCATGCTAAAGGACAAAGCGCAATCCTATCTACGTGGATACCCCATACGAGCTAAAGCGACCACCCACGGAGGAGTACATAATTCTATGAACATTATATGAAAAGCGGTATCCTATTTGGCAAATATGCGTGCGTTGAGCTGGATGATTTGTAGGACAATTTGACTCGCGCCTTCACCGTATTCCATATATCTATGTACACGTATAATCTCGGTGACTTGTTGATTCTTTGCAAGACAGATCGCTGGTCATTCTATACCGCTTATATATGATCCCATGGCGTCTCGTGTTTGCGGCTATCTTTCGTCGAATATTATATACTCATACAGTTTCCATCGGGCGCTCTGGGGTAACCGATCATATCGATATAATCATCACAGCTTTCAGATATATCCCCGATGATATTATACTATATGATCACACGTGTACGACGTGATAATCCAATGCCAGTAGATACCCGATAGCTTCTATATTCTGACCGCCGACGCCACAGATTAAAAAGAAAAATAACCATCCATACGATAGAGTGGCAATCCTATGGTGACTGTCTTCATGACTGCTTTCGCTCGTGCTGTCTCCGTTATTCCCATTGAAATAAAATCCGTGAAAAATTGTGATTGCGTAATGATCACGATTGAAATATCCGTGCTATAGAATCTGAGTATTACATGCGCTCGTGGGCATACCTACGAATGATGTGTTGTCAGTTCAATATTTTGTGCTAGTAGTAGTAGTTGTAGTAGTATCGTAGCAGCGGTACTAACGCAAGCAAGTTCGCCTCTCCTCGGGCGTTGGGCGATTAGCAATTCCTAGCACCAATTGTCCATCAGTTGGCTAGGATACTTGGGCGTACGTGGGTTTATTTATATACTTATAGTACAATATAACGTTGCTGAGTAATATCAAGTTCATTATATTAGAGCCACGCGTTGAGGACGAGTGAAAATGATGAATTACAACCTGGACTCGGATTTCATCCGCAATGGTTGATCCACGATGAACGGTGCAGTGAATTAGCAAGTTTGAGGCTGCTCAAGCGACAAGGTGATACGTACCACCAGCCGGACATCTTACGCATATGGTAGCTAAAGCTGGAAAGCCGTAGAAAAGGCGAGCTCGCTAGGTATTGGTAGAATAGACAAGATTTTCGGTTACTTATAATTTCGCTTCATCACGAATTTCCAATGACTGCGACGGACCGTCGGAATTCATAGCAAAAATGAAGCGTCTTTCTGATATGTCTGAGAGCTATGCTCGACAGGTTTATACGACGGATGAATGGAGAGGCCACGGTCGGTCGGCTTGTCCAGACCGCGACGTTTCGACCTAGTAATTAGCTCAAATTATACATACAAGACAAAAATCAATTCTGATCTTTGCAAGCACATCGATGATTTCCCTTAGAAGTGAGCGCGTCCACTGAAAGAAATTGAATCGGTAGAGACATTACTTGACCCCTATTACGATTAATGACCAATTAATTTAGAATGAATTTAGGTCTAGCTCTTAGTCATTCAGGATCGTGCAAGGCATTCACTCGGCGGTACGGACGTCAACCTCATTTAACAGTTAAATTAGCCTGCTTATAAGGGTCGCCCTGTATGGCAAAAATAGATTGTCACAGGTTTCAGCCCACAAATCTATTTTTGCCCGTATTATTTTTTATGCTTTTCTGTATAATATTTCTATAACTCCGACGAACAGTACAATCGTTTGAGAATTACCTATAATCTGTATTATACTGAATGCATCAACCATGTGGACTTTGTCAACGAATGCAGCTGCACGTATCTGCAAAAGCGACCAACTTCGTACACGAAATGTCTGTATAAACAAATAGGAGATTCTTCACCCGCAAACCTGATAATTCGAAAGTGAAGTACGCCATTGCCATTGTGGGAAGGATTATCGAGGAAATCACTCGTTATTGAGGATTCCCATTAGTGTGAAAAAGATTGACGCGAAGTACGTGCTAAAACCAACTTCCTTCGGATTCCGCCCACTGGAGTACTCTAACTAATTCTTCCCGACATTTTCTGTGCGATTTTAGAGGTACACTAGATACCGCTTCCAAGGAGGCACTCAGTCAATTGTCGTCATTTGTCTATTTACATGAATAATCAAATTTTATTCGCGATAATTGGTTGTCTACTGTCTCCGGCTAAGCAGCCGCGACGCGTGAATCACTGACTTGGTTAGAAACAGTCGTCTAACCCTGAGAAGAGAATAAAGAAAGAAGAACTAAGCCTTATAGTTTGCCGATCTTTCGAGCGTAAACTAGAGCGCTCTTTTCACCCACCCACCCACCAAACAAACTAGATAGATTGATCATATGTACAGGGGACTTGCCCTTGCACTTGTGGCCACGAACGCCATGCGCCGCTGTGATGATCGAAGTGGAGTGATTTGCCATGCGTGAGTATGTATAGTATAGAGATAGATCAGCGCCTGCTGCAGTTATCGCTTCACCGAGCAATGGTGTATAAATTTGTATAAATTGGTACCCGTGTAAACTTGGCGTTTGTCATTTTTTTATGTAAATTTTGAGTGGCACAAAACAGTACGAGTGGATACACAGTACGTTTTCTTTACTGTTCCGAGGATAAACAATTTACAAGCCTACTATTAGTTCTGGGATCTTTCCAATTAGCAACTTTCAAATATTATGGTGGATGTCACTTTTTGGGCCATATCTATCTATATATCTATCTATCTACCATTGACACGTTTTATTCACCTTTAACATCGTTCAATGAAATATTATTCTCATAACGCTCGATCAGCGACTCGATTGATTGATTTAAGTGAACTACTTAGGTAGCTACTCCACGCGAACCGCTTTCGCTGTTGCACAAATATTAAAACGTGCATATTTTCCTCATGCGTAGGTATAGTAAATGACTAATTATGTCGAATAAAGGTTAGAAAATTTCCGCCAATATGATGTAACGGTCGACCAAGTATTTGTTACGAACTATGACGCACAATTTCCTTCATATTTTTTGCTCTTCAACTATCCATTATTTTGTTCCTTGTAATCTTATCGCAGCCCGCGGTCGATGGTGCGGTATCACAAACTTAGGCTTCAATTACTCCTTCCCTCTCGTTTTTACTCGATAATAGATCAAATTTTAATCGACGCGTCACTTCTATAGAACGATTACTCCATGACCCGCCATAGCATGGATGACTTTTTATAGTATAATAATATTCACTCGCGCCAATATAAAATGTACACGCAATACGTGAGTAGATTGACCATGGCGCTAGAAATTCATATGCGCAAAAGTATATGCACAGGGTGTCCCAATCGGGAACGCCGTTCCTAGTCTTCTCCTTTTTTTCTACATTCAACTACCCTCAAGATGCAGGAGACAAAGTAATGCCTTCTTTTCAGCGCTCGTCGGCTCCTTGTCAATCGGCACAACGTTTCTCTTGTCACCAATTGCCGGTATCCTGACGGATATAGTTGGCATCAGGGTGACTACTTTCGTCGGGGGAGCCATTTCTTCGTCAGGGATGCTTCTGTCATGCATCTTCCACGACAAGGTTTTATTTCAGTTTACATACCTCTGTTTCCATCGAATAGAGAAATGGAATACCGAGATGGCACCTCGATCCATATGCTCACTTTTTAGCATTCTTTTATTCCGTGCAGATTGAGGTCTTGTACTTGACCTACGGTGTAATGTACGGCTTGGGCGCCAGCCTCGCCTACACACCCAGCCTCGTAATACTTGGGCATTACTTCAAGCGTTACATGGGTTTGGCAAATGGGGTTGTGACAGCGGGTAGTTCCATATTTACTATCATCACGCCGGTGGTAATGCAGGCTCTTCTCCGAAGCGTCGAACTTCAGGGTTTATTCGGCAGTCTGGCGGCTCTCACCGCGATCGTTATGGGCTGCGCGGTATTGTTCAAGCCCATTCTACGTGAGTAGCAGAGGAATTATCCTGAGTATACTAGATACCTCGTCGCTATGTTGACGAATATATGTTATTTCTAATATAAATTGGTATTGCCCATACGTTGAACTGGTACAGCACCAACGAAACCGGAGACCGATCGCGCGCGTCACCGACCAAGCATGTGGGTAAAATTGAAGCAGATGGTGAATACTTCGATCTGGAAACGTAAACGCTACGTTGTATGGGCCAGTGTTATTCCTTTGGCACTTTTCGGGTGAGTCATAATTTTTTGATAACCCGCATTAGCGATTCTTGAGGTTACGGATCACCGAGAATGTGGGAATTTTCACTCTCATCTTCACCCCAGGTACTTCGTACCCTATGTCCACATCGGCCAATTTGTTGAGACGCAGTTCCCAGGTGAGAACAAAAGTTGGCCGGTCATGTGCGTCGGCATCACGTCCGGCATTGGCCGACTTCTATTTGGATACATTGCAGACAAGCCGCGCGTTAATCGTATATTATTGCAGCAGGTAATTTTTCATGATGCTACATTTCTTTCCGATGCGTCTTTGCGGAAATGAAAGATAATTTCCAACGATTGTTCTCCATTATTGTTCGATTGTGTTTGCAGATTTCGTTCGTTAGTATCGGTCTGTTAACGATGCTGTTAGCCTTGACTAAATCGTTCACCATTCTACTCTTCATCACCCTTGGCATGGGGCTGTTTGACGGGTGTTTCATCTCCCTTCTTGGTCCAATCGCGTTCGATATGTGCGGTCGAAAGGGCGCCACTCAGGCGATAGGATTTCTGCTTGGGATGTGTGCCATACCTCTTATCTCAGGGCCTCCAATCGCGGGAAAACTCTACGATCTAATGGGTGAGTTTGAACGTGCGAAGTTGATCAAATTCACAATAATCGAATCATTATATGCTTCTTTGTTTAAGGTTCCTATGACTTGGCCTTCTGCTTGGCCGGTGTCCCCCCCATCGTTGGTGCCATCGCAATGTTCGCTGTGAGATGTGTCAAGGAGGAGAGAACCACCCACGGAGAGAATGGAACACAATCTAATCTGTCTGATCAGCCCTTAGCCCAACCCGCATGGCAGAATGGTGACTATTACCCTAATATCGAGATTCTCCTTCTTCCGCTTATACCCCACGCAGTTTTTCACTCGCTTTTACCACATCATTATATCTGCATGATACGTCGATCGCTATTTCCGCACTGTTGTTTCATCCTTCATCTCGCCGTGAAGATGACGCGAAGGCTCTCCCATTTTATAAAAGCCTACTTTCGACTGCAAGTTTGAAAATTTACCGCGAGCGTGCGCAGTCTGGAGTACATACACGACGATACCGTGACCCATCATCGTCGCGATGAATATTCGGCAAACTTACTTGTTCGAGTTGTCAGAGTTGCGGGTGATAATTGAATATCCCGGATCATTGCATGCAGTTATTACATTTCCCCATCATCGGTGTTGGCAAGCGGACCCACGGAGGTATGCATGCATGGCGTTGTACCGTTCGGACCGGTTGCGGTTAACTGGGTGAATTCATTGCGGTGGTTCACTTCATACCTTCGCAGGAAATGGAAAATATTCAACCCGCCCAGTCAGAGCGAGGGAAGAATTCTGGAATGAAGGTCGCAGGGTTAGTCAGAGGAACGAAATCGGAACTAGAAGGAACCTTTCATCATATCGTTACGACTACTACGACTACTATGATTACTTCTACTATAATTATCATCGTCAGAAGATTCGCGATGTGGCAACTTGCGGCAGTCCGATGTGCCCGCACCGCAGCTGCCAACGAACACGATGTTCAGAGAGCGAGCCCTTGCTTGTTGCTGATAAATCTATATCTTGTGATAACGGGGTCACTGGGTGGTCTCAATCGTTCTGTGATCACCACGAAAAACACCATCGACGTTCACATCGTGGAAATAAATTCAGTGAATCGAGAATTTACGATGACCAGCGAATTTGAGGGGGAAAACAATCGAGCAGCAGAGCATCATAGTCATACTTTTACACACAACAGACACTAAAACATTTCTCTCAATCATCGTAGAGCCATGATAGTTTACTCAAAATTAGTGGCCTCTTTTCGCTTTCGCTTCTTACGGTTCATTTATGAAGCGAAATTAATATTTCCACTCTCTCAAGCATTGACCGATTATCTATACTCACGCACGCCCATAACTATACATAATGCATCTAGGCTACTTTTTCACTTGTTTTTCCTTCATCTCAATAAAACTGCTTCTTACTTTCTACTGTTCCATAAGTTAACTCTGTTCATTTTTTACATTTCGAGGACTCCATGACAGTGAATGTTCATTTTGAAACCCTGACCATTTCCAATTGGGCTTCATTTTCGATAGATAGATGGTACACTGAAGAACAGCGGATACATATTTTCTAATACCTGCACGATTTGAAAATTCGTTTTCATTTTACAGCTAGTCGATGTTTGTCAACTTCTCAATGCCCCCCTTTCATGGAGAAAGAAATCATTAAAATTATAGCTATAGCTTCCTTTGCTCAATAGCTTGAATGGTTTTTAATTTTTCAAGATATGCAACATGAAATTTCAACACAAAATCGGAAATGGCGCTTTTTCAGTGTACTATGACGTACAAAAAATCCAGAACCATTGAAAATGGTCAGGATTCCGAAATGAAATTCTTACATGGGCTCATGAACCCTATTCTACTTCTTTTGCTCTACGTGATGCTTATATTATACCTATGTCTGTGTGCGATTGCACTCGGTTTTCAGATCTACGCTAATTAATGAAAGCGCGCCTCTCTATGCCATCACGCATATGCCTACACGTTTCTTTACATGATAAACTAATTAGGCAGAGTGCATATTCCTTGGATGCGACCGGATCGTGTGAAGAAATCCATATGTAAGTAAAAAGTGGGGCAAAATGTACCAATTTTGAGAAATTTGTCCAACTCTGTAAAATTGAATTGATTCTACTGAAAAATGAATTTTTTAACTATTGGAAAAATTTACTAGATGCTTCTCGTACCTCCAGGTCTATATTGCCTCACTTTTTTCTACTAGATACGTTATAGATAATATAGTCCGATGTGCGCTTTTAGATTAACGCATTTCAGGCTGTGAAACAGTAAATGTATGTATGTACATACATGTCTAGGTATGAAAATACAAAATGGTAACGAAAAAATTGTATCTCAGATTTTAGTGTGATGTGATGTGGAACGTAAAGTGAATTGATTTTTTTTACAGATGGAAAGGAGCTTCAAGACATGAGCGGGAATGGGGTAGCTGTGAGATCACCGTAAACGCGATGAAGAAGACATTGCGCCTTGTCGGGAAGCTTGGATGTTGTTTGATGTATCTCGCTAAATAATATAATTGGGTCAGTTTAGTTAGCTTTCGAAATTAGTCAATTATGTTTAATCTTATATCGTTTAAAAAAGATATCTTGAATACCGGATGAAACGGATGAATCATACCCTTCGCTGCCTTATGTTAGTACAGGTTGCTTATGGTACAGAATATCATAGACTAGCATAATATAGTATAATATAGCATGATATAACAGAATATGATACTTTCAACGTTGATCGTAATAATTATTCCGAAAAATGTGCTGTGACTTTCCTGCGCTAGAAGGGGAAAGCCACGTACCCCAATATTCGGATAGAATTTATCAATTAGGTAGTTAATGAATAAATACTGGCGCTAGTTATTTCCAGATAAATATCTACATACTTAGATAGAACAAAATTGTACATGGGGATATAATGATTAAGGTAATTGAAAAAAGAAACAACGTCAAATTATAGGCAATTAATTCCTAGTCGCATGAATTTATAAATCAATAGATTTACCTATGTAACGTCAATTTGGTCTTCTCAAGAAGAAAAAAAAACCAAAATGATTGAAACATAAAACTTATCATTATCCCCGTTTATATAATAGGTATTCCGAATAATATGAATTTTAAAATCGAGTCAGGGTACATGAAATATAACTATATGCATTCCTTGAAAATGAAAATTAATGTTAGAAAAAAGAAAAGGAAAACGAATAGAGAAACAAAAAAACTACGACACAACATCGATCAGATTATAGTTACTTGTCGAGTATATACGTATAATAGGTGTGACTACAATAAGCATAAGTGTGATTTATAATTATATACGGCACGATATTCTCCTGACATCCTATAGTATAAAATATAATTCTTTGCTACAGAATATATAGGCTTTATCTTATTGTTAGCTGAGAAAAAAAACGAAAATTTGAGTAGTTGAAATTCTATCTCTGTTAATATATATTGAGAGTATAAAAATTCGTTGAATTAATGCTTGCATGCTATGTAGGTATAAAATATTTAGCAAGTAATAGTTTGTGACATACTGTTAGCTGGGGCCGGTGGCGGCTAAATCAAAGTGCATTTGTCAAATAATAGTAATGATAATAACAATATTGAAGGTGGTGCCTGCTCAGAAAGCGCGGTCTCCTCGGCTTCGCACGTGACAGAGCCGAAAGAGAGAGCGTCATGGGAGACTGTAAACAACTGACTGAAATGGTCGTTCGCTCCACTCTTTTGGGAGCGTAAAATATGCAATTTTTTGGTCATGATTGTGCCTCAGTCGTCGATCCGATTACATGGGTCTTGGTTTCAAATTAAAGATAAAGAACGCAACTAGAGAATGGTTTTTGCCACATATCGAGAAACAATTCAGTCTGCGCTATGCGTCGTCGCAAATATGGTTTACTCTCGAAGAAGTTCTTCACAAAATTACAGATAAAATGGAAAATTTTCCCGAAAGAGGCGGCATAGATTTAACCTTCGTCTATAAAATACCGCTGTGGAAATGTGATTTTCTTGAGAAATATGGAAATAAGAAGAAAAGTCGCAATTATCTGTTTGCACGCGCTCGTCAAGCATAGGCATCGCCCTTAATAGTGCTAATATTAGTACCAACTAGTAGTAACTAGCAGTAACAGTACAAGAAGTGAAAAAATGATGATAATAATAATAATAATAATAATAATAGTAGAATAATGTTGACATTATGATGAGACTCATGACGACGTATAGGGAACAAAGGGCGACAGAGTTTATAATACATATATGTATAGGTATGCTGGCGTTAAATGAACCGCACAAATAGTAAAGAATTAATCCGCTGTTTATAAATAATAGTTGAAGAAACAAAGAGAAAACACAACAGAAGAAAAGAAGAATACGCTTCTTGCCTTAAAGTACCTGGTGCATACGCATAATACGTACATACATAACATATCCCTCTATGAAATATTGTGATAGAATGTAATTTTATCCCACCTATTGCATTTGACTCTGAAAGTGGTGTCGCCTTCCTTCAAACCCTGGATACGCACGAGTTGTAAGATAAAGTTCGTGAATCGATGGATCTTATATAGTTTGTTAGATAGTATTCAATGAAATAATTCAAAACTTGATCGATTATTGTCGGCTTTTCATACAAAGCTATGAAGAACAATGAACTCTTATCTATTTTCATACTTCGAACTGAAGTGACAGCAAATTGAGTTAAGTGAAAAAAATTGTGGAAAATATTTCAGGCAAAAGCCTGAGTAAACTGGAATATCGCGTCCCTCATTTGAAGAATAAAGAAAAGAGAAAGAAAAATGAAGAAAAGAGAATCGAATCTTGGTTTTCAAAATTTTATGGCCTTTGATATATTCGCGAATTTTATTTTATAGCTTCATTGAATATAATGTATTAATTACGATCAGCCAGCTCACACAGTTCAAGTGTTTTAACATAAGTCCGTGCAGGATATACCCGGAAAGTACTTAAGTTTCAATAATGCGCATATACCTATACCTCCTACAGATATGTATGTATTCACGACTAATAATTGTTATTAATATCGTTATTACTATTACTATTATATTATATTATACAATACCTTATACTTTGATCATTGTTATTGTTATTATAGGTATATATTATGTCTATATACTACATATACATACACATACATATATATAGTATATGTTGGATTCGAAATTCTACAGCTGGTTTTAATCCCGTAACATATTTTGTACATAAATATGCGATTATATTGTCATAATTATACCGTGGTATGTATATACATTATGATATGGTACAGAAAATTAGTTGGGTTTTGTCCTGCTTATACATACAGTTTCTATAATTGCAATTAGGGAATCCGCACTCAAAAGGCCCTAGCCGGGTGAGCATGTCAAAATTGTCCCCAGAGTTTTTCCCCCGGCTTTCGAACCAATGTATTCGGGTTGAAAAAAAACAATTTCTCCCAAAATTTCATCCCCCTCCCCCTATTATTTTACCCCCTACGCCATCAATTGCAGTTTTCGGTTTTTAATTTTTTTCCTCGTGTCAGACGGAAATTAAAATCCGAAATGAATCACGGACAAGGAAGTCATTGAAGTATATACAAATGTATTTTTTTTTTTTACTTTTTTGGGCAATAAACACGAGTTTTGATCATAGGATCAAGATTTTGAACCTCGTTTTTCGTGGGAAAATTTAGATACACATCTACCAAAATTTTTATAGAACACCGCCATCAATCGGTACATTATTTTTTTGTTTTTCCTGCTATTTCTGGGGGTTGTTCAACGTGTAAAAATTTTTATCCAGTCTTGGCAATTCGCACTCGTCATCTGCACTATTACGACTTATATGTCCAAATTATATGTCCATGGTTCGGTGGAAAATCGCAGTATCTTACGCTCGTCTCCGAAACCGTAGTAACTCGCGTTCGGAATTTCAGACAAGAAATGTTTCCTGGAGATATTGCGGTTTCGGAGCCGAGTGCGAGATACTATCACGGAGAAACAAATTGGATTGAATCAAATGAATATTGCTTCCAATAGTGCCGAAAGAGCATTTATTCACTGTACCAGAATATTCGTTCAGTTTGAGTAATTATGTCGTTACGAAAGAAATATTGCTTAAAATTGGAGACCCATGCTCCGGGGAAATTGTATTCACATTGGATGGGTATTCTGTGAGCACTATCCCAGTAAAACAAAAAGAATTGAGACGAATTGAGTATGTAAAAAACAGAGTTAACAAAAATTAAAAATTGTGCGCCAATTCTTGTTAATCTTTTTTCAATCGCCAAGAATTGACGCACAGGCCTTTTAAATTCTATCTCATTCGTGTTTGTTCTGTTTTCTATATACTCAATTGTTTTTGTTTCACTGGGACTGGAAGGGTCGTTTATTTGATCCAAATATTTGTTATCTCAGTGCACGGTTTTGGAGCTGAACGCGAGTTACTACGATATTCCACTGGCCCATGGACATGTTCGTTGTAATAGTGATGCCGAGTAAGCAGCGCCAAGAGTGGATTGCAATTCCTGTACGTTGACCAACCACCCCCCCCCCCCCCCCCCCCCCCCGAAATGGGAAACAAACCGTTTTCAATTTTTTACCAACTAGAAAAATCTGTAAAAATTTGGAATGATGTACCGATTGATGGCGGTGGTCAAGATTTTGGTAGATGTGTATTTAAGTTTTCCCCTGAGAAACGAGGTTCAAAATCTTAATCCTATATGATCAAAACTCGTGTTTATTGCCGAAACGAGTGGAAGAAAATACATTTGTATATATTTCAATGACTTCCTTGTCCGTGATTCATTTCTGAATTGAATCTCTGTCTGACACGAAGACAAAAATTAAAAACCGAAAAGTGCGATTGATGGCGTAGGGGATGAAATAATAGGGGAGGGGTTAAGATTATCGGAGAAATTGTTTTTTTTCAACCCGAGTATGCTGGTCCGAATGCCGGGCGCTAAACTCTGGGCGCAATTTGACATGCTTACCCGGTTTCATGTATTTTCTATCGCCTCTGTAACACGTTACACATGATGAGGCTGAATTTGATAACGATATGACGAAAAATGTTAGCGCGTTTCTGGAAGATAAATTTTGAATAAAAATCTTTATTTCGTTTTCTTCCCCGTCAATTCAGGAATCAAAATTTGTCTTCTAGAAAAGCAATTTTTCGTTAGGATTTTGTCGTGCGCAATTCCAACGTTCCAATTAAACTCCGGTATACTGTATGAATTATTTGGGAAATTGAGGCGAGGGGTTGGTTGGAAGTACGTCGGCTTCGATTACGCATTTATATAAACCTTTATTGCATAATGCTTCGGGTACTACAGTGATTGACAACAACCACATTCGCACACCACACTCGTACTCGTCTTATTTCCTACACATATCCTTTTATGGTAAACGCTCTTCTTTCGTTCTCTAAATTTCCACAATCATCAGCGCCATTACGATCGTGTAAGCCAAAATATTTGATATCTCAAATAAATACGTGAATTAAAGAATACTCATCTATATATCGATCTATGCAATCCCTGTGTGCTTTACAGAATGATAATACTATGTATGGAACTTATGTATCAATTTCTTCGGGCTTGAGTCAGCCCTCAGCCCCGGTATGCGGATCCGCTTGTATACCTACCTCTTCAACGATTTCTGCAATTAATATCGCGTATGAGACAGATCCAATTCTCATATATACCATAGATATCCGCAACTTCTATAACTCGTTGCAGTGTGATTTATCATGCGGGTGAAATACTGTACACGTAAGTAAGTTGCGTACCTATATGAACGAGTGTTATAGGTATATTATGATAATCCCGATTTGACGCGAGTGGACACCTCTATACTATAACTATATACTGTATGCTATAACGCAAATCCGAACCAGCCGCGACCAGAGTTATATTTTAGTGGCCTACTGTGGGGTATATATAGAGGGTGTGACGGTAACGGGAACGTGCGGTTATATTTAGTAATCGGTTTGTTTGCGTTCGAGCCGCGGCACGGGGCGCGCAGGGGTAGAAACTGCGGTTCAAACCGACGCTCAAACTCAAAGAGTGGCCGGCCAACGCCGCTCCATTCCTGTTCGGATGATTCATCCCTCTATGATACTGCATAGATCTAACCAATATACATCCAGGTAGACACCTATCTAGATAAATACACGTCTATGCTCACAACGCCACGTGCAACCAAGAATAGTACGCTTATAGAGTCTACTAGCCTTGACGTGCAGCGATGGGTTTTTGTTTGTGTCCTTTCAAATTGTAATAGGACAGTCAAGTAAGCCGTATTCCTGGTCAGAAACAGAAGTAATTCAATATTTGATGATAAAATATGAATAATATTCGCGACGACATTCAAGAATGTCAATTGTTGGGATTAGCTCCGTTCATTCTCGCAATGAAAAATTCGCTCGATTCACCCTCGAATACCCGTCTCAGTTGCTGAAGTCGTTTTGGGTAGGTTGATATCAACGAAAAAAATCAGCACAATTCCAAGCACACAATGGTCGCAATGAACGACATGCGATCGCCGTTTGTTTGAGGGGCCAACGTTGCATGTATAATACACGAACCATTGGCCCGTATCAACCTTGTGAACAAACGACATGCGGGGCGTTTTATCGCATGTTTAAGTGTTCAGAATGGCATCACAAGATCTGTGGTACGGTTGCATGTGCGGCAGATAGTCAAGAAATCGGATTTTCAGAGCATTCAAGGACAAAGCGATCGCATTTTTAACAATAAATCGCCGCCAAAATTCGAAATGGCGAATAAAAAAAATCTTTTTCAATATCTCCCATTGCACTTCGAATTTCGGCAATTTTTTTTTTCGATATTAACACACCCGAAATGAATTCAACAATTAAGACGGGTTTTCGAGGGTTACGCGAGAATCGCGCGTTCTTAGGCCAATTCTTCGGGCCCTCTCACGACCAACTTGTCGAAAATGGGAAGGTACCACAGTGACTTTTTTGAAGGCAATTTAGTGCTCTATAACTATGGACCCGTTCGTGCTTGCGCTTACTTCAGCCGTTTTCGCAGCGTTCGCCGGGAAAGGGTCAGCGGCGTGAAAGAATGGCTTTTTTCAACGGTCTTATTTTTCACTGCAAAACTGAACAGGGCTACAATCACAACAACTGAGATTCCTATCATGTACGTCGCGCGTCGCCCCAAAAATTATCCATATTTTTCATCAACTATTTGATTACTGCCTGTAAGCGGAACTATGATTTCCGACATTCCCATATTGAATGATTGAAACAAAACTAACACAGCGACGAATTATTATCCTCCCACGATTGAATAGAGCTATAATTGTTTGTTGCCTGGAATTCGGATAAACAAAAAAAAACGTCGGGTTATGCATCTTGAAAAAAAAGAAAAGAAAAACGATTGCTCCACACCCTGCACTGTACGCGTTGATCATTGTCAGTGCGAAGATACAATTCGGCGCATACCCTGTATGAATATTATATCATCGGTTGAGAATCTTGATTCTTGAGGTCGTCGCGCCTATACATGTAACACGCGGTCGGTCGGACCGCGTTGCGCCGAGCCGCGCCGGCTCATACTTACCGAATAATCGCGAGATCCCGAGTAACACCGAGGACGTCCGAGAGTAGTTCGTTCGTAGATCGCAGCGCGGGTTATCCGTTGTCGGGTTATTTTTACGCGCGCCGCGTCGCGCGTCTGCGATCTCGCACTCGCACTCGACGCGGAGGGAGCCGATTATGTTCTTGCGGGCGCGAACCAATTCGGTGCCGCGGACCGTGGAAAAGTGATTTGGTCCGTGGAAGGGCAGTTCTACTGACATCGAGGTGCATCGCGTATCGTTCGCACGCCTATCTGTATACTAACTATACGTTTCGCGATTATAATTCATTGTGATACGCGCGTGATATTTGCCGGGAACGCGTGGCCCGTCCACGACAGTGTACACCTTCCTTCTATACCTTTTCGAGTAATCGAGATTGTTTTCTTCTAATTTTTTATCGCCTAACTCTCAAAGTTGTTCTTTACCTGCAAGGCTTATGTCGGAACTAGTATGTATCTTATACTATATCTATCTCACATCACTGTGATGTGAATTGCAGTATTATACTGCAGCGCAATTAATTCGTCACGCGGGGTGCGGAAACAAATAATTGTGTCCCTATCCTTTTTCGTTCACAATTTATGGTGAATTAGTGTTTGTGAAAAACGGAGAACGTATCGCTATGACGATATTCGGCCAATTCTGCAGAATTTTTCAGTGGATTAAGTGATTTATAATAATAATTTGAAAAAGACTATGTCGCACCGCGTCGCGCCAACTCTCAATTAGGATACAGACGATGGATGACCGTTTAGTCTATACACGTGGTGACAATTCCTCGTTGAGCGACGATACCTGCATAATCGAAATACACCAGAGTAAAATGATACCATTTTCCGATTTCTGGAAACAAATATTATAATGAAGACAACAACACATCGGGAAAGACTCTTCAATTGCAAGGTTCTAACCGATACGGCGGTTCATCGGTAAAAATAATGTGATACACCTAGTTAATGAGTATACAAACGCATTCTCATATACAATCTAAGATAGGAGAATACGAATCGAAATAATATGCCTACATGCAACTCATTTTAGCCTATACTGGCACGGCCATATCCAATTGTCACTCGGCACCTGCTCATTCAATCGTGTAAGATCGAGTTTGTCGAGGAGGGAAAAATAGTCGAATTGGGGACAAACTCGCCAGTAATGATCAGCTAGTATTGAAAATGGTTGGGAACGGAAATCTGCTGGTGTCGGTATCAATAATGCCTCGGTTGCTATTTCCCATGATCCAATTTCATTAGCAGTCTGTGCACTGTAGCGATCGGCTGCGGATGTGCAATCATATTCATACACCTTCTGGCGAATGACTTTCGGAGGTTCCTGCTGGCGTGAAATGGCGAAAAAGTAGACGTAGAAATATACAATCATACGTATAATAATCCAATCACAAATCAAAGACTTTCTGGCCAATTGCGAAAGGCGAATATTATTCGTGAGGACGCGGAGGGAAGCGTATGATGGGCAGCAGGCCTCAGCCCAATAGAACACGGATATCCAACGACGAAAGCAATTCTCCGTCAAACCCGAACGCGACACTGCAGAGGAGGTCGGTCAGACGAATCGCGTCGCCGTCCCAATCGTCGCCCTCACAATCGCCAAATTCAACATCGCCATCGTCCTCGCCTCCACGCGGACAACTGACACCTTCTGGACCTTCGGGATCATCGATTACCCAACGAGTTCCGATCAACGTACCCTCCTCCGTCCATCACGCGGTCGTTAGAACTTTACCTGCTAACAAAGTGAAGAGGGAGGCGCCAGATGATGAAATCAAGGTAGGTAATCCTGATTCTCGAAAATCACAGCATTGTATACCTGTCCACGGTGTTCGTACTCCTCAAGGATTGCCTCCGATCAAGGCAATTGAAATTTGAAATTATATCATGATTGGTAAAATTCTTTACAAATTTTCTCTCGATCTCGAGAGTTACATACCATACGCGATGGTTATATGTTTATTGGAAACTAACACTCTCAGGTGTATCAGTTATGCCTAATCCCCGTGATTCGCAACGGGACTAAACACCTCGTATAATATCATGCCTATATAGGTATGTGTGTATGGGAGCTGTGTTAAATCAAGCAAACCGGCTCGCGTGCCTGAGGTGCTGCTGTAAGCCTGTGATCGCAGTACCCTACTCGATACGGGGTGTTGTGGTGGGGGATAATGAATTGATACGCAGCACTTAATCGGGGGAAGAACCGATTTCGAGTGCATCGCCGCCGGACGCGTTCGAAGTCCGGGTTTCCTGCGGGGCGTTGAATCGTATTATAACTGCATGCTGTGATCGAGGACTGGAATATATAATCATGCTGAAGTTCATAATGATGACGCACCGAAATTCACGAGAGATAATATCGGCCGAAATTTTGCCGGAGGAGATGAAAATCTTGATTTTTTTCTACGGTTTTCGGAACACACCGACCCCGGGGATAACGACACAAACTTCGGCCCGATGATCGGTAATATTATTCCATAAAATATACCACAAATGTTCGCAACGATGGTCACAGAATAACGCATTCTCTTTGATTATTGTACAGCATACAAACATCGTTTACCTATGATGCATGGGTATGTAATTGCGGGTGCATAAAAATACGGGTCTGAGGAAGCGGCAATGTGTGCGTGTGCGGGGGGGGGGGGGGGGCGGAGGAAGGGAGACGAGGCGCTCGCGTTACCCTCCTCCCTCCTCCCTCGCCTGATTTATTCGTAATCATGATAGGCTGAAACTCGAGAAGTATGCAGAGCCGCATCTCATCATTATATTATACGTATGGTAGTGGGTATAGGTACCCTATGTACCTTATTCAGGTATACGTCATTTTGCTCTATACATGCCGTGTAATATGTTGGTGCAGTACTCTTTCCATATTACTAGAAGTATATATCCTCGTGGGGCTCGACGGGGAGAATGTACCAAGTATACTAGCTATTGCTCCGATAGAACGTATAACGGCACGATAATTGTGATTATTGCAGAAGCTCATAAAATTTCGGCACGAACCGCGTTCACGGTCCCCTTGAACCATACGGCGAAACGGAAAGGTTGAAACTTTTAATTACACATGCCAATTCACATGCGCTGCATTCACACGCGCGTGCATGTGGGTTTATATTCGGCTATAGAACCGTCAGATCAGGCCGAGTTCTACATAGATGTTTAAGTGTATGCTACATATAGCTATATAGGTATGTGTATTATAGTGGAACATCGCATCGGTCTGAATGCAGTCGACGATTTTCGTGTTGGGTTACGTCTGGCGTGAGATTAATCAGCTCAACGAGTATGTGTGTAGAATGTAGAATATAAAAGCACCAGATCCGCACCGCATACCGTACCGTATATTCTATTTCTTATACATATATGCAGCTTGCCTGCAAGAACGGCAATTGCGAACGGTAACGTCTTTCGAGAGTCGTTTGGGCCAACTCTAGGATTTATAACTGTCGTACGGGTGCACCAGGGGCCGGTACAACTTATGCAATTTTCAAGGACGCATTTAGGTGGATAGACCGCACACTAGGCACGGGTTATCTTACTGCGACTCTGTAGAGACTTGCACCGGCGTTTATGTGGGTATCGCTTGTGCGAAAAAGGAGCCAACTTCACCCTCGCAGGACACGCAATTCTGTGAAAAATTACGTTCATGTGTCGCAAGGTATATATATTTGAACGCGTAAACAAACGATAAATATTGTCAGCGTGATACATAGACAAACAGACCGCGGAAAGATGATCTCCTGGATATAAATCGTTGGGAAAAGTTTAGCCAATTGCAGTGGATATCATATCCACGTATATAGATAACCGTGCATCGACCCGGCTGGCTTTGCGGGTGGGTTTAATAGTCGTAAGTATAGAGGAATATTTCATCGTGTGGATATTACGACAGTCTAGATGCTTCGCTACTTAATGGACCTCATCGTGCCAATATAACTGAACTATCAGCGCTCTCGCTCTCGCCTGAATCCTCCTGCAGTTGATCGATTTCCATAATTCTTCTCACAATCATAAGTTCGGCGGAGATAATTAAGCCATTCTCGATTCATCTGCAGATGGTGTGTATACGTTTTCACAGCATCGAGAATATCGAGCCGGAGGCTACGCGAAGGAAATCTCACGGCTACAAGCACTACACTTATTTCATTGCCATGCAACTCTGATTAATTGTTATTACGCGATAGCAAGGGTGAGAGCGTACAATAAGTTTGTGGTTTCGTTAAAGTTGATCGTTGCACGAAACACAAGTCTGCCGCAATGCAGCGTTCGATTGCTGTTGGAGGAAGCATAGGAGCTCCCTTGGCCCATCCGGGTATATGCATGTATTCTGTGAAATATAATGCAACATTTTATCCTTCATTTTCTGGATTCGTTATTAGCCGGATACTGCATCTTCTCTTTTGGAGTAAAACCCCAAAATCTATGGGGACAAATTTATCTTTTAGATTTGAGGGTTTTTTCCATAAGAATGACAGCGGGATTTTATTGACGTATTTGATAACTGTCTACAGACCATTATCCCACTTGTAACGCCCTTAGAGAAATCACTGCAACAACGCACAATGTACGCTCAATTTCCGACAAAGTTTCATTTTCGATTGATATAGGTCATATATAACATGTTCAATCTTTATTCATCACTTCACCCGTTCGTACAGATGTATGGTAGACGGTCGTTAACGTTCGGTTAACATTTTAAATTTCATCCCTTCGCCAATAATTAGTATACCTTCATACGCCCCCGTGATAAATGCGAGCTGGACGTGGGAAATATCCCAGATGTGCCCCAGACAAAACTCTCATTCTTATTGCTATTACATAGGCTAAAAGTTCTGCCTAGGTATAGCCACCGATTGCGCCCGTATATACATGTCTACATTCCCGTTTATACATATCTATAGGTATACAGACAAAACGTGCATACTTTTACGCGTATGGTGTCTATGTAATATATCTATAGTAGATCTACATCGTATATATTTATCTTCTGCAACCAAAAAGCAGGACTTCATGATAAAAATTGGTACTCGCGGCGCCAGATGGATCATCGTATCGTCCGAGAGTGCGCTTCACTGAAGGCTGACCACTCGTTGAGTTTTACCACTGCGACTGCCTCAAACGATCGGTCGAACGATTTGATTTATACTACACATAGGTGTATTCCGCTTCCGTTCATTTATACTCACGAGATTTCGATCAGGAAGCGGCCTCTTCTGTGGGAACTCTCCAGCGAGAGTTGCAATCATTTCCAATGAATTTCCAAGAATTCGTATATCAAATAATTCTGGATTCGTTTCATCGTGAAGTATACGCATATACTATGAAACGGCACCAATGAAGCGTTTTCCGATTCCCGTTTTCCGTGTCCTATTTCGTATCCGTCATATTGTATCCACGTAGGTGTCGGGTAACGCTGCCTCTAATGAGAACCTGACACTCTTCAGTCCAGGTTGAGCTCTACTCATTGTCGGTCCTGCCTGCAAGATAGCCTCTCCCACCTCTCCCTCGTCTCCTCTTCTCTCATCATATCATCTCATCTTGTCTGAGAGCACCAGATTCCGCGGAGCAAATTTCTGATCCCTTTATCTCGCTCTCCCCGTTTCTTGCAATAATCCATGAAGTAGACGTGTCATGGGGGGGTGATCAGGTGCACTTACGATTTATACATATATCCGCATATACCTGGGGGTACAGGTATACATCCTTTGGATATCCTCGATTGACGGCTTGGTGCGGGGTGTCGGATTTCACCGAGGGCACGGCACCCCATACTCGAATACCAACGTTGACGTCGCAATTAGCGTCAACCCTGCAGATGATTGTGAGGTTTGGAGTCGTGATGGCGCGTGCCACGGTCAAAGGGCAAATGTCGATCTCAATCGTGGCTCATTATCGTATCTTCTTCGTAAATTGTTCTTAAAAATGACATAATACAGTTAGGTGTTGTATACGCCGTGATCATCGCATGAATATTACGTTGTATAGGATGTATACTATGTGTGCAGCGATTCAAACTCGAGAGGTATTCCAGCGCAGGTATCGCGATAAACACGTCCAGTGTTGAACATGGGAGCGAGTCGTTTTTTCCGTCACACGGCATTAAGTCCATCTACTGCACTTGCATATACGAAAATATACAACCATACACTGTATGTATAAACTGCCCATCTTATTGCACCCGACACTCATGGGAATTATTTTCGCGAGCTGTACATACCGTCCCTTGTCTACAAGAATGAGATAATTATACGTCCACGGAAGTGTATAGGTTATCAAGCCCGTCTTGATGCACCCGAGGATGCACTTATATGTATGTCACGCGAGAATGAGACTTTTTTTTAAATTTTGATCATTTTTTTTTAAGATAAACTTCAAGGATTCGGAACTTCAGAAGCGTTCGTTTTCTGATCCGGGCGTAGGAAATGAAATTTGTAAGAGATATAGGTATCGCATACTGTTAGGTACAAGTATCATAGTGTATAATCGGTTATCGCATGAACTGAGCTAAAACTCGTCGGTAGATATTATACGCTCAGGGCGAGCGATGCAAGGAAACTCGATATGCCAAGGCAACACGAGCTCTGTGTGTTTGTAATTTGTATATCTTATACCCACATGCCTACCTATAGCGGAGTTGCGCGCATACACAACCAACGCCTACCTACTAATGCACGCACAGCTGGAGGCAGTAACATTTTGATACATGATCCACCAAACTTACACTGCAGCTCGTAAAAAAGAAACCAACACAGAAGAAAAAAAAAGCGAAAAATCAACAAATTTATCGTACCACTCCGTCTTTGAATTTTCATCATATACCGCGCATACTATATGTTTCGCATATACCTACATAGTACTATATACCTGTCTACCCATCTTGCATTCGGACAACTGCTACAGCTGGTGGTTGGATCAATTGATTCACACCCAAAGGCGTTAGTTACGATACGGCCAGGTATTTATCCGACGAAGGTGATATATGATGTGATGGGTCTGTGATCGCACAGGTTTAACAACGTTTGAGACCCTTCGACAGATAATCGTACCCTCGCCAAGCAATAATTCAACCTGTACAATTAGGATCAAATGCACTCATGAGAGGTTCTGCAGGTTGAATACTCGGCAAGTACCGTCCTCCGCGATAGGGATTCGTAATGTATACGTGCAGACCTATGTATTATTGTACCTACCTACGTAATTATCTCCGATCCTCGGCAGACGGGATCTTGATCGTACGGATGACTTGAGACGATGATGCGCCCAGCACGAGGGGGCGGGGAGGGTGATCGTACCGAAGAGTGCGCCCCCCGCCACCCGAGGGTTGTAACACCACACCGCGGTAACGTGACTCCGCCAGGAGACCCCTGGCTGCAGTCGCGAAACGACCAGTATGCATTTATGTTTTTCTCTCTCAACCTCATCTTTTTTACATACCTACCTCATATTGTATACCCGATGCGTCCTATAGTCAGGACCTTAACTTCAACAATATTTGTATGGATAAGAATCGTAGATGTGTGTATAGATGTACCTAGATTGGTAATGTATGTACGCCTTTAGGTAGCTTGTAACGGTGTAACTGTGGGGCGATGGAGGCTACCGCGAATGTAACTGATCATCCGTCTGGAGCGGGGCTAATGGATTGATCCGTTCTCCGATCCGTGATATTTTATCCCTCTGCTGCACTATATTGGAGATATACGTTCGTATAGTGCTCTGAGCTTACTTAGCACGACCGTATACTCACGGCGTATACGTATACCTACGGGATAATAGATTCACCTCGTAGGTATGTTATGCCTTCACCGGACGGTAATAATACTTCGCATTGCAGGAATACGCGGCGACGGCGATGAGCGAGCTTCTTGGATGGTACGGTTACGATAAGGTGGACAGCGGCTGCACGAGAGGCTTAAACTTGGACCATTTTGCGCCTCCCCCACCCTCACGGCATCTCCTTCACCTGCCCCGCGTGCTTTCGCGGAATCTCACTACCGTTCCCTCGCCACGGTCTCGAAACTCACGCTCTAGGTCACCACCCCCGGTGACCAGTACTGGCGTTGCATCCAGGGAGACTGGGAGACCCCATCCCACCACGTCGCCCCTATCATTGAGGACCGGACCGGGAAGCCCGAGAGCTCCGGAAAGTAGCGACACAGCACCTGATACACCCGGTAAGTAGGTAAAACCTCAATATTCATTCAAATATTTGAATCTCTCGCGTACGTTCTATCTCTGCTTCGTCGTAGCACCTATATTTATAGTTTTGTGAATCATGAGCAACCCTTTTCGCAACCTCGGTCGAGTCGTTGTATAGCTGGCAGACTCTACCCCGAGTGATCGAGTCGGAGCTAACTTTCGGGGTATTCAGCCAATATGGCAAGATTGCTCTGTCAAGAGGGAGAACCGAATGGTTAGATTACCAGGCGCTTAAAGAAAGTCCGATGCATGTACATTTTCCATATAACTTATAGGTATCCTTGATCATTCAGAAATCATATGTTACGGATATTGCGTGATTTTCCGTCATGTATATGCGCGTAAAGGTATATCTACCCCCAGTGCGCGCTCGTACTTTACCGAAGTTGACGGTGACGTGGCACCCTGCCTTCCCTTACCGCCTGGCTTGTTGTTGGTGTCTGGTCCGAGAAGTTTCCGAAGTTCCTTAGCTCTAAGGAACGAGGAACCCCTGCAGCACAAGCTCGGAACTATGAACGAAACCCGGGAAATGTTCAATTAATATTCTCCAGTCTACGGGGTGCAGGATATCCGAGATGCGCGGGGACTTCTATATGAACTCAAGTCGTCCTCGCGCATAATTTGCATCTCAGTATTTCGGCGATCAAGAATAATCGTGAAAGCGATCCTGCTATATGCGAATTGCTTCATTGGACACATCATCCGTAGGAATATCAGAATGCGGATCTATGCAGTCCGCGTGCCAGTAGCTAATACCTCACTGCATAAAGTATCCGTACTAAGGCGTGTAACAGGGGTAGTTTGTTGTTCGTCCGATCATATTGACGTAGAGTAGGTATGTATGTAGGCGAGCGAGGAATACATATAGATATGTATTGGTCCTCACCATTCCCTATTTATTGCGCGCTCTCGGTAGCCACGAACGTCCAGGCAAGAGCGAGCAGGCGAGCGAGCGAGCGAGTGAGCGGCCGTGTATCGCGGTATCGCGTTACAAAAGCGGTTCTATTTCTGTGTGCAAGTCGTACGCCGCGGAGACCGGAGCACGATTCCTCGGAGCCGCTTTCTGAAGCCGAAGCCGAAGTCCGTACTGAAATAATGCCAGTTCTTTGGCCCGTCTATAACTATTTCTACATTATATAGTACATGGATGCCTAAGAGTCACGCGGTACGTGACCACCGCGATCGGCTCATACCCTACAACAGTTTTAATACCCGAATATACGTTCGTCGCTCGTTGCATGTTCCATTAGGTACTCCACATGGTCGAGTAGCCATGCCGGGAGGACTGTTCAGTGATCCGAATACAACGTCCAGCTTATAAACTGCCTAAATGATAATCTTTAATTGCCGGCATCTAGTCACTACGGGCTAATATTTTCTCGATCTTCTATGAAACTCAGCGGTGTGGTCGTATTGCGTTGACCGGACTCGGTAGTTTTACGCGATCCAAAAGTATCGGGTGTCGTCTTGTCGCCGCGCCTTCCTCCAACCTTGCAGATATCTCCTCACGACGATGATCTCCCCCGAGTACCGTGATATCGGCTGCAAATATCCGTACGTACTACAACGTATACAATTTAATAGCACAAGATAATGCAACCGCCCTCTGTACGCGCTCAATTGCACATCCATTCACCGGCTATCAAAGGTGCTGGTATATGTATTACATCAGACCACTCTGCCTTCGGTTCAAATTCTCCGCACTGTTAGTAATTTCCCAACTACAGCCTGCAGTTGGCGGATGAACTAGCGAGTCGTCCCGCGCCACGGATAGTCTCGGATGTCTCGCGCTGTTGAATGATTACAGTTGCATCCTACCGCGTTTCGTCGTTCATTTGCCCCTGTCATGTCACCCTGACTCGTCTCTCAGCGGAGCCTTTTGCTCATTCGAATCCATCCCGTTCCATCCCGTCAAATAGCTATAGTAGCCGTAGTGGCGTATACCTGGCTACTAGTGTTTCGACCGTTGCGCTCCGATCACACGGCTGCATGCGTAGGCAATCCATTCCGTTCCGCTTGCAACGGAAAAGGGCGGGATTACGGTTGAGAATTATAGATAGATATACCGATACAGAGCCAGCGATTCGTTTTCAAAGCAGGCTAACGAGATGAAGCGTAATACGAAGCTCTGCAGGTTCACCGGCGAAGGTGCTATTTTCTAAAAATAATTCTAGCTACCACCAGATCCATTTTTACCCGCAATGCGACCGTCCGGCTCGCAGCAGTGCAGTCCGTATGCATATATCTTTTGCGAATGTATACCTACATATTAAGGGTGTCAAGGTAGAAGTTCCCAAGTTAGAAAAAGGCAATCTGTTCAGGAGAACAAACGAACTTTACCAATTTCCGAAAATTTGTAATATACCACTTGTTCGTGTAAAGAAAATATGGGGCCTGTAATACTCTCTAGACTACAGTAAATTGAATCGTGTGAAATACAGTTAAAGAATTGCTCCAGATACATCGAAAGATACTGTATGAAATTTGTTTCTACTAAAAGAACCCGAGGGATTGCAACGGAGTGATTTTATTTAAAAAATGAAGGATATCTGGAATGCTGAATTGAGTGGCAAATAAAATAAATTGTTGCAACTGTGTTCCTCTTGAATCTTGATGAATAATTCAATTCTGTGTACACATGCCCGCTACTGTATCTGGCAAGTGTATGATTGGATACCGTTGAAAAATTGCACCATGGAAGTAACATACTCTGCCGCATCGTGCGTGTAATCAAGTATTATTCACATGAAATTCACCGCGATATTTCGCGATCTCGTGACTCAACTGGCGAGTATTTGAGTCCCTATTTCGCAAAGGTGCAAAGTCTCGGGACTCGCGCGATTGAGGGAAGAAAACTGAGACTTTACCATCCTCCCAACCGACCTGTAGCACCCGGAGACGCAATAGCGATGGTGTCACGTGGCGGGGACAAGAACCCGATCCTCCCCGCAACCGAACACCACCGGCGCACTAACCATGCGTAAATATACACCACCGGGTACCAGACTTCGGTACGCATACGTATACGTGCACGGACCGAGATATGAATTTACTACGTAGATACATACCCACGAATGCATGTAAACTTGCTCGGTGGACCGTGTCAGAGTAGACGCTTGCAACATTATGCGCTTTGTGACCTCTGTGTACAGATCCCAACGTATGGGTATCGCGCACACATGCGATTGAACAATACTTGGGTAACCGTATTCTGTACACACGGTAAGTCATACCCGTCTTCGGAAGGGCTTGGCGAGAGTCTTTCGGGATAGATCAAGAGTGGTGTGATAAATCAGCGAATTTGCACTGAATTAGCTTCGGTTTGAAGCTATAAGTTCATGAGTAAAACACAGCATTGTCAGAGATTCTCAAGTGCAGGAATCATACGTGACGTACATATTTTGGTATTGTGCCTTCTCTCCTACTCTCGATCTCGATTCGTCGCCCCCGCTGCATGGCGATCCAGTTGAGTCAGTCCTGTACCATACATATTCGCGGCTCCATTATAGAACTCACCCCGCTAGCCCGGCCAAAAGGTTCACGAAATATCTGGATCGAAGAGGGTCCAATCGCGTTCTGATTGGATAACCTGTAGGAGCGGCGACGAGGAGTAGTATAATACGCGATTGCCCTTATTGGTGGCTTGATCGTACGCCTTCCATCGGTTTCCAACGACGCCGAAATTGTCGCTGATGGCCGCATATGGCAGTGGCAATGGCGATGACGGCGATGACTTTGCGGACTTCGCCACAAAGTTTTCCCCGTTCGCGGTTCGGGGGTTCGTGATTAATGACATGGAAAGTAGATCAGGGCACGATACCATTCTCGGAACTGCCAACAAACCCCTTCACACCCGTTTCTAACCGCGGCTAATATGTGTGTGTGGGCCCATGACCAATCTTGGCTTGGCTTGCCCTCCGTTATTGCAACTATTACACATGCGTCTAAGTCCGGAAGTAATTAGGTTGATGTCGATATCTATTATTGGTGATATAATTCGAGTATACGCTGAATTCACGGGGTTAAATTCGTTATGCATGTATAATAGTAGATAGCGAATTGTAGAACTATGAAGTGGAGTAAATCTGCAGAATTCTGTGCCGCTTCGAACTGATTCTGAGGTATATTTGATCCTCACCCCACCCTACAACCTGCAACCCGCAGTCCCTACAGATCCAAGTCAGACAAATGTAAGCTCACGGAAGCAGAACTTCCGTTTCTACCAATTAATAAAAATAATTATTTCACCGTATACCTATGCTCGTATACTACCTACCTAGCTAGAGGGGTATTGTTTTCCATTAATTAATTTCTCGTTGCCCGTTCTACGTTCTACATTTGTTTTTTCTTGTTTTGTGAGGGATTCACTACCTGCAACTGCGATCACTACCACCCCTCCATATAATAAATACACACTGCGAACTCCGTTTAGACAATTAGACCATGATATCGCGATATCGTATTCAAGTTAAAATTTGTCCGATAGCTCAATCGTATTCTTATTCTCCATTAATCAATCCGGAACATGGGCCTTCGGTTTTTTTTGTTTTCTTTTTTATACAAGCTGTATATCAACTCGAACGGCGTGCATCGAAGTTAAATCGCATCATTGATCCATTTCAGATGGACCCGCAAATTGTTCTTGGTGTGGTCGTGCTGGGGGAACTTGGGAACCTGGCGGTGGCTCTGTTTCCGGTGGTGGAAGCGGTTCCGGTCAGTTTTGCAGCGAGGCTTGCTTTGCCGCAGGTCGGAGAGCCGCATTCAAAAGAGCAAGGACATGCGACTGGTGTCGACACGTTCGGCACTCCGTTAGCTACGTCGATTTTCAGGTACGAATGAATTTGCGGTCGTATGATACGAGATGAAAATTTTTTAAGCAATTCTACGAAGTATGAGGATGTATTTGTGATTTCAGGATGGCGAGTGCCAGCTCCAATTTTGCAGTGACAAATGTCTGAACCAGTATAAGATGAACATATTCTGTCGAGAGACACAGGCTCATTTAGAACTCCACGGTTTGGCCAGTGGACCAGCGACCAACGGCGGAGTCCCAGGAACTTCTGGTGGTTTAATAACACCGGAGTTGTGGCTACGGGACTGTAGGTCACCACCGCTAAGTCCTAAAGAGGGATCACTAATCGTCGACGATGATGCCGACGAGGACGACGAGGACGACGGCGAAGAGCCTTACGAGCGGCTAACGTCGCCGTTGGTCGAGTGCAGCGATGAGAGAGAAGTAACAGCCAATGCAAATCCGCCGAGGAATGCTATTGGAGTTCGTGATTTTGGCCGCGCCAAGGACAGAGTCCGACGCGAGGAGCGACGGGAGCTCGATGAAGAAGAATTAGTTGAGCGTGAAGTGATCATGGAAACGATCAAAGAATCTTTAAGGGACAGAGATCTGTTCTTGGCGCGTGAATCGCCGTCAAATGCCAAGGCGAGTGCTCGGGATGGGGTCCAATCGGTGATCTTACCTCCGTTGCATGCAACACGCGAACGGAATTGCAGAGATCATACAGTCGCGGATATACTTGGACGCGAAACCGCTAGTTCCACCCAAGAATCCACGATTAAGGATTTCACCGCTCCGCGGGAGGGCGCCATCCACATTAAGGACGTTAAAGAACTTTTACGCGAGCCCGTCGTGTCGCGTGGTCGGCGAAGCATACGCTATGGCCGTCCAAGACGCGTTCCAAGATCGCCGCCATGGGCTGGTAGAGAATTGTTGCAACCACAGCCGCAGCCACCTCAGCCTCAACCTCCGCCGTTGAACAACCGGATACCTCCTGCTCCATTTTTACCTCAGCTACAGCCACAGCCCCAGCCTCAGCCTAGGCCGTCCTTCCGATTCGGCCAATTTTATGATCATGGGGCTTACCCCCCTGGCTTCATGAGGGTCCAGCCGCCGATGGTTCCGCCGCTAACTCATAATTCATATCCTCCGAATCCACAACCCACGTCGACTGCAGCCTCGTCGTCACTTCTGCCGCCTGTAACAGTTCTCGTACCATATCCGATACCGATTCCCATCCCCATTCCAATACCGATACCGATTCCCATACCACTTTTCGGTGAATATCATCCCGATAAAGCGAGTGGTCCTCGTACAGAGAGTCCTGTACCGGAAGACCTTTCGAATCGAAGTACCAACGCGGTACAACCTGATCCCACAGATTCGGGATCGACGACTACGTCCGCGTCTACGAGTACGACGAATACTGCCACGACCACAACGACTACGAGCACTTCCGTGACGGCTAGAGGTGCTACGTTAGCCCCGAATACCCTACGATCGAAAGCACGGGGAAGGGCGCGAACGGGTTCAGGTTCCGGTTCGGGGGCCAATAATAGCAACGCGAAAACGGAAGAAAATTCTCCACCGCTGGTGCTACGTCTTTCGCAATTAACACATCTGCCGCAAAGGACGGGATCGAAAACGCTGCAGAGGAAAAGACGACGAAATATTACCGAGACCCCGGAACCGGATGATGGGGGTGAACTGGAACTGAAGCGGAGCGGTAATTTTGTCCCAGCGTAACAGGGCTCCAACCAACGCAACTGTTGCGTCTATATTTAATAAATATTATCAATTATGTAAGATTGAACATATTCATAATCTTGAATTAGGTATTAAATGCACCATTGGTGCAACAGGACCACGGTGCTATATAATTATGTTTGGTATGCTGTAGATTCTCTGCACTACCAGAGTATGATAGACAATTTGAAATTCATGTGTTCTGGGCATCTTGTAGGTATATCTATACCTACCCATAGTATACATATATACTTGCATCAGTCCGTCAAAGCATTAGCGTTACCCATCCCCAACGATATAAATATACATACAGTGTCAAATTTCGCACAAGATACACACTGTTATGCCTATTACACCTACGTATAGAAATGGAATATATCACGTAAGTCATGATGCAATGATTCAGTTATTTATTCCTCCGTACATTAATCTTCTGCAGCATTGAAGAATATTCTTCCGGACGGAAGAATTTATATACATGCAGTGCGTGTAACACGTATAATTACATACGTTTCACAATATATAGTATGCCTGCCCATAGAATAAACTCTGTATATTAATTGCGGTTCCCGTACACTGCAGAACCACTGCAGTTATCATATTATTATTATTATTATTATCAAAGAGCCACGTTAAAGTACAATGGAACTTTATACTGAGGTATACATGGTATATTCGTACTTATTTCCTATCCGATACTACCGATCTACGCCATCGGGTAGTATATTTAAATTGTGCCAAGTAAGTATAGCCAGAATTTTATTACGGCCCCCTCGATGCCTCGATGTTTGATTGACGGCTTTTCGAGCTTCTAGGAATCCTGACTCGCGTTTAACGATTCACTGGATCACCTGGTGGGCGATGCGTGTTGTGCCGTTCGGAGAATAATGACGAGCACAAATGAACCGCGTATAACGTTAAGAACAATAATTAATTGAATGCGATGTATATATGTATGTATGTAATACATACTTTCAATACCGGATGTGTGTAGAGAATATAAAAGACGCGGGAGCTGATGCGATTTTTCATACGATATTATAGGGAAGTATCGACTACTATTGTGCTTGTATCATTTTATTGTGTACCCAGTATACTTGGAACTCTTCGTAAAAGATTCTTTCAACCGTCAGTTCAGAACTTTGTCATTTCGGTATCCCATTCGACAACTGACCTGCACCCTCGCTGCAAGGAATTCTGATAATGGCGTACGTCTCTCAGAATCTAATAGATTATCGTAGTAAATGTGAAAATAATGATACCTACAATACATTTCACAAATTTTTGTCCAGTTCAATTTCTCACCCTGATCAATATTTCATTCAATTTTTTATAGCCGAACTCGCTTTATGATCTACGCAACAATGCTCAATAATTGGTTTTGAATCAAGCTGTGCAGTTGATCGCCTTATTATATGGAACCCGCAGACCACTCTGCGCTCTTTCTAGTTCTCCAGTTTCATACGCGATGTCGCTATCGGCGATGGACCGAGTATTTCAGCGTTTCTAGCGATTTAAAAATTTTCGAAGCAGTCTCAAGAAACAGTATTAAATACTTTGCAGTCTCTCAATGCTGTGGGAATAATCGGATAATTTTATCCAAATACGTAATGCAAAGAATGATGTTTGACTATTTATTTTTTCTTCTTTTTCTTTGTCACTATTCAAATATAACAACGAACTCTATGTTTCATAAATAATAACAATATAATATTACGCATATTTATAAATTACTTATCAATCGATTAGTTTACTCGATTCTTATATTCTAAGCGTACATATTAACTTTATTTATTCTACTTAGACTTAATACATTTTAACAGTTTTTATATCAAGTCATAACGTTTTCTTCTTTTTTTTTTCAAATTTATCATCAACGAATTTCCAATCATATAAGTAATATGAATTCTTATATTTCCATTCAATTATGCATATGGTTTGGCAATCGTGTCTTATTATCGTATTAATATATCCTTAAAACTATACTATCAGGAGAGACAGTCATTTGTATGCCAATAATGACGAAACTCCTGCATAATACTGGTTCGGTAAGTCCCTTTTGTCAGAGGATATAGTATATCATTTCATATATATCATGACTACAACTATCTATATCTAATTAGTAAGTCAGATTTCAGATTTACAATTTATGCATCAGGCCTAGTTATTTTACGTCCGAAAAAAGAAAAACTACTTTTGGTTTAAGTGTGACTTAGGTGATTATGCGAAACCATATTTCAATAATGATAGAAAAATCTAGATAACTGAATTTGATTCCCATTTTTAGCAATTATCAAACGATGAAAAACCATGTGAATGATGAAAAAGAAAAATGTTATACAAAATATTTTTTTATTCTATCCTATTTGTCCTAAATTTGCATAATTTACCTAAGACATCAATAATTATTATAACATGTCCTGCGCCACCCTCTGCCCCGTATTTTAATACTTTTCAAAGCTGTATTTTTGAAGCGAGACTTTATCCGCTCAAGTCGTCTAAACAATAAGGTGAGATACATCCGCCGTATATGCTGCGGGTGATAAACGAATATCTTCCGAGCGGGATAAAGGACGTTGACGAATATCACTGTCCCCTGGCCAAGCTCGGGCTGGACTACGTGGGGTGAGACTTGCTCTAGCTACTGTGTCAACTGCTAGACTTACTGTTGTTGGATCGTTCAAGCCATTACTTTGGATTCTTCTCTGCGCCGCTATCGAAGCTCGAAGTGTTTTGCGTTTCTATAACAGAAAAACACATGGAGTCTATCGTTGTTAACTATAACTAATTTTGTTCATGAAACAATAGTCACGGTGTTTAATATAATAATGATTATCATTTGCAGTTATTATAGCCTGACTAGGACTAGACGAAGCTTATGTATAACAGTTGTTCTATCTCAGCTTCGCATTGTTAAAATGTAAATGGATGTATTCTAAAAAGTTGATCTCTATCGCAACGCAATACAGTGTTAACATCTTTCAGTCACAAGCTTTCTAATCAAAGAACAAGAGTGAAAGTTACGAAACATGCAGTGCGCCGAAAAGTCAATTAATGACTGCGATGATATAGAAAATTGTGTATGTTTGTGGTGAAGGCGCTACAAAAAATGCTTTAAAAACCCACTCTATTTGGATACCTCGTCACCCTGTGGTCGCGAGAGAGAATAAAAGAGGAAGATATATTCGTTTAGAGGTACTTAAGTGAATGCAATTTTCAGGAATATTTTCCCGCTAAGAATCAGTATGAAACATTAATTTCTGGGAATAATAATATAATAGTTGAATTTATGTTTCATATCTCACCTCGATTGCGCCTCTCCATTTATCGGCAGCATGTCTAGCTAGTTCAAGTTTTTTCTGTTTTTTTATTTGATGCTTCTTATAAACCATTTCAATCATTATTAAACCGATTCCACCGAGTATACCCGCCGCTACTAAGATGAAAACTCCAGCCATATTTTTTAGACCAAGAGTGTTCGGCGTTTTTTCGAACTGCTCACATTGCTGTATGTTTCCTTGTAAGATCCATCGATTATCTAGTTTCTCCATAAATCCACCTGGAATGGGATGAGACGTTTGTTATTCAGCAGTGAATATAAAACCAGGAGCCGTTACATAGAAGCTCTACAAAAATGTTTATTTAAAGTCTAATTTACTTTCGTGAAAGTCTAGGATAGCCAACGTGACTGCATCTGTCCAAGGAGAACCTTTTTGCAATCCGATTCCATATCCAGACCTACCGAATAGTTCCCCAGCAGTAACTAGTTCACAATCTTGCGCAGCCTCAAATTCCAGGCGAGAACTATCCCATATAAAAGCCATTAACTTCCTGAAAATTGCATAATAATTGTTAAGACGTTTAATGTTTGTCAACTTCTTTATTAGTTAATTATAGATAAATAATCATTCGAATTATACAGCTTACCCAATTTTAACATCCCTGATAGCATCTTCCGCGGTGTCATAGTTGTTCGCTTCCATTGTACGATACATATTTGACAATTCTACTTGTCTTCTAAAGTACATATCAACTGCGGAACCTTTCACAGTTGCACATGTTAAATTTTCCATCGTGTTTCTAAGCTGGAATCGATAATTCAATAATACTTCACACAAAGACTTTCAATTCTTGGTAAACATTAAACACCTTTAGCTTTTTCGCTTACACGAGCATCATTTATTCCAGTAAGTTTAGTTTTCGGTCTTTCCAAAACGAGGAAAGCGGCCAAATTGGCAGTGTATGATGCTACAATGATCATAGCAAAACCTGCCCATACCATCCCCAATACGCGAGCTGAGAAACTTCTAGGTGTACCTTTATTTGGATTAGAATTGTTGCGAAATATTGATTATTAGACGGCAAATGAAGTTCCCTGCTTTAAAATTTTTCACATATAAATTGAGATAACCTTCTCCAATTCCGCTGTTCAACAAAACGCCCCAAGCAAACCAAATCGCGCTGGATAAGTTAAGCGCATCTTCCTCGGTACCGTCAGTGTTGGCTAGCTTGAACCTCCCAAAGGGTGAGAACCGGTCAAGGAGGTACAAAACTAGTGCCACCACGTGCACCGACACCATCACAAGTATCCAGAGCGTATTGCTGAACGGTTGCAAGAAGGACACCAATGTAGAGGACCTCGATGGCTGAATGAGAAATAAAAACGATCTTTGACATTACTTAATGTACACAATTGTGTACAAAGAATCCAAAAATGTAAAAAAGCTGCCTTACTGGGCGATAAAACTTTCTCCACAAACTATCAATGAAGCATATTTTCAGCTTCATATTGATATTTATGATGACGTTGTATATCATACCTTTTTTTCAAGGATGGTGATGCCTTGGTATTTAAACGGTTTACTAAACTCGATGAACTCAGCTCGCTCGGGATTTATCGTAAGAGGAGCAATAATCATATCAGCTCTCTCGTTTACTACCTCGCCAATTAAACCGCTCCATTCTTTTTTACTACCAACTGAAATCAATGTATTCTTCAGTCGAGGATAGCCTATCTTTATATAATGTATGTTCTATCTCATTCTCATTTTGTGTTATTCACAATTTTTATCCAACTATAATCATTTGATACATACAAGAGTTGTTTTTTGCCATGTAACTTCCGAACTGGCCATCCGGTGACAAAGCTAAACTATAAGTGAAATTAATTTCCTTGGAAAGTTCTTTGAGAAGATCAATACAGTAACCTTTGCAGCAGAATATCTGCGTCACTGAAAACAAAAGTGAATATTGTGGGATTATTTAATGATCGAGGAAAAAGTAATGCACCTGAATTATAAGATAAATTCTTTGCCGCGCACAATTCTCTTCTGTGGTATTGAAGTGGGGACACGGTATTTCGTCAGGAAGACAAGCCTTTTTATCAAGAGCCTCACGAACGTATACAAATGGTTTTTCTTCGATGGTAAGAACTTTCAAATGCGTTGGGATCATGAAACCTTCGGGTTTAGTTCTCAATCGCCCTGGCCAAGTGATGTTTGTCTCATCTAACTTCAATCTCATTTTAGTCGCATTCTGAAATAGATTTTTATATATTTTCTCGTTTGTATACATCTTTGAAAGATGCAGAAAGGTTGAATGAACATCAGTTTGTATTCAGACAGAGTTTTACTCACAGCGGAATAAAAATATTGTCCGACGGAGACTTGTTGTCCTCGTTCCTTGATATTGACGATATCATATTCAGCAAAAATACGATCTCCGTTATCATCGAATGCAACTTTACCAGTAGCCCCATTGTGGAGAACCTGACGCCTGATGTAACTGAAAATTAATTAGCTGTTTAGTACAGTATCTTTGATAGCGCTGTTAGGTGTAAGTTCTGATGAACATACTCAAACAGCTTTTTTCCAGTTTCCCATATAGATCCTGAATTATCGCAATCCTGTGGTGCTTCAGTTATATTTTCAGCCTCATTCATATCCCTGAGGGCTGAGACTAGTACATATCTGAAAAATATTACAAAATTATAACCATTAGAATAATAATTGTGAGTCATTGAAGATGTGTTAGAAAATCGATGGATTGGAAGTACTAGTGTCTTCAAAAATAAAGAGAGAATGCAATTCTACGCCACAGCGCCATTTTACTTACAAGCTGTCTTTGATGTGCGCCTTTTCACTAGTGGCATTTATCAGTTTTAGACCTAGTAGTCCTTCAGGAGCATTAGATGCCTCTAAAGCCTGTTCGGTGACGATCCAAACATATCCACCACCGGTCATATTCAATGATGCTGCATCACGAAAGATCACCTTGGAATCTGTAGTCCTGAATCCAGGAAAAGGATACAGTAATCATAAGCACTAGAGGCCTCGTTTGTTTTGTCTAAACGCAAACATAAGATCATAGAACTTACGTGGCGTACATCAGGTAGACACGAGCTTGAGCATTTTTCATATCCATTAATTGCTCCGTGAAATTTTTCAAGCCCGGTTCAAACTCGATCACAGATTCTACCTGTTTCAAAGAAAACGCAGTATTGAGAGAGCGATGCTTAACAAACGTTGCCTATAAGCTTATTGATCATATCTATATATTTAGGTTCTTCCAATAGAAATGAGCGAACTAAATTGGAAAAAGTATGTCCGTCGTAATTGAGACGTAATTCAACCTTTATGACTTATTGAGAAACAATTGAAAAACACATTTATAAGCTATCTGAAATAATTAACACATTATGACATATTTATGTAATATTGTTATGCTATTCTACTAATTCTATCTATGGGCTTACAAACATATAAGGAAAAGGGTTTTTCGTCATCGTTAGCAGCATGATAACATTTCTTTTTTATTCATACAACTGTGTGTTTTCATTGAATACTTATAATCAATTGTGAATCGGTCTAAGTGTATTTATGACGAGTTTACGTGAAAATCAATCTTAAGGCATATGATTTCAGTTTTTGAATTTAATCTTACGAATTTAACACCGTGGATGTAATAATAATCTTGAAATTTCTTCCAGAAACCAAAGTTTCATTCAATCCAAAAAGTAGATTGATCAATGATCAGTATTTTGTGAAGAATTAATGAGCTGAAAACAATATTTTCAGCATTCATTTATCAGGAAATCAAAAGTACGATAATATTAGGTAGTTAATTTGAAACAGATTAACAATAACTATAATATACTTTTTGGAACCAATATTAACATATACAGGATTAAAATGGAAAATCTCGACATAAATGGAGCGTAATATATATTTGATTAGTCTTCATATTTTAAGAGGGTAGATTTAACTTGTTCATACTTACCAAGCCTATTAATACAGCGTTAGATTATTTTTATTACATCAAAAATATATTAAGGAAGAAAGTGTGCGTGTATGTATGAATATAATTAGATCATTTTCAATCAGACGAGTGCTTTTTAGCGTTAAACTCAGTACTATTTCGATAATTTGTTATAGAGATGCGCAGATGACAGATGGCATTCTATAATGAGGCTGAAGTTTATGATGTGACCATAATAAAATGACGACAATAATTATCCTTTTGGAGATTTTCGAAATCGTAAAAAGAACGAAGATTTCGCCTCGTGAAAAAATTGCAGGCAATATCATTTTCCGTAATTTTGTAGCATTGACGTTATAAACTACAGCCTCATTATTCTATAACAGTAAAAGAAAAAGTGTTAATCGCTGCATGCTACAAAAATCATTTCACCGAACAGCACTTCTGAACAGATTGAACAACAATCTGAAGGTTACAACTAGAAGTGATACTGTGTTCTTCAATTTCTTCAAGTGCTGCATGATGAAGGCGTTTCACAGAAAGAAGGTATGATTTGCAAGCAGGTGCGTGACAATGGTATCAGGAATGAAGCGTGCGAAGGAGAGTGCGCAACCCACATGTACTTTGATCTCCACGTCGTCTTCCAGACTTTGAGAAGTTGTTTGGAATCTGCCGAGCAGCGCACGTCCATCCGTATCCGAACTATGGATGAATATGACTTTCATATAGTTGAAATGCTTGAGTAATTCAACCCACACATCTGCTTGGTGAGAATAGGGCGGAACGGTCCTCAAGAAAGACACGTGTATGTTCTGAAATTAATATTTTTAGATCAATATCACATGTTCACAAACTTCTGTGTTAATAATGAGGGATAGAATGAAGACAGGAGTGGAGTATACCTTATCTGAAAATGCGGAATCTCTAGAAGAGATACCTATAACGGGTATATGGTAGAATCCACTTGTGTAAGATACTGCGGCTGGTGATAGATCTCCGATTAAAGGGTGTGACACAACGACCGCATACACTCTCTGAGTTATTAGATACTTGCAGACACTGAGAGCAGTGCGAATGGGATTTGGATCCATTTCTATCACAGTGTGATAGTAAGTTACACCTTTTCTCACATATTGTGAATCGAAATTAAGATGCTGCGGAGAAATGACGGCAGAAGTTTAATCATCAGAAAGGAAGTTATTCATCATTAAATATTTTTTATTGCTTTATCAATGTTAGAGCGAATGTTAATTGTTACTATTTCAAAATTGCCGCTCATTTAATCTTTTCGAAAGTATGAATGTCAGCCATATACTGAAGAAATTTTTACATGGAATTATTATTTAACAACGAAATACATGGAAAGCGGGATCCTCACATCAATTGTATTGTTGAAATGAGCCTTGCTCTGATTGTTGGAGAGGACACCTCCGATGTTGAAGAATGTAGGATTATTAGAGCCAGTTGAACCAGACGACAATTGAAGAAGTAAGAAAAAAACGAGCAACTGACGAAACCTGTTCATTTTTGATTGTCGTTTCTTTCTGCCGGACGACTGGTACATCTTCAACAGGATGATCCCGCTGCGTTTCGGATAGTAGTTACTATAAAATTGTGCTGTATTCCAACAGACATAAATGACAATGACAATAATTTGGGTTTTAGACCGTGACAGGGTTGGGACCACCAGATATTTGTTGAAAATGTAATAATCGGATATGCGGAGCGAAAGCACAGTTGAAAAATTGAAAATATTCTTGAATAAATATATTATATACTCACGTTCGTAGCTCTCGCGGGCGTCAAGATATCGAAGAGATAAATCTCCGCCCTGTGCGGCGCGCGTCAGAATAGCATTGATCGGTATAATATGGGGATGCTGCGCTGTACCGCCGCGTCGGGGGGTACAATACATCCCCTTATAATTTATAAACGCTGTTTGGATATTTATTATCGTTCGAAGTTCATTCGAACTCAAGTCTCAAACGATTATTTAATAAATCGTTAATTTAATTATCTCATGAGGGAGTGTTTTTTTCAATTTTTCGAGAGAAAAACCGACGAACAGATATTCCCAAAAGATCGAAAATGCCCGCGAAATTGTCGGTAATCGATATATCCTGCAGACGATATCTTGTATAATTTCAAACGCCGTTAACTTCAAGACTGGTATTAATGGCGGACGTCACAGATCAACTAATGGCAATCTGGCGAACATAACCTGCATAAAATTCCCCACCCTGCATTCTATCGAAACAGGGTGTTGAAATCAGATCATTCTTTATTCATGTTTATTCAATATTGGGATATGTATAGTATAGGTATACATATGTAGTTCAAAGAACGGAGTGATCGATCCCGCTAATTCGGTATCGTGGTGGACACTTAGAGCATTACTATGCTCTAAGGCAGTCTAAGGGTGGACAATATCAAGCGGTGGTGCCATCTTCTGGTGGATACAAGATATTGTGAAACTTTATGCACGAATGTTTGTGAAGTTGCGTGCATTTAAGCGCCCTTCGAATTATAGCTATAGGTATAATATTTTTCAAAGATCAAATCAGGTTATCAATTGTATGCGAAGATTTGGAAAATTGTCGAGGAAATTATTACAATAGCTGAAAGCGTATGTTATATGTGATCCAAGCTCTAGGTGTTCATATTAACGGTGATACGACAAAAAATGAAAGAAATAATTGTACATAGTGAATATTTTTGAGCTCTGATATTATATTATGTTTACATAAATGACGAACCATACCAGGATTTACAAAGATGGTAAAAATTTCTCAATAATCTACAAATCATTTTCCATAAATTGTTACGCGCTCACCATCAATTCTCCAAAAATTACTCGCACATAGATTTTCGAATATTAATTACATACATAATAGGTACACACAATATTGATGCATGATATTCTTCGTATTCGTGTCATACTGTATACTGCAAGAGTGTATTATTATTATTATTATCATCATCATTATTGTTAGTATTCTTTTTTCTATAACAAATATCCCCCCATTGCTTTCGACAGCATAGTTAACAATGAAAATTTAGAAATTGTTGTTGTCGTTGTTGTCTTTCAGTGGAAAGCATTTGAAATTTTCTTATCAGCGTGCCATGGCGAAATATTTCAAAAGACAAGTATACAAATTACGGGATAATGGGTAGGTATTTAAATGCGATTTGTAGAATGTTAGGATGCTCAACGCGAATTTTGATGCACGCATTATTCTTCGAGGAAGAAGTATTGTCCCGCTCTCTTTTGTTCCATGTCCTAAAGAGCAGAAAACAAGAAAGAAAATTATTATCAAGTCAAATTAACCATCACTTAGTTCTTAGTTCTTAGTTCTTTGCACTTTCTCTCTCTCAGATCTTAATTTTTATTCTTATGAATAATTGCCAATTACTCTCTAAATTCGAAGACATCCGTGATTAGAAGTACGTCTTTGAATATTATTCATGTGATAATATATGCTAAATATATAGTTATGTATCTGTATACGGTACATGCCTTGACTGATTGATTCTTGTTGATGCGTGGCCTGAAATTGTTGGGATCTCTTCTGAATGTTATACCAAGTAATTCTAAGAATCTATTCATTCCATTCAGTAGCGACTGAGGGCAATGAGCAGTTGTATCTAGAGAGGGAACTCCGGAGAATACGATCACACGATCGGCCAGATATGTAGCCATAATAAAATCGTGCTCTACCACAAATCCGGTTTTCTTTGCATGCAGGATGAATCTAAAAAAAAAAATGTTCAATTGTATTTCATGATAGATCGAAAGAATCATTAATCATATACAAATTTTCAGATCATTGATGTCTCATCCGTGCATTTTCTGGCTTCCATAATCCTAAGAATCAAAATTGTTTCACAATAGAGACAATATTTCGGAATAAAATAAATTTTTAAATAAAATATCACCTTTTAATAACTTTGGCAGCGACTAAACGTTGCTCAGAATCAAGGTAGGCAGACGGTTCGTCGATAAGATATACGTCAGCAGGTTTGCCAAGGCAAAGAGCCATGGCAACACGCTGTAATTCTCCTCCAGATAAATTCTGGACCTCTTGATCCATTATATCGTCAATCTTCAACGGTTTCATAACGTCGGTAATAAACTGTGGATGAATATAAGCGTCCCTAATTTTTTCGTGGAGCAGTTGTCTCACAATACCTTGAGATTTGGGACTGATCTTTTGTGGCTTGTAACTAATATGCAAGAGAGGGATGTTTCCTGTGATAATTAAAAGAAACGACAATGAGAAATTCGAAATATTTCGTTTCATTACAACGTTAATTACATGAAATTATGTCTACGACTCACCTGAGCCTTCATCTGCAGGCAAATTTCCAGCTAACATTCTTATGAACGTAGTTTTACCGGTACCATTTTCTCCGAGTAGTACGAGTATCTCAGAATCCGTGAACTGTCCTTTTTCAACAGCGAGTGTAAATGAACCCATTGTTTTAGTCATTTTTGGGTACTCGTAATGATTCATTCGTTTTACTTCTTCTTCGGTAGCACTTTCAGCTACTTTAAAAACGAGAGACTCTTCTCGGAAGCGCAGATTTTCCGTTGGCACAAATCCGTCCAAAAATATATTTATTCCTTCTCTTACAGAGAAAGGCATCGTAACAACGCCATATGCACCAGGAACTCCGTAGAGACAACAGATGAAGTCAGAGAGATAATCTAGCACTGATAAATCGTGCTCGACGACTATTATGAACCTAATAAAATAGAAATCATAAAATAAAATTCGATTTTCAATTATATGAAAGAGATCGAAGATTCCTCATATCCAAAACTCACTTATCCGGATGTATCAGGGAGCGTATAGTAACGGCGGCGTTTAAGCGCTGCTTGACATCAAGATAAGAAGAAGGTTCGTCGAACATGAATATATCTCCGTCTTGAATGCAGACCATGGCGCAAGCAAAGCGCTGTAATTCTCCTCCGGATAAAGCTTCGATACCACGATCGCGTATGTGAGTAAGATCTGAATGACAAATGGAAACAAATGGAATTGTTACAGTTACTGAAATTTGATAATTGCGATTATAAGGAAGTGATTTAAAATTTATCAAACTATAAAGCCTCACCCAGCATTTTACATATCTCTAGTTGTTTGTTACACTCGTCTTTTTTATCCAACAGCTGTTGAACCGTTCCTTTAACAGCTTTTGGTATCTGGTCAACATACTGAGGCTTTATCAAAGCCTTTAAATCATCCTCCAAGATTTTAGTAAAATAGTTTTGAAGCTCGCTACCCCTGAAATGACTCAGGATTTCTGTCCAGTCTGGTGGATCCTGGAAAAAAAAAACAAATTAAAGAATTTAAATCGCTAACGAATTCAAAGGAGTGCAGGAACAATAAAGAGATTGTTCATCAAATTTCTGAACTTACAGTGAAACGACCGAGATTGGGCTTCTGTTTTCCAGCCAAAATCTTTAGTGCAGTCGATTTTCCAATTCCATTAGTACCAACCAATCCTAAGACTTCACCAGGACGCGGAATTGGAAGTCTATGCAACTTGAAAGAGTTTTTAGAATATCGGTGCGTAGTTTCTTTTTCCAAATTGCTAGGAAGATTAATAATGGAAATCGCCTCAAACGGACATTTCTGAAATTACACAATTTGACCTGTTATTCTCATGTTTCACAATAGTTACTAGTTCATTATAAACCAGGGACATGTAGTATATTTTACTGGATTTTTAGTACTTCCACATTATTTGAAAAATAATGCAAGTTGAAAATTTATCAATCTTGTAGGCATACCTTTACACAAATACCACAACCAATGCAAAGTTCTTCAGATATAGATGCGATTTTGCTATTGGGTGTAACTTCTATACAAAGTTTTCCCATTCTGACGACTGGACAAGATCTTTTACATTCTTGACGACAACGTTTAGGCTTACACTTGTCAGAATTAACTATGGCTATCCGAGTGAGCCGGTCAGTTTCTTCCATAGATTTTTTAGGCGGCATATTGGCCTAAGTTTGGGCTAATACTAGCCTGTAATAAATTATAGAGATAGAATTAAACTCGGAACTTTTCTACCGAGATTCGTAATTGGCATTCACAGATGAATGAATGAATATCAAATAAAAATAATACAATTTTTAGAATGAAGAGTATTTAACTGGAATTTTGACTTCCTCCAAAAAAAGTATCGATAATCAAGATTATCTAGAAATTATTTTGTGATGAAGAAAATGAATATTTTGACGGTTGTGTAGTGAAACGCGAGATTGTCTCCTGTCGAGATATTTTTATTACCCGATTATCATTTTTCCATGAGGAGTACAAAGGATTTGGAGGAGAAGTTTAGAGAATTGGAATCTAAGTAATAAGAAACATAGTTTTTCTTCGATATAAAGAATTTAGTAATAGACCCGAAAGTGATTATAACCTAAATTTTGAGGTTACATGCATACCAAACATATGCTCGATTAATGATATTTTAATCCAATATATATTCTACTTTAATGTTTTTTACGTGGGTGAAAAAATATACCGCGTTAAACCGCTGTGATTAAATAAACTTTTAGTTAACTCACCTCAAAATAACGAGAAATATCGAGGTGGTTACTTCGCACCGACCTCGCTCTAGCACGTTCCACTTTTCCAAAGAACGGCCATCAACGGCAACTGCTCGAATGCTATGCTATGCATGTGACGTATCAATACGGTTTTCATACATATAGCCCGTATTCTACAGTGGCTTTTAGCTTGCTTCTAGCTTAAGGTGCTATTAAGAGGCCATTGGAGACACATTGTGTTCAATAATTGGTGACAATGCATTGAACAATATGTAACAATGGAGATTTCATGGGTCTCCGAATGCCCCTTAAGGTGCTATTAAAGACATATTCAGACCCATTGCTACTCATTCTTAAAAACATTGTTATCACTTCGGAAATGGAATTCGTTGCTAAACCTACACCAAACAACCGATCGAAATGAAACCTTGGGGAGTGGATGCAGTATTTCGGCAAGAAGTCGCTGAGTGTTTTATTTCTACGAAATATTGAATCATCTATCAAATATTAAAATTTTTCTAATCTAACCTATAAACGAACCTAACCTTACTTCCAGAGGTTCCTGAAAAACTTTGAATTCTCTTGGAATTTCAGTAAAATGAAATATTTAGCCACTTTCTGCCTAAATTCTGCATCTAATCTTTGAAGTTTCGTTTTGATCGGTTGTGTGGTGTAGGAGTGGCGGCGAATCGCGTTTCCGTAGTGACAATAATGCTTCTAAGAATGAGTAACAATCGGTCTTTATGTCTGGTGAATATGTCTTGCTATTAAGGTGCTATTAAAGATTCCCGGCATTCAACAATAGAGAACAATGCATTCAACCATGTGTAACAATCGAGATTTCGCCCGACTTTAATAGCACCTCAAAGACATATTCACCAGACATAAAGACCGATTGTTACTCATTCTGAGAAGCATTGTTATCACTTCGGAAACGTGATTCGTCGCCACTCCTACACCACACAACCGATCAAAACGAAATTTCAAAGATTAGATGCAGAATTTTGGCAGAAAGTGGCTAAATATTTTAATTTGCTGAAATTCTAAGAGAATTCAAAGTTTTTCGGGATTCTCTGAAAGTTAGGTTAGGTTCGTTTATAGGTTAGATTGGAAATATTTTAATTTTCGATAGAAAATTCAATATTTTGTAGAAATAAAATACTCAGCCACTTCTTCGCGAAATACTGCATCCACTCCCCAAAGTTTCATTCTGATCGGTTGTTTGGTGTAGAAGTGGCGACGTATCGCGTTTTCGAATGACAACAATGCTCTCGATAATGAGTAAGAATGGGCGCAAATGGGTTCCACGCCAAATCTACAATAGGATTTATAAATCTAAGTAATAAAATACACCATAGACAAAATATGAGAAAAATAATTTTCAAAAATCATTATAATTGGTAACTCAAAACAAGTCTAGTCAGTAAATGCCATGAATAAAAAAATACGCACGGAAAATATAAATAGATGGTCGACAACGTGTTTTTATTAATGTTTTCAACAGTTTCACCACGTACATTACATTCATTGTTTTTCTCTTTATTATTATTATCCTTTTTCTGTTTTTTTTTACATTAATTGTACGCCTTTTAAATCATCAAATCTGATAATGATGATTGAAATAATGAACATTTGACTACTATTAATTAGATACCATCAATTTTTTTAAATTGTTTAAATATTTTTTTTCAATAATTATTTCTCTTTTTCTCTTTCTCCCTTTCTCTATACTTTTTATCAGCTGAAATAACAAATTTAGAAAGCTTTTGGTCGCTAATAAAAGGGGAAAAAATATGAAATAAAATGAATAAATGAATAAATTCAAAACGGCGCATTAGCAAATTGTATAATTTATTATTTTTCTCTATCCCGTTTTTTGTTTTATTTTTTTTCTTTCTACTCGCAACTAGGAATATAAATCAACAACAATTTTCTCCAGGACTTGAATAGCATTCGCCAATTCCATTTCAATTCTATATTCATAATTAATATGTAACTTTTCGATCGCGTGTACAGAATTTATTCTTGTCTATTTATTTCATACACTCCTAACTAGTACAGTAAGGTATGATTGAATTATTTAAACAAAATTTTAGATAAAACTAGAGAAGGAAACAGGAGAAAATAATAAAAAGGAAAATCTAAACAACAAATAATCGTCATAGCAAAGAAGAGGTTCCTATCTCTATGTCTTTCTTTTTTCTTTTCATTATTATTATTCTTCTTTTTCCTCTTTCCAAAATCTATTTTGATCTATTATAACACGCGCTCTTAGCGGGCAAAGGCAAAACCAGGACTCTTAAACGGTGATTTTCGTTTGTTTTTTAACGTCTTAAAATTGACGATGCAGCGGCAGCAGACTTTTCAAACTCGACTGTTTTTTTTTCTCTCTTTTATTATCATTTTTTCTTTTTATGATTTTCCATTATGTATAAATAATTACAATATTATCTTCACTATACAAGATATATTAATTAACTGTGTTTGTAAAGCGCACTGTACTATGTGGATCTTCGAAAACAATACATTGTATTGAAACTTTGTTCCTGCCTTCATCAAAATTTTCCTCCATGTTCAAAGAGAATTGCTCGTGGAAAATAGAAAAAATATTATACGTATATGTATATAACAAAATAGAAAAAATAGTAATAATTTCAATAATAATAGTAATAATAATAAAAAAACAACGACCCTAAGCTAAAGAGAATAATAATTAGACAAGTGTCAACATTGTTCTCGGTTTTTTCATCCAACTTTTTTGCTGTTTTCTTCCTTTTTATTCAACTCGATATTTTTTTTCTCCGTCGCCTACATATTTTTAAAAGTATAAGCTTACGTTATACTCTTATGTTTTTTATGTTTATTTTTCGGCTTATATCATTACGCGCTGCGTTTGCACCGTTCTGAGCCCAGCCCTAGATCTACGTTACGTTCGTTATTATCCTATTTTACTTATTTTGGTCTTCTTTCTTTTCCTAAACACGTGCCCTATAATTATATCATATCCCTTTATTATCGTTATTTTTTTGCATTCATTTATCTATTTGTTCATTTATGTATAGCATATGCGATAATTCAAACTTGGTGATATCTAATTCCGTGCTTATAGATTAACAATTAATAGGAAGATTGCTGTTATATCATGCTAGACAATGTGTCAACATATTAAAACTTTTTCTTTCATATTTATCTATCTATTTTTCTTTCTTTACAGAATGATTATTTTTAAGTCTACATAGTATGCCTCACTCTGATAATAAATTTGTATCAATTATCAATAATGCGCGCGCAGAGGAGAAAGATACGAAGCAATGTTTTGTTGTCGGCAGGCGAATTTTTATTTATAATTGATGAAACAAATGTTCACTGTTCGCAATTATGTAAGTATGAAAGACAGAATCATTTCCATTTTCTACTAAATTCTAACTATTTTCTCTAATCTTTTGTCATTTCTTTCTATCGGCTGCATAAAAGCCGGATACCCTTCACACAGAGAAAAAAAAATAAATAATAAAAAATTGTTATGAATATATTTCATTTGAAATTTACGATTATAATTTAACGTTAGCGCTAGGGTTTAAATTGATGCAAAGAGAACAAAAAAGTTCATTCCATCTAATTTCATACAACCGAAGGGGGAGGGGGAGGGGGGCTCGACATCAATTGAAATTAAGTATTTGAATGATTTTTTGTTTCAATTCTAGAGGGGTACAGGAAGCATATTATAGGTATTTATACGGTTATTTCCAGTGGCAGAAAAAACCAGATAGTCTTTACATTCACTTAACCAACTTTGGGGGGAGTTTATGAAATATTTAAACATTCGAAGAAAAAAATATGGAAAAGAAATGCCAGAACATTACGACGCGCTGTAAAACGACTAAATTTTGATATTCCCTATGGATGCATGTATTCATGGAGTGGATAGTTTAGCCTAATGTGAACACCAAAGTTTCGGAGAATAATTTCAAGAGCAGGACTGAGCTGGACCTCGAAACAGAGCCAAGCAATTACATATTGATTGTGTGTTGTTTTTGTTTTTCGTTTTGTTTTTTTTTTCTTTTCTTTTCTGATTAATTGAACGCAGTACGGCGCTTTCAGCTCTGATCCTGAGATAACGCTCCATATTTGTTGCCCAATGAGAGTTTAGGCGCTTGCGCCTGAGTCTCTTGTACGCTAAAAGATCTGCTTCCACCACGATTGCGTACCTCTTCAAAAGAGCCTTCGTCCCGCCGCCTGAATCAAATAGACATTATTTTTATTACTATTTTTCGTTCTAATCTGTCACATGGAGTTACTCCTCCATGAGAAAATAAAAGTGGTGTATAATATACAAAGATCCTTTTTCATCTACCAAAGGTAATAAAATTCCGTCAACAAATCTCACCGTCTCCCCCACGGTCCGGAGGGTTCGTTATTTGCTTGCTGAGCAGCGCTCAAAGTTGGAAAATATTCTTCGCTATGGATATCAGGCGCTGTATTTCTTGTTCTTTGCCTAGGACTGGCAGATGAAGATTGCGCATTTCTCAAATGTGGAGCTCTGTAACTACCTCCGCCTATAGCTGGTTGAGGAGCAACTGGAGCTGCTACTGGTTCTGGTTCAGGCTGAGGAGGAGGCTGTTCAGGTCTTTTCCAAGGACCGCTATGCCTCGGACCAGTCTCCCCTGATTCTCCATCGGAATTATTTTCACCTTCGCCTCGCTCATCATCCGTCTCTGCTTCTAGCGCTTCGTTCACAGTTAAATTACCAATTTTCAATCCTGTGTAGTCTTTTTTTTCCTCTTCAAAATCCCTCCATTCGTCTTCTTCCTGTTTCAGATAAGTGAAAAAAATGAGCAAAAAAAAGTATCGAATTCTCGGAGAAAAGGATATAATAACTGAATCTAACGAAAAAAATGTTTAAAATAAAAAAACAATACGCATTTCGAAAATACTGCAGTAACCTTAGGTCTTATTGTTTCGAGGGTGAATTTTCGGCGGAAAATTCCGATTTTACTTTAACAGCTGGTCTGTCGCATGACGTATGTAGATACGTTAATTGAATCTACTGAAAAATATTTCTCAAAGATATTAAAATAGTTTCATAATTATCTGAAAACCTAAGGTTAGTTTTTCCATGATTCGCAATGAATGATTCCCGAGTTTGAGAGAGATAAAAAGAGAGGAGAGGGAGAAGGAGAGGAAGAGGAAGAAATAATAATAAGATCATTTCGCAAGAAAAGGGGAGTCGGGGAAGAGATGATTACTAATTCGGTTTGCCCGGCTACCGAAGTTCCGAAGTGACGTTTATGCCATTTAATATGGCGGCCGCCTATCTATTTTCTTAGCCTAGATATTTCGATATTTTATATTTGACGGTATCTGTTATCATAGAATTTGTTTAGATGGATAAAAGATAAGCTTACCTCAACCGGTTGCACCTCCTCGCCCTCCTGAGCAGCAGGTTTTTCTTTTGGTTTTGGTTTTTCAATTTTTTTACCAGTTTCTTCAAGTTTCTTAGCGATCTCTTCTGTGGTTGTAAATTTTTTACCCTTCGCTTTTTTACGATCTTTTTTAGCGAAAAAATCGTCTAGATCAGCCATAGTTATTTATTTTATGTTGAAACCCGTTTTAAATAGGAAAATATTAAATATGGTATCTATAATAAATATTTTCACAATTATCTGGTGGGGCCGGACAGCGGTGGGATCCACATGTGTATCTTGGGCCAGCGAAATTCACCACCGGAAATCACTTCGCTACTCCAAAGTCAAGTTGGATATAATAAATTTCTAAAGATTTTAAGAAACTTCAAGTTTTATGATTAAATATAACATAAAAAAATAGAAATTTTATAAACCGTTATTCTTTCGACACTTGCAAACCTCTGTTGAAATTATTTATAGTTACATACGTATTATAAATATACGTATGAAAAAAATAGTTTGTCACCCCTAGCAGAAGACAATATAATGTAAAAAACTGCATACGCAATAATAAAAACTATCTACCACGTAGCGTTATGAAAAAATTCGCAATTTCATTACAGACATTTTCTTAAAATATCGTATAAGATTTTCCTAGCAACAAAAAATCTCTAGCATACAGTTATTAAATTCATATTTGTAATTGAAAAATTAAGATGGTTAAAAAGTTACAAATCGGTGCTCTTCGAGATAATATTTAGATAGTTCAAAAATATGATTATAGATCGCGGTTTATTTTACCCTACCTACGTCATTTCCGGTTCATTTACAAGTTTCGTGGTCGCGCCGGGTCTAGTCAACTTTCACCGACAGATGTCGCTCGACGCGGACTCTGTATCGGCGATTGGTCTGCGACTATCATGGACTCAGCGCCACCTTCATCCGACTTATCGTGGGAAACAAACGAAGACGGTAAGACGAGTCTGAACCGAGTGAGGATCAAGTACTAGCCACGATCCAATCGAAGTACCGAGTACATGGCAATATAATTTCTAAAATAGTGCTCCAGTTATCCAGTATATGAGGCAAGCTCTGAATCGCTTCGACAGTGCAGCTACTTGTGCCTGATTGATTTTGTTGTAATAACAACAATAAAAATAAAAATATTAGTTTATTAAATAATTGATACAAAGAAAAATAAATAAATAAACGCCGATGTATTGCGGATTGAGTGACATCATTATTGTTTTGTCTTTATTGTCATAACGTCGTTGAATATAATAATAAAAAACAAAAACAAAAAAAAACATTATTTTGATGTGGATCTAGTGATAGATAGTAATATCAATACGCTAAGATGAGGCTGACGCAGAGATGTTTTGGAAACATTACAAAAATGTTGGACTTCTATTCACAGTTCAATCCATCACCGCTCTCGATAAAACAGTTCATTGATTTTGGTAAGGATTTTGTTACTGTTTTATAATGTACGATTAAGACGAATCTGAAATTTCTTCGATCTCATTCAACTTTGCCATTCAAACTCGCGTCGCCCTAGCTCTCTTGGTACAATTAATTCAACGTCCTCGATGCGTTATGTATGTGCATATATTTTGTATTTATTTTCGATACCTGGCGGCTGATGATGAGAATCTATTACTATACTTATACCTAATGGTTTACCTCGTTCCAACGCCAACGTCAGTTATTACAGGGCTGCGGAAAGTTCCCAAATGCTTGACGTAAAGTTTAAAATAAACAGAACAAAACAAGAAAAATGTGTGTGTACAGGTATCCGTCGACGACGTTCCGGTAGTGCCAAATTCGGGGAATAGTTGTTTTTAGACATACTACACGCGCTATGCTACACACACACACATACAGAACAGTTCACAGCGTATCGATGTATCTTAGGAAAGAAACCTTACACGTATTCCCGGTGTTTTATCGTGGTGCCCGCAATGCTCTAATGTTTATCCAATTTCCGTCGTCTATAGTTGTTTATAAGACGTTTCCTGAGCGTCTGGTGTCCGCTTGTGAAAGATCGGAAAGAGTAATTATTCGTCGAAAAGAGGTCGCTTTGAAAGAGGATATATTTCCTGGACCTTTGGAAGCAGACGGACTTTAGCCACCTATGGAATATGTTTTATAAACAACTTTTGCATACGTCGTCTATCTATACCTATGGCACTCGATTTTATTGTTCGGAGTGAGCAATATGATTGAAATAACAGAAGCATTGTTTCCTATCGACGATCGGAACAACTTCATTATTCAGCGATCAAGGTTTTTCAATTAATTATATTATGTTACACGTATCCCATAAAAATTATCAATAATTTTTCAAGGTCGGATATCTCGCGGTATTATTTACTGAATGAGCCTGTTCTATTGAATTCATTAGGATTAGCAGTCACACACCTTAATTGACCATCACACGAAGAAATCGCCTGCACTTAGAAATCCGTGCAATGTTATTATTGATCAATTACAGAAACATCTATTTTTCTTCGAAGGATACCGCTACACTTCAAATTCTGCTGACAATTACATTTCTAGGTCTGAATTATAACAAACGATTGGAATTTACAACAATTTATGATTTTCATTCATTTTACAAAATAGTTTCAGCAAATCTCAGATATAAGTATGTATTTTGTGGTAAATTTATCAGTGATGAGCGGAACAAGACCAAGACCAAGACTACCAGGATGCCATTCGGTCTCGGTCTTGCATAATACTCACAACTTTTGCCGTCTTGTTTTCTTTCATCCTACTGCGATTCATGGCTCATTCGCGCGTGTTTAATAGCTTTCGCAAGTAACGAGAGCGAGGGATTTTTGGGAATTATAAAAAATAACCATGATTGCAAAAAATATGAGTGAACAATAGCAAATGATAATGATAATAATGAGTAAATATGAGGTTAGAGACGCAACTGTTATGTCGACGCGGTTGTAACATACCGAATACATGAAATATGTAAAATTGAAAGGTACTGAAAAGAAATGTTGCTCAGAGAAAAAGCAATCGCTGACATAAATACTAACAATGGATAAACATTACTTAACGTAATAACGATGACGCCGACGATGACGACGATGATCAGCATTATTATTATTATTATTATCGTTATTATCATTATTGTTATTTCTGTTATTTTTTTTTTATATTCCGACTTTAATAATAATCGGTTTTTCGGTAGTCCGTACTAGTAGCAAGAATAAGACCGAGGAAAATTAAATTTCGATTTTGAGGGATGGCCAGTGGCCACTGCACTGCCTAGTTAGTAGTTAGTAATTCTTGTTCTGTGTGAATATCAGAAATAAAAAATGCATCGAGTTCCATGACTTGAAACATAATATGTCATGTTTATCTCCATACCAATCTCGTGAGATGAATCTGTTTTTATTCTTCACCTATTCAGAACATTCTACTCGACATTCTACAAGTATTCTATAATATAGCAAGTCTTGCAGTTCAGTGTTGTACTTGGTCGAGTCTTGCAGACGTGGTCTTGGTCCTGCAAAAGTGCGAGACTGATTTTGCTCATCACTAAAATTTACGCGTGCCATTAGTCAATCTCATGAACATCCGAGTTGATTTCTAAATCAGGTTCGATGTTTGAAAACTTGGATTGCATATTTACAAAAAAATTGCAGCTGCCGTTATTTTTCTCCGCAATTTAGTTCCGTTAACGAGACAAATATTAGCCTCATTATTCTTCAACGATTTCGCGTACATATAGCTATATTGTTTCACCAATGAAATAACACTGGAACGTATATTATTACGTACCAAAGATACATAATTTCAAATAGAATTGAGTATATGTACTTACACGTGATAATATTCATCGCTACATTATAAATTCTATCTTGTACGTACGTAAATATTGCGTAAGAATTTTTCTTCCGCTAAAAATGTTGACGAATAGCCACAATGAAAATTCAAGAAATTATTAACGCCAACAAACCGGTATGACGAAGAACTGGAATTCAAGGGGATTAGATAAGCGTAGATTCTGGAAAGTATTGGAGTACAACTACACGAACCGCACAGCTTTTATCAACCTGAACCGTATTACGCGTTGATAAATGTTATTATAGTTATAGCATAATAGAAAAATGATGCTGAAGCTAGCGGCCGCCGCTAGTCAGCAGAGGTCCACAATGGCGTAAATAGACTGTACGCGCCGCGTGTGCGGGCACACTACAGCGGGGAATTGAAACTAGAATCGGACGTTTGGTAGTCGTGGCTTAAAGATAAAATTCTCGAAAAATTCGAAAGTATCTCTAACACGATGCCAAACAATCCCTCGTTGTCAATTTCCAGGAGCAAATCTTCTTAGTCGGTGAAAAATCACGAAGTCAGGGAAATCGGGTGAGAATGCAGGTCCCGGGTTGTTAACGGTCGTAGCATGGAGATAATACGACCCCAAACAATCACCGATCTACAATCTTTGGGAACAAGATTTTCTTAACGCGTGAAAAATCGAAAATCCATCGAAATCAGGTAAAAACGTGAATTCTGAACTGCCGATAGTCGTAGCATGGAGATAAAATTCCTTAAAAAATCAGAAAATGTGTCTAATCAGATGCCAAACAATTTAAAATCCAAACAAAATACACGATCTACAATTACCGGGAGCAAGGTTTTCTTAACTCGTGAAAATTTTGCTGCCGGGAATTGCAGATCGGTGATTGTTTGGCATCAGATTAGACACTTTTTTTGATTTTTTTGATAATTTAATAGCCACACTACGACCGTTGACAGCCCGGGACTCGCATTTTTACTCGATTTCCGTAAATTCGTGATTTTTGACCGACTAAGAAGATCTTGCTCCCGAAAATTGACGGTGGGAGATCGTTCGGCATCGTGTTAGAGATATTTCCTAATTTTTTGAGAATTTTAGCTCCATGCCATGACTGCCATTCGTCCAATTCTAGTTTCAACTCCCCACTGTGAGCCCGCGCGTGCGGCGTGTACAGTCCAAAGAACTAATACCTATCCATAGAGTAGAAAAGCGGGCCGGATTCCTATTTGTAGAGAAGAAGGAGAGAAAACATGGGGATGCCACTGCTATCTCTGTTTAATACCGCATGCACAGTAAATTTAGAAGCGAAGTGGGGACCAAAGAGCGTGTAGGGGAAATGAGGAACAGGCTGCTTTTTACAGATAATACATGTTTTCACTATTTTTATGTCCGTAATATTTTTGGTTTGATAAATGTTAAAAACAATACAAATCTGACAAACTGCGAACTTTTTACTGCTTACACAGCTATCTTTTATAGTTTATACATCACGGCAAGCAACCGGCACCATGAAACGTCCCCTCCATTCCCCCATCCGGGTCACCACTTTGGGTACGCACCACGAACATCAGTAGAGGACAGACGTGGCCCCGCGGTTGTCTATCTTTCCCCCCCCCCCCCCCCCCCCCCCCCGGCAAACACCTCCACTTACGGGTCCTATGACTCTCCTACTCTATATGTACGTAAGCTCTTTGGTACAGTCTCTCTACTCCATTGTGGACCTCTGCTGACTACCGGCGGCTGCTAGCTTCAGCGTCATAATAAAAAATAATAATATTGACTAGTAGGTGTGTGGTATTATTGAAATGATTCGCCAAAGAATAATGATATGAATTATTCGTTGATATTGTGATTCCCTTTCCACTTCTGTACCAACTGATATCACTGATATCGGGTGGATTTATGCGACAAATTTTATCGATACAATTTTAGCGAATTCTCAACAATCATTTTTAATAGTGACCCGTATCTGCGATCTGACATTGGCCGACCTTAAACTGCTCTCGTCGCGCAACGGTTGACTCGATTTTTGACAAAGAATCCGAAGGCATGCTATTGCGCGTGAATTAACAGGGCACGTGTGTATATATTTTTTTTCTCTTTCTTTGTTTTCTTTTTACATTTTCAACATATGGCCTACCGCTGATACGAGCGTTTGTTAATACATGAATGAGTGTATATGTATGTATGTTACATAGGTACCACCCATCCAATGAATAACATCCGCACAACTTGGTCGCCGCCACCAACTGATATTCTCCACGTGCGTTGTTTACGCTGTTTACTGTTCATATATTTTTATTCGTTTTGTTTTGTCTTGTCTTCTAATTCTTAGTCTCCCACATACTCCGATACTCGTATGACTTGACCGTTTTATTCTATCGCTATTCTAACAGTCTATCTATCAGCTATATACCTATACAATTATAATAGTCTCTAGTATTTGACTTTTAATTTTGTGCGATCGGCGCAACTGTGAATAGTAATAGGTTAAATTCTGATTCTGAATTATACTGGATGTGAAAACAAAAATAAGCGATATTTCTGTTCGGACGCAGACACGTGGAAAAACGAAAAACAAGTATAGAAATAAATTGAATAGCTATTCATGTGGCATGCTAGTAACCGAATTCTTTTCAGGCGAGGATGATACTTTCAGTATGAGCCAATGACGAGCCGACGGCGAATATTGAAAAAGCATTCAAGCTGAAAAGCGCTTTACAAGAATGCCACTTTATTTACGGCATTGGTATGGAAAAGTAATTTTTCGGCGTCTGTTTTCGGTCAATAAAGTGGCACTTCATACACCTCATATCAGGACTGCCATATAAAGACTTTATAAGGCAGTCATGATGCACACTTCGAAGTGCGCATCTCAAAACAGCCGTATAAAATCTTTATACGGCAGTTCAAAATGACGCATACGCAGTAATGCTAACCTACATACTCATGATTTTTGTGCTTTTTCATACAAATACCGTGAAAAAAAATAATACACGTATATCACAGAGAATCGTATGTTATTTCAGCAAGCTCCTCTGCTTATCAACTCCCTAATATAAGAATCTGAAATCCTAATACACATGTACATATGTTACTGGCGTGTGCGAGCTTTGCACTCGAGATAATGATAATGGCTAATAATATGGATGAAAATTTATAAGTATGATAGCTTATCATTTCGATATGTACTTGTGTTGGGCAATCTGCAACTACATTGAATACTATATATATATCCGTTTTTGAGTCTATACACATATCAGCCAAATCACGATGTATATACATGTAAATATAAAGCCTGTACGTAAGCGTTCCGAAAATTCACATACAATTTACCTAAACATACCTCTTCAGTAATATTACATAACATCAAAATACCAGAGCTGTTTCTCGAAAACTGGACTGTCTTGCTTAAAATGGGAGAGGTCATGATTTTCGCGTGAATGTTCCGTACTTCCGTAGGAATTTATAATTATGCTCAGAAGAAGAAGAAACGAAGTGACAAAATTGACTCATCCTCTTTACTTGAATATATCGTTTGTTGGATTGAGTATACTAAGAGTCACGCTAATTTATACCGTGTGAAACTTTTGACCCGTCTATACGTAATCATATAGTGGCACATCACTTCTGATCTCAACGCATCTCTGTGTTATTTATTACCAAACCTCTCATCGTCTTCACTGGATGAAAAGTCACGACCAAGATCAAAGTGTTATAGATATCAACGTATCTACATACATGAAGTTTGAGTCTGTTATTTATCACAGTCGGATTGACAATTATAGCGGCGCGAGATGAAACCGGAAGGTCGCTAAACCTGCTCTAAAGTCTAGACGGTACGGCTGTTGCCTTTTTCCTCATGCCTAGGCGTAAACCTCTTCATCCACATAAGAGGAGTTCTGATATTGACATTTTCCGAAGTTATTCCTAGCCCTTAGTATAGTTACCTATCTACTACATGTACATACATACCTCATAGCCACGAGCTCCGGATTTTTACTTTGCTCCCTTTCCTCGTATTCCGGGACATGTATTACGTACCTGAGTGGTCCGCATACAATTGTAGTTGGGGGGGTATGTTTTCCTTCGTGCATCTCACAATCACGAAATTGATTTAACATCTGAACTAGATCGTAGCGCTGTTATTACGTGCTGCTCATACACAACATATTGCCAGTGGTTTTGTGTTTACATTTATTTTACGGTAAATGGAGCCTTAATTCATGATTCGGTGTCAATATACGATATAATAATGATAATAACTCTCCACAGACTGTTATACTTGTTTTACCTGTTACCTGTGAATTATAATTAAAAAGATATACAGCGGATATAGACTCAGATTAGTGTACATATATATATGTATGAATACGAATCATGATACCAGCCGCGCAGCTGTCAGTCATTGCGTGCTAGAAACGTGATAACTCGAGCTTGTTTGTTATACCTGCAAATATTTTAGTCATGAAATAACACGGTCTGTTATATGAATTGGGTTTTTTTTCACGTACACATGATATACGATGCAACGACGCTTAATTAGTCATTCAAAATGTTTGAAAAACACTTTCAATATATGTATATGTATGCATATATACACGCTGGGCTCGCGTTCGACGAGCGCTGATGGTGACATGTGATTGTATATATATACAAACATAACTATACAGGTGTATGTATAGTATATCCAGATGTATGTATATACATACGTATAACCAATGTTACGTATAACTATTGTATATTATAATTACAGTAAGAAGAAACTACGCTACACCTCCTGCACAATATGCGTATAACACATCACATAATAAGTGGAAGATTAATATAATAACTTAAACGACGATATCACGGTACGATCGGAAATCAAGCTTATCTTACCATATGTTTCTAATGCGATAAGAGCTACTTCAACGGGAACGGAATAAATAAAACAGATCGAAAACGTAAACAAAACGAGACGTCAATTGATTAATTTGTAGGAGTAATCTAATTATTCGTGCCATTATGATTCCGCTCTCACGACCATGATTATACATATGTTAAGTCATCCGGCATCATCATCATCGCACTCCGTTGTTTTGAATCGCTCAGCTAGCCTGCAGAGAGCTCTCTTGATGATGTTTACGTCAATTTAATCCATCATGATTATACCTCTATGAGGAGCGCATCAAACTGTACACGCCCTCAATTAAATACTTCCGGTTCGGTATAGTATACTACACCATAGATATAGCTTTATCGTATACATATGTATGTAGTACACCAGCGGGAAACGATCAAAACAATCAAATAGAATGTTTTGAAGCAAAGAATAAATTTTTACGATAAGCCGGAGTGCGCTCGTGCAGGTTTGTTGTTCGGCCGCGCGTTAGGCCTTGACATAATTTATTATAACGACGATTCTCCAACGCGGGTGTATACCTATGGTTATACTTCATACATATAGAATGCACATGAGAGGTGGAAATTCTAATGTTACAACCACAGGTTGAGTTCTAGTGCGCATTTTTTACTTAGCCGTTTCGAAAACGAGAATCGTGAATTTTTACAAAAGACTCGATTGATTTTGATGAAACTTTGAGAATTCGTTGAGTACGATTAATTAGCAAATAATTTCTAGATCATCAATATTGGGAATATTCAATCGTCTTCTGTGCGGGATGTACTCCGGGCCTAAGGGATGGAATGTCCAGCTGGGGGTTGGCTCTCGGAGAGTTTGATTGACTTTAGTCGGCAGCGATTAATTAGCGAATAATTCTCATATCAATGAAATTCGAAAATCTTGCATATTTTGGAAATTGCTGCGGTTCGCCAGCGGAAGGGTGGAATATCTGGTTAGGGGATGATTCCAGAAAAGCGTCTTAGGTCGCTATCGGCAGCGATTAATTAGCGAATTAATCTCATGTACTCAATTTTTTTTCTCCGTTGCATTATTTCAGTTTTTTTGGATTCGCCATGCCAGCTTAATATTAAGCTGGATTTGCCACGTTTTTTTCGAAAACGACAAGAGTGACAAAATTTTTGTTTGCGCAATTAAATGGCGATTAATAAGCGACAAATTAATAAATTAATCCCAATACGTTGTGCTGTATTGGTCTTGCCAGCTTAATATATCTCAGTATTTCACTTTTCCGAAACATCGATCAGTTTCGGTGAAAAATGAATATTCCCTGTATTAGCTAGGCTAGATTGCCAACGGTGAGTTAAAATTCCCCTTAATGGACACAATAGTATAGTACACATACATGTGGTATACGTTATTTCGATTTTATTTATTTTTCTTCCAAATCCAACAACTGTTCCAAGTTAGGTAGACTAGGTTAATGATGTGGGAGAGGTCCGCGTGAACATTCCAGACGTGCGTGACGTCGCTGTGATGTTATTTTCAATAACAAGATCATATGTTCGGAGGGCTAACACGTGGTTACCGTTAACAATTATTAGAGCCTTTCTCCCACTGGCGTATCGCACTGACGAATCGCTCATCATCATCTCGTTTGGACTTATTTTACTCGCTGGTATTCTACTATACATATTTAAACTACAGCTATTTGAATTACTGGTTGATGATAAGACGGAATAGAAATACTAAATTTCATTAATAATCGTAATGATCATCGCAGCGAAGTTAGTCTGCTGCGTTGGCCCTGCGTAACTGGCAATGTACGAGAGGCGAGAGGAGACAGAGGTAAGGTCGGTGACCTTCTTTTTCTGAATAACTAAAACACATCAGATCTTTCGTAATTGTAAGGTTTTTTCGTCAGTAAGCCCACCTACCGACATCCCTGTCTCTTTATCTCTATCTCTCTGTTTCTTGAGTACAGCTCTCCCATCTTATCACGTAACTGAGAAATAGATACATAATTGTTCAATAAGTGGAACGCCCGCTTCGTGTTTCTGGGTATAAGAGCAGACGCATGTCCGAGATCACGTAGCGTATTCTGCACATAACTTGTGCGAGAGTATACTCAATGGACTTAAGGCATTCCAGAAATGATTTTTAATATCTCTATAGTATTTGGGATTTGAATAACACGAAATCTGAACAAATTATTTCACCTCTCCTTTGCATTTAACCGCCAGGTACGGAAAATAAGTGTTATTTCCATGTAGGGAACACCGGAGCGGAACGAGGATATCAAGGCTACAAAAATTGATAATTTGGTCGAAATTTGTTTCTTCGTAACAATTCAAAATAACTATTATTTCTTTCTTATCAACAATTTAAATGAGGACTGTATAAGTATACCTATTTTTTCTTTTATTTATAAAAATTCAATCTTATCTCAATCTCTAATTTTTGTTGCTCGATGAGCGTGAGATAACTGTAGAACGATGTGTTCAAGAACGATAAGAATTTATTGATGCCGTGTCTATGTTTTGCCCGCTCTCCTCTATTTATTATCAGATACACCTCCATTTCGTAGAGCTAACCGTATATAAACAGCTGCTGAATGGTAACAGAAGGCGGCCACAACAGGTTATGGTAATTATAAAGGTGATGACATCAACTTCTCAAAAAACATTAGTTTCAGTATATTTTTTATTTGAGTTCATTGTTCTGGGAACCGTGCTACACGGAACGACTCGTTCCATACCAACTTTGTCATTAGTCCTAAAATTTTACGCATTACATTATGCTTCGTATACAGGGCGTCCCATTTTAAACGAAAGGTTCAATTATCGTGAAAGCTTTTTTTTTCTTCTTGAGGCTTACATCCTCGCAGAAAGTAGCCAATAACTAAAACGAATCGTTGCCTCGAGAAACAGTTTCAACAAAAGTTGTAGGGTTTGAAGGGAGACACCTAGTAGTGAAATCAAAACAAGTCCAGATCGCGCCACTTTCGTCGAATTCGAATGCCGAGGTTTTTTTTTAAATGGAATCCAATTTTCTGTTCGAGATCAGAATTGTAGCTAGTTTCGAGGCAAATCTATCGAACTGAACATCAACATTATATCTTCAAAGACTCAGGAGTTATGACGGTTTTTTTTCAGTAGTTGCGTATTCAAAACCCAAAGCCTTCAATTGAAAGTAACAGGTGCCTCTTCGCATTAAATTTTCAAAATCCGCTTTTTTCTTACTTTTGCTTTATCAATTGGCTGTAGCGGCGGTTTTTTTTCGAATATTTGTTCTATTTATAAACTATTTTGATGATGTCATAATATCGTATAGTCTTATTAGTACCTACGTGCAGAGAAAAGTTTTGTTGAATCGAAGAAAAATTTGTCTATCTCACAGTCGAACAAATTTTTTGTTGGATCAAGTAAGAAGTTTGTTCAATTCAAAAATGGTCGATTCAACGAAAAATTAGTTTAAATTAACAAATCCGTTTTGAATCAAACAAATTTTTCAAAATCTTCTATAACGGTGTCTCGCGATTCCGATATTCTAGAGATAGAGAAAAAATCGGGACACCCCAGGAAGGCCCAAGTCATCGAGATTATGAAGAGTGATACGTACGGTATGAATTTGCATTGCTGAACGTGAACAATGCGTGATGATAGAAAAGTAATGTAAACTAGATTGGTAGATTCATCATTAGAGATAAAACAAAAGAAAAGAAAAGATAACACGTGTGTCGCAAATCTTTTCAGTACGGTTGATGGCCGTGTCAACTTTACGAACAGAGGCGGCGCTGCAGCTTATCTGTAAATAATACATCAATTATAATATGTATTCCTTTCTACAGGCTGTACCCATTTGTGGAGAAATGCTTCGAATCGAATCGATCCATTGTAGGTACTATGATTTAATAAGAGTACGAACTGCGTGGCGGCAACAATGGATAAATTAGTCATTGATTAACTTCAGTCGTCCAATATGATTTTCTTACGAACCTACACCAATGTAGACTCAATCGAAGTCTAATTCGTGTTCCCAACTATACATTTATACGAGTATGAAATAGCATGGCAGACTCTTCTATTCGATAATATAATGATAATTTGATCATATCACGAGAAAAACTTGGTTCAAGTAACAATTGATACTAGATAAAAGAGAAAAGCGGAGTATATAAATAATAGCTTCATATGATTCCATTTTCAAGTTGCAGCCATCTACATTCGTACGAATACGCAGGAATTCAAATATCATTCGTATAACATGGTATACTCTTGTCCAACTGATAATTTAATATCGCTGCTGTTATTCTGACAACATATGTTGTAACTCACATAATAATGATATATGATCTCATCGTTATTTACAGATGCGCACCCATCATCTTTACTCAGGTCATGCACATACGCACATACTTTCTTTTTCCATTTGTGTATTTTCATTTTTTCATTTTTTTTTTTCTCTTTTGTACCGCGTCAGCGTCGCGTTGAACCGATACAATTACCGACGCCGATGATTGACATCCCATCTCGGCAATATGCAATGCAAATAAAGTCACTGTTCATCGCATTTTCACACTTTTTGGACTCTCTTAACAATCTCTTGTGTCGCAGAAATTGTTATGTTGTAATCCTGCGCATCGATTTTTTTTTTCCCATCCACAGTCTGTAGCTTACGATCTCGTTGATTATTTACACTTTTTAATTTCACGCTGTCCCTCCTCTGCCACTCTGTTTTTCTCACAAAGCTTCGGCTTGTTCTGTAAGTAAATTGCGACCTGGTGAGCATGTAGAGACGAAGAGGGTCAACTGAAAGTACTGTATGCGAGTGTAAAGTTGCTACAATCTATACGTATACCTTATTTATAGTATTATAGCACGTTCGGAACTTTGAATATAGTTTACAAATGGTTAGAAATCCTTCTTATTCATCGCCGTTATAATTTTGATGGAGAGTTTAATGTATCTTGGAAATTGATGTATTCATGTTAATAGAATATGGTGTGATTTTGGTATCATCATTGTTTTTGTTACAGGTTTGAGCGCCTGCGAAAGAAAATCCTTTATTTTTCTCAGAAAGGAACTTCCGGTTAGGCTGGCTAACATCATGAAAGAAATTCATCTGCTTCCGGACCATCTACTGCGAATGCCCAGCGTCGGCCTAGTCAATAATTGGTACGCAACTTCGTTCGAGGAAATTATACAGTTTGAAAAATCTGATATCAACGAAAGCACACTAGACAAGTGAGTTTGAAATATTCTAATTACGATTTTTAATAAATTCAAATGGTATACGATACTGTATCACATCTGAAAATCAAAGCTGATCTATTCATGTTCGCTTTATGTTGTGAAAATAAAACATAGTAACAGTAATTTCATTCTACCGCAGTACAATAATAACTCCGAATTTGCAAAAAAAAAAACCCTGCGTACCGTAAACTTTTATCTGAACTATTTGCTCTTTGATTACAGATTCTGCCAAGCACTCGTCAAAATTAGAAACAGACATGTAGATGTTGTGCAAACGATGGCTCAAGGTGTATTGGAACTCAAAGATTCTCACGATGTTGATAATCAAACTGAAAATAGTATTCAATACTTTCTAGACAGATTTTATATGTCACGTATTTCGATACGTATGCTCATCAATCAACACAGTAAGTTGTGGTAGAGTAAAATAACATTTGTGTAATACTGCTTAGAGAAAAATCTACACTTAAATATCACTCGTTCTATAATTACCTTCGATATCTTATTTATGTTAATTTATTTTCATGCGTTTTTTCATTTTTCTTTTACAGCGCTTTTGTTCGGCGGGCAATTGAACGGACACAGTAGGCACGTCGGATGTATAGATCCTTTGTGTGATTTGACTGGCGTGGTACGCGACGCTTATGAAAATGCTAGATTTTTATGTGACCAGTATTATCTGGCTAGTCCTGAATTAATAGTTAGTCAACACAATGGTAAATTTTCCATATAAACCATCTAAAGAAATCACAATTTTCTCCATTTTTCCAATGCATTCATTATCTTTTCACCTTTCAGAATTGGAAAGGGGTAATGAAATCCGGATAGTGTATGTGCCGAGTCATTTATACCACATGCTTTTTGAACTTTTCAAAAATAGCATGCGAGCAGTTATGGAGCATCACGGAGAAGAGTCTGGTAATTATCCGCCTGTTTTAGTGACTATTGTCAGAGGCAAGGAGGATATTTGTGTCAAGGTGATTGATATTTATAATTTTTCACGTATAAAATTATTGTTTGAAAAGAACCTGACCATTGTTCATTGTTACTTTTGTATTTTGTTCTTATATTCACTGTCTTTACGATGTTCAATTACAGATGTCAGACAGAGGCGGCGGCATTCCACGCTCTCAAACTGATCATCTTTTCAAATATATGTACAGTACCGCTCCACAACCAAGCAAATCTGATGCTCATACTGTACCTCTAGCTGGCTATGGATACGGATTACCCCTGTCTAGATTATATGCAAGATATTTTCATGGAGATTTGGTTTTATTAAGCTGTGAGGGATATGGCACAGACGCGATCATATACTTGAAGGTAATTCAATTTTCTCGAGTAACTTTATTCTTGATTTAATGGTCGATGAGTAGTGAATCTTTCAATCCTTGGCTCAAAGATCAACACAACTTCCAAGTTTTTGTATACATTTGTTTATTGTACTAATCATTTCACGTAAATTTATTATAATAGGCTTTATCGAACGAGGCAAATGAACTATTACCAATATTCAATAAAACATCATCAAAATTCTATCGTACAACGATTCCCACCGGAGATTGGAGCAGTCAAAGTACTGGGGGAATGGCTACTAGACAACTTTGCGTTACTTCTAGTCTTGGTCATAGATTACCGCATGGTATGGAAGCGAGTCAATGCTAGCATGAAATTACATCGGAGGATGTGATAAATTCTATTATAGATTAATTTAGTTGTTATGAAAAGTGAAAAACTGCTAGTTTGCTATTTTTTATGATAAGAAAATACAGACTTACAGGTTTTTTTTGCTATTTTTATCACTGCTAAGTCATTGTATGACGTTCAATTATCACGCTATTGAGTGTGCGTGTGCGCGTGTGCGCATAATAATAGCTAAACGCAGTGGCAAATTTATGATACCTATGTATATGTGAGTCCACCGAGACCCGCTTATTGTGGCTAGTTCACATTTTCAGCGAATTTTTTTTTTTATATTCCGACACATTTTGAAAAAAATGTGTTTGACTGATAAGAGACAAAACAACAAGAACAAGAAGCAAACGAATCTCGTTGTATGAAATATTTTTTCGTAACGTCTATCAGCGTCTATTTACAGCATGGGAAATTTTTATTGAAAAACATCAAATGCCGGATTTGTATTGATCATTTGAAGATAGTCGAAATTCTGAATATATACATATACGAGAAATTGCTTTTCTCTTCTCGCTTCTATATTTATAGCATTTATAAAATGGAGAATTAGCTTCTCTTTGAGATTTGTCGTATCAGTTTTGCAATCCTTTTTTTTTTTTGTCTTTAAGAATCGAATTGATGCTCTCGAAACATATCAGATAATATCTAATAATTTGAATTTATTTCTCTTTTTCACCAATAATTTTACAAATTGCAATGCAATATATTTATCAAAGTAATATAATTACAGAAATTGGTGTTTCAATAGTCTGATTCTTTACCTTATTATTATAATACTTGAGTAATTCAAGTCTTGCAATTTTTATCCTAACTACTTATAACGAAAAATACCTTTTGTATTTTTCAAATTTCATTCAATATTTAAGAAGGAACACAGCGACAAAAACATACATCACAGGAGTATATTGATGCAATGAAAAATTAATATGTAATGTCGGAGCTATAAATAAAATATTAGATATGTGAAATCGTTATTATACTGCTCCCCCAAGTTATGTTGGTATGTCTGATTAGATTCAGAAAACCTAAAAACTTAATCGTACAGGAATCAGAATGGATTCAAATCAATCAGTCATAAAAAATATGCATATTAAAGTTTTTTAAAGTTGAGCTTAGGGTTAACAACATTTCTGATTACTGACTAATAGATAATTTGGATATCTGTTATGAAATCTTAAAAAAAAGTTATCTGAATATGTGAGATTAATGATATAATAGTTTGACTTATAACTATAAAACAGTATAAAAATGTTCACAATATACTTTAGAGAGTACACTGCACACGACGCACATACCATACACGATATAAGTGATAATAATAATAATAATAAAATAATGATGAATTATTCGTTGGATAATCGCCTTTATCTATTCGAATGAAAATAAAATATGACATACTTAATGAGAATAAAAAATGATTAGGCTATAGTAAAAAAAATTTATGAATTAGGTGGAGCATAATATATTATATACATAAAATATACCTATATTTTAACAAGAAAAGTGCTAGATAGATTATAATGTAGTAAAGGATGAATTATTTTATTATTATCCATAAATTATACAATTGAAATTTAAGTTTTTAACTGTACATAGGTAAGAGCTGAGCTGAAAAATAATATGAACGGTCATGCATGGTTGAAGAAATATACCTATGATTGATTGGGAATAAAAACAACAAAATACAAAAGTATATTATCATTGACACAAATCATCATGTGAATCACGATAACAATGATTAAAAATGACGATGCCATTTTAGCGTCTTTGGTATCTAAGAAATCACAACCGATATGTAAAATAATAAAAAAATGTAAAACAAACAAAAATAACTCTGTTCCTAATAAGATCGAATATTTAGAGCAAGTAATATGCTTTCTTGAACACTGTACTTCAGATTCTCTGTAATATATGTATTATGTATATTGTGTATTGTGGTGGCTAAGAATTAAATTGAATTTGAATCATTCATAGTTTTGAGAAAATTTCTAAAATTCAAGAACATGTCATATGGATTAACGTATCTTGAACGCCGTTGAGAGGTAGCAGGTATTGTAATGCCTTGTATCCAGCAGGCGTATCTTGGATGTTACTCTTCGCCATAAGAATTAAGAGGCAAAAATCAGCCTGGCTGTTGTTGATAAATCTTATGGTTGAAATTATAGTGAGATTTAGTTGGAGATGAAGATGAATGGTGAACGGAAGATCCATTGTGTATATTATAAAATGTAAACTATGTAATTTTTAGTCATATACATATGTATACTACATTGGTATAGCTTCAACGCATCGAGAACTAAGAAATTTGTAAAAAAATTAATAATTATCGATTAAAATTGTTGATGTAATAAAGATGTATTATTATAGTAATAATTGTGTGAATTGCTATTTAGCAATAGATCTCATTAGATCCTATCCACTTTCTATTCTCAGCTTCATACATTACACATTTATTATAATGGATAGTTTTGTCGGTCCTCCAACATTTTTGTTCTATTTTTATAATGATAAGGCAGGTACTAAGAGGTATTGACGTATATTATCTAGGTAGACTTTAGGACCAACAATCTTGAAGCAGGAAATAGTTCTTGTTTGAAAGAAGAGATCTAACTCACAATCAATCAATTCCAACACATTATCTTTATGAAATCAATACAAAGCATACGTAATTTTGATGATCCAGATAATCTATTGGATCTTCCTGATTAAAAGCCTGAACGAATGGATAATCAATGATACTTCTTCTATTATAACGCCCCTTCCGACATCAATGCAAAACAATAAAGTGTATATTTTGAATGCAGTTCCACTCAATTGGTAGCGGCATGGCTAGGAACCTAATGCTTTGACCGGGAATTGATCGCCTCAGCCATGAATCAAGCGTGAATGCGTAATGCGTTTTTGTTCATATTTTCTTATTACCACCACGAGGGTTACTGACGAATGAGTATCTTCCTTCAACATCAGATTATATGTATTTCATTTATTTATTTATTTCATATGAATAGTACAAAACCCTAAGCTCAGGTTTAGAGCGACTTGGGTAATTGTTTTGTTACATTTTGTACAATGTTATGGATAATAAATTACATGACATATACAGACATACGCGCACCCACATTGAAACCATATACACGCGAGTATGTATGTATAGACATGTATGTATGTATAGATGTTTATTATGTAAATCTTGGGTGATTGTAGATATTTTTTCCCTCTACTCTCTGAAGAACGAAAAGTATGCAAGTGTGCAAGAGAGCTAATCACACCCTATACAACATGTCAATAATAGAATGGCGGTGTGTTTTGCGAAATAAACATTGTCCCTTATCTATGCCAACCGCCAGCTTACATATTTTTTTTTTAATTCTTCCTTAGGATTATGTCCTTGCGGAAAGTGGCCAATAGCTTACATATTGCCGTTCACATAATTTCAATAATTAACCATACAATGTTTCAATGAGGCATATAAAATGTGTGATTATAATGAAACTAAAGTTAGGAGTTACAACAATCCTAAGCTCTAAACTGCCTTCGAGCACAGTTACCTGGAAAAGGAACTCAAATTTTCCATATAAGAATTGCAAGTTATGCCATACTTTTCGGAATTGTAGATTTATCTGCATAACAATCGACAACAGCCTAGCCCAACAGCAGGAAGGCTGAAAAATGAATTTTCATGGAATTTAAAAAATGAGACTGAATCCAATGTTCACTCTGTTTTTCTTTTTTGTGATCGTCCTCTGGCATTTATGGCACACAGCTTCTGAAGAGAAGCATGTTGAGCATGAGAAATGGCATTTGAAATATTATGTAAGCGTTCAACGTTTTTATCAGTTGAGTTTGTTTCCACAATATATATCATTCATATATTACTTATATATATATATTTTTTGTTTTTAATAATTTTGATTAGGAACCTTATCTCTTATATTGCTTAAAACCAAAATTTTCATCCAATTCAAGTATCATACATATATTGAATTTGTAATAAATGAAATTCAAACGCGTTAGAGATATACTATATTTTTATAAATTCATAATTTATCATACTGTTCGTTAACAGCTGGTAATGAGTATTTTATTTTAAGATGTAAAATTCAACAGTTCAATAATTATCTAAAAATTAATGAAAACTTAAAATGGTACACGTCAAACATCAAAGTTATCCTGCCCATACACATTTGTTGTTTGTCAAATAAATATTTCATGCCATAGAATATCACTGACTTATTCATGTAGACATACATATTTGAGGCAAGAATTTACATTTGTATGCTGCTTGAGTAAGAAACAAGTAGTTTAAAAAGTAATTCTCTCCTGCGTAGATTCAAGCAGTAAATGGAAAGAAATAGAGAATAAAAATAAAAATTTCACAGCATAATTAGTCGTTATGATTTCTCAATTATTTAAATGCAAAAGTAATAGGTAGTTTATGGAATTTACCTTATGTTATTTTTTATTGCTTCAATTATGCTACTCGTATATTAAGGTGTATAAAATGCTTCCGCTGCTTTCACAATCACTAGGCTATTTTTTTCGTCCGATTTTAATTAATAATTTGATAATTCAACGAATACTTGATAAGAATAGTAATTAAGTCAGTACCGTAAAATCTTTCACCGTCTCATTTTTTAGTTTTCTGTCAATATCTCATACTCTCAAAATATTAGACTATATGCATGTAGGATGTGAAACAAAATATGACAGTGTCATCATATAATATACCATATACTATGACGTAGGAAGTAAATATGTCTGATAGAAATGAGATAAAAATATCCTAAATACGGTGATATTTTCTCTGATTCTTTTTCATTCTTATAGCAAGGTATAGCAAAATGACAACTAAACTTCAACTGTATGAATACGATTTTGTTCAAACGCTGCGCACCACATATGCTCGTCGCATAACGTTATCAATATTGTTACTTCTCACTACGCGATAGACAATATTAAAATAACAATAAATCAGGAAAATACTAAATTAGACAAATAATGAATTACGAAAAACCTGTATATGTTCCCTGTAACCTGGATGAACACTTGAAAGTGTGTGCTAACGTACTACATACCCAATTCAAAATTAGTATCCACCTTAACATTAACATAGGTAAATATAATTATCGCGTAGATATATAAATATTTCCGGCATTTAACTCTGTTAGGCAGTAGAGTATATGGCTTGCAATGTTGATAGATAATTAAATCACAACACATGAGAATTGTGGATTTTAATAATAATATCTAAAGAAGTTTTCTTTGGTGTACGTGAATAATAGATGTTTTCAAATTTTCAAATGAATTAAGATGTTTTGTTCTCTTCTTTGTTCTGTTTCCCTCATTTCACGTTCTTTCTTTTTCTCTCTCTCTCCCTCTCGCTTTCTCTCTTTCTCTTTTGTTAAACAGATAATCGACATGAGTAATATTGTGAGTATATCTTCTAAATTTTATACTATATTTAAGTACCAATAGGTATATTGAACAGATTTCCTTGAAAACGGGAGCCATGAACAGAAGACGCTCATCACGTTTCCTCGCTATCTCATGGTATATGAACAATAATAAAACGTGTGTATGTACAAAAACAAAAGCATGGTTACATCACGCATCGTGTTCTTCATTAAAAACATAAATTTTATCTATCATAGGTATGAATGGAATAGACAAGATTTTTTTATGTTACGTATTCATCGATTATTGCCAAGATATTGACATCGTCATTGTGAATTCGATAAAACGTTCAGGAGAAAACGAGAAACAAAAGATATATAAACAATAATAATACAATATTTTATCATCCTCAATAATCGTGTCATTAAATTTATAGTATTACTGTATACAATATTCTATACTACACCGTGCGCCTATTTACAGAATATATATAAGAACCTATGAAGAGAAAGTTATAATCATTGCCAACTATAGTCCATAAAATAAGATACAGGTATATACATACCAATTTTGTTGTTGTTTTCTTATTATTTTACGTTATACTACCTGCATATGCTTTGAAACTAGCAATTCAACATGTATATACATATCTTATTTATATATGTATTCATAAACTCAGCTGCCTCGAAGAAGAAAAATAAAATATGAAATAAATAAATAAACTGTTGTTAGTTACTAACAAGTTCAATTCGTCTATATTTTTTTCTTAAATTGCTAACAGAATCTTTAAATAAAACTGGATCAAGCCTCATATTGGACCTGAGTAACGGCATGTATCCAAACACAGCGACAAAAGTATTCATACACGTTTGTCTCTGTATAAAATGATCTGGATCGTTCCAAGGAGATCTATAATGCAAGAAAAATAAAAATAGTAATATACCAGAAATGTATAAAATTGAAAGAAAATAATCATGTATTTAGAAGCATTATAAACTTTTTTTCCAACGAACCTGATACCGGCAACTGTATTATCCTTGTACAGCTTTCTTTGAGTAACTTTTATTGGCGGTCTTCGAGTTATATGACTGACTAAAAAATTCATCAATATATCTTCACAATTTTGTGATTGTTCAACAGTTTTGTGAAGAGTCGAGCTGAGTAGTTCTGTATATAAAGTATTATAGTAACGATGATAAAATGCAGCTCCCGTTAATATAATACTATAATCATTTGTCCATTTACTAGTGTAGCCCCACGATCTCTGTAGACGTAAAAAAAAGAAAATGAAATTTAGAAAACCACAAAATTCTTGGGTTTGGATACGCTGAACTTTGATGAATAATCCATGAATGATAAAAGGCTGTATAAATATACCTTTGAGTCGTCCCAGTAATGAGATCTAGCTGGATACCCTACGATTCTATCGGGAAAATATCGCCATACAGTAAATGCAAAATCGATTTCATCGGTATTTAGAATAGCATCTTCATCCAGAGAGAGAACAGCGCTAGTTGTAAATAATTTATGTGGATAAAAACGATGGGATATCCCATCTGCCGCTACGATATGTATAGAGGCTTTTATTCCTTGCCATCGTGGTCTCCTAGGAAGTTGAATGTCCGAGTTCCACATCAGTATAATCTGAATATGAATAGAAAAATGAATAAATATTCAAATTTTATGTGTTATTTGTTTCCAAGTTATTTTTCAATCAATAATCAGTACCTTGTCCAAGTATTTACTCTTCGCAACGCTTCTCAATAATCTGTATAGAACTGCGGTAGATCCTAACTGGGAGTATATTATAGCTGTAAACGTATTTCCAGGATCACAATTCGAGAATGGTAGTTCCTGCTGGCTGTCGGTGAATTGAGGTAGAGTCACCAGAGCTCCGGGTCCAGAATTCCATATAGAACCTTCTCGTCTTCCTTCCCAAGGGAGTCTTTCTCGAAGAGTCTAAAACATGAAGCACTAACATTACACATAATTCAGAATTATATTAAAAAAAAACAGAAATGAAAGCTTGCAAAATGAGTTTATATTAATGAAGAGTCATATTCTTCATCTCACCAATCTACTCAACTCACCTCAAACGTTGTGAAGATAATTTTTTCAATGGAAGAAAAATAACGCTCCCATAAAAATTGTGTTTGTTGTCTGAACTTTAGAATCTCTGCGTTAGACACGGATCTCACAATATCAGGAATCTGTGGATAAATGAATAATGAGAGTTACGAGAAACATATTGAAGGATGATACGTTTGTTTTTTTAATTATTTCAAAATGAATCGCATGCTCAGGTCTGTAATATTCAATATTAATTATAAACCTGAAGTAGAAGACGTTCGTCGGAAAATATAACTGCTTGTTCCCAGTTGATTCTCTCATGAAACGGAAGAGCCCATCCGTTGCTTAAAATAACTGGAATACATCCTGCGCGAAGAGCTTCCAGAAATCTGAAGCTGCCGAGTCTCCGTCCGCGTGGGACAAGGCAGAAAGTAGAATTCATTAACAAAATTTCATAATCGTACCTGAAAAGGAAAATGAACAATAAAATGAATGATATTTGCGAATAAAAATCCACTACATGAAATTATGTGTTTAGTTTGATAATTGTTTCTCCGCTTACATATCATATTCCTGATTATCTTGTTGGCAATGTTCGTCCTGTAATTCTTTCCATGATTTACCATGTCTACAAGTAGTTACGAAGACAAGATCCTTTCCATTATGCAGATGATATAAAGCGTTACGAGTCTCTGATCCTATACCATGAACATATCTTTTCCCTTTGAAGGCAGCTACATATTTCTTATTGCTAGGAAAATGATTTTCAGGTGCTTGTCCAGGTTCTCCGCCGCGTTCAGGATGTTGTTTACCAAACAACGGTATAGAAATATCAAAATTAGGTCTCAATTTAAATTGGGACATACTTGCTTTAGCCAAAATAGCATATCCAAGATCGAAGCTTAACGATTCTTCCGCATAATCAGGCCAAGTACCAGAATATAAATTAAAAATCAGATGATTTCTTCCATTGTTCCAATACGATAATCTCGATAATTTAGACCCAAGATTGTGTACAAATTCTGTTGATAAAGGGTCTCTATCTAAAGTATCGAGACCAAGAACAAAAATACAAGCTTTAGAAGGATCCGTAGTATAATATCTAGATTCTGTTATAACGTTTAATATTTTTTGATACAGAGGACTGATATTATCTTCGACGGGATAAACATAGACCGTAAATCCATTCTTGCATTTTGTATAATCAAAGCAATTTTCCATTCTGCATTGTTTAGGATTATTTGAAGATTTACTTATCAATTTATTATTAATATTATTATTATTATTATTATTATTGTTATTATTGTTGTTGTTGTTGTTGTTGTTATTGAATGGAGAATTTTTTAAGTCTTTATCATAAAATTCTTCGTTCAAAGTTAAGTACGTGGGTAGTTTTTCATGAGGTTCTTCCTTCCTAACAGCCCACTTATCACTTTTTAAACGATAACCGCCAAAGTAGCAATAGGCGAGAAATGCACAAGTAACAAAAAGTAATAGATAGCGTTTCTTCGCTTGCATTATTGCAACGCACTCACAATAAATATTTGTTTAATCTCATTCTAGATTGTCTTTTACGATGTCTTTTTTTTAGCACTATTTTTTCGATTTTTCTTCTTCTTCTTCTATTCCTCGTTAGCTTTTCAACGATTAACGATGCAATGGAATTGAATGAGATGGCATTTAAGAAGTAAAGAACAAAAAAATGAAAAGAAAATCAAATGATCCTCGATATTATCGCCGCTCCGACAACGAGAACATGTTATTACGTAGATCAATACCGCCAGAAGATGTCGCTGGAATGAGAAATGTGAAAAAAAAAATCAAAATCAAAAATGAATTAGTACTAACATTTCACCCGCATATATCACTCACAAGGTAATTATCGGCGGCATAAATGAACAAATAAATAAACCAACGAACAGAGACTCACCCATCATTGTTTTTCTCATGTTAAATAATAGACATAATAATAATATTCATCTAGTCTGTGAACCAGATTTCTTTTTATATTTATTTTCATTTTCCATTGACTAGAAGATTATCCCCGCGAAGAGATAAAAAGTGATGCGTGCTGTGTTTGTTGACTCCGTATTTTTGTTGACTTCTGAAAATGGAAGTATGACACATTGAGCTATGAAATTTATGTCAGTTTCTTTTGTTTCATCGGAATTGAATGGAAAATTCACCTATAACGAAGTTGACTAAACGAGTATATTTCATTTTGTATACCTATTGCATACTATAGTATAGGTATGTATCATATTATGTATATACCTGTGTAATTGATATTTATTTCATTTCTTTATTATGTGTGACGACTATAGAATGAATGTATGGTATTAATGCATTGTTTTCTGTTTGTGTTTTCTTTCTTTTTACTTAACGGTAACATCAACTTGTTACATGAAATATGATATTATCCATTATTGTTATTGTTATGATTATTATTATTTTTAATATTATTATTATTATTATTGTTAAATACACTATACTTGTAGGATAATATTCTTGGTGTTACATATTATCCGTAACAAGAGAATCGAGAACGATTGTAAATGACAGTAGATAGCAGTATGACGGATATTAATCATTGTTTTGAGGTTAGAATTGTACTGTTGACTCAGACAACAAATATTGAAATGGTTAACATCGCAACAAAATGCGGTTATATTATTTTGTTTTCCATATAAAGAAGGATATTATGTCAAGATAAGTAGATTGAATTATTTCGTATTGATAAATCTCATTCTTTGTAAATAAATAGAGGAACGAACAGCTCTCTATGGTTATAGATTATTGTTAAGTCACAAAATATCCACGCAACACACAATATTATCATCACTCAAATTTATCAATCACTCGAGTTTCATAGTATGACGGTTGCATAAGTATTGTAGTATTACATACCGCATGGTACGAATAATAAGCTAATAAGCTAGCTGTAAGTAAAGGTGAAAAACGAGGTATCAGTTTTTAGACCCACTAAATTTATGTTAATTTCGATTTATTCTAGGTACACGTACGATGGGTATCTTGTAAATCGGTTTGCGATCGAGTCTAATCATAATTTTGTTTATAACCGAATGAAGTTTGACTAAGTTGAAGAGAAGAAGAGAAATTATTCACTTTGTACATTATCTTAATTCGCGATGACGTTCGAGATGAGTTCCGCAAAGGATAGGTTACAGTTTTAGTACTAGATATACGAAATTCGGAATTTCGAATAGGTATCATATCCAGTAGACGACGCACTATAATATTCATCTACTACCTGGGCTCAACAGTTCACAAAATTATTCGTGAATTGAAAATTGAAAGGTTTCGTTCTATTCCGCGAACTCGGACGAACTGAGGTCTGCTGACTGACTACCGAGAGCAGCGTCATCCGGCAACGACATAAACTGAAACTGCACACGAGCCGAAGCCGAAGGTGGCCGCGCGAAGGCTTTGAAGATAAAATTTCATTGACACCAAACACATCGGTCGAAAACGCGGAGAGCGGAGTGTGTAAATGCGTCGGTAAAATGAATGTCTGCTGTTTTTGAGACTCCAGGAATATTCAGGAATCATGGACCTAATTCAAAGTACAATAACAACGTTGTTATAATATTAGTGAACAGAATATTATTTGATTTATCGTAAATCAATTATTATTATTCACAGCTATCATTTCCCCGGAATTTTTTTCTTCCTCTTTCCCCCTATACGAATAATTATCGCGTTGACGTGCGTGTATTGTTGGGCGTCTACGCTTTATACTTCAAATTTATTATACCCATGTACACATATGTATACCTCTAATAAACCTACGCATATATTCCGAAAGAATATGGTATCCTTTGTTTTTTTTTTCTTCTCGATCTCCAACATATTACATCCTACCTGAAAAGCATTAATTTTCTTCCAACTATTATAGTATGAGAGAAAACAAAAAAAATCGTGTCGAATAGCTCGATTATTATAGAAACTCTTCCGCGGCGTTATAATATCCAAAATCTAGAAGAAAACCTACGAAATAATAATAATAATAATAATAATAATAATAACAATTCGACGTAATAATAATAACAATAAGACGTAATAACGTCAGAACTACTAGGAAATGCGTTTTAACAAAGTTATACAAAATATCATATACAGGTATACATAATATGTATGGACTATGTACCGTGGATACTCGTATATAAGATACAGCCGATCATGATGTATCAAAAGAAATCTAATAATTTTATACTATAGTATAGCCTGTCGGCCGTGACTGCAAAAGCGTATAATACTTATGAGTCAGGATTACCATAACAGAATTCAACTCGCTCGTTAAGTTTTTGCCCGCATATATATATATTTTATCATCTAGTATAGATGTAGAAATATGATATAAGAGCATATAGTATATTACAGTAGTATACGGTGGAGCATAATACGGAAAAAAGGAGACGAAAAATTTCTTACGCATGCAAAATCCACGCAAATTTTTTTATTCATTTTATTATTCAACGTAATATATAATATATACTCTTTTGGTTACCAATGCAATAAAAATTTTTATACTCCTATAGGGATAGTTCTACAATCAATGTACTGAACACTTGAACTCTGGTTCACAATCAATCGGAAGAATTCTTTACCATCTGGTTTATAAAGTTTGAACGTTCAATGTAAAACTGCGCAGGCCCTTACATAGGCATGAAGCCGAAGTATATAACGTGAACGCAACAAACTCGTAGAAAATAATATCGGCTGAAATTTTTTGACGAAGAAAAGTTTGAATATTTCGGCGGGCTTCGGGAATCCCCGACGTCGACGTCGACTCGAATCCGCAACGAAATTCACACTTTTCTTCACCGACATATTTCACCCGATGCTATATTTCGCAATATATAATCATTGTTGTTGCGTTTACAACGCTATGGAGTTCAGCCTCGTAGGCCCTTGTTAGATATATAAAAACTTTCTGCAACGGGATTTTTCCTCATTTATTATATGTATAGTGTACGTAAGCTTGTATTATGGCATGCAAGTAAAAGTCGGTACATACGTTTTGCGCATGAACAGATATACTGTATGTATGTACATGTATACTATAGCGCGTGTTATACGTAGATTGAAAAGGTTGATACCTATAGGTATATTTACAGCTATAGTATACCTTTGCATACACTCGATAAATTAAGGGTATATTCATTTTTGACGCACACGTGTAGGAATGTATATACATTACACAATACATACGTATCTTTACATCGATACAAACATGGTATATAGATCATGGTACACTGCACGTGGCATGTATACCTATATTATAGGGTATAAATGGGTCGTGATAATGAGACTATTGATTGTTTCTGGGTCTGGTTTATTGTCATGTCAGTGCCCAAGAGGTGGTACGACAGTCGTGTATGACGAGCCTACATACGCGAAATGATGTTATAGATGAATAAGAGAAAAATAAAAAAAAATTAATATTGAAGTATATATGTTTAGAATAATCTGTCCATATAATATTGAATATAGTATTCGATACGGCACAATGGATAAATTCGAAGTTTCAACAGTTACGAGCGAAGATCAATTTGTTGTTAATCAACAGCATTCAAAGCAAACCGCATGGGGATCATTTGTTGATGTATATAATGAATTTGCGGCAGAAACAAGTATCCACGGATTAAAATACACTACGCAAAGAAAATTAAAGATAGACGGGTTTGTCATATACAAATTGGTATTCACTTCTTTGTCCGTTGTTGGTTTTTTATTTCTCTCTTATATCTCTTTCTTCACTTTCTCTCTCTCTCTCTCTCTCTCTCTCTCTCTCTCTCTATAACTCTTGCTAGCTTCTAAGGCAGGTTGTATGCTCTTTTTAGTATCTTTTTTAGTATCTTTTCGCTATCGATGCTGGATCGTGCTCTATTGCTTGGTTTTACTTTATTTTTACTTTATTTTGACTCTATTTTCACTGTATTGTATTTTATTTTATTTTATTTTATTTTATTCATTTATTTTTACTGTATTGTTTCATCCTATTTTTACCTTATTTTACTCAATTCTTCCTGTTTTGCATTTTACTTTATTTTATCTTATTTCATTCTATTTTATTTTATTTCACTGTATTGTTTACTCAAATTTGACTTTATTTTACTCTATTTTTACTGTATTGTATTTTATTTTTATTTTTTATTTTTCTTTCATTTGATTTTATTTTATCTCACTGTATTGTTCTACTCTATTTTTACTTCATTTTACTCTATTCTTACTGTATCGTATTTTATTTTATTTTATTGTATTATACTTATTTTACTGTACTGTTATGCGACTGCCGTAGCTCTTATAGTTACTGGTGGTGGTTTTTGCATGTACTGCTGGTGGACGCTACTCTTCTGTTGTATTGCTTCTTACTATTATTCATCCATTCATATTATTATTTTCTTTGTTTAATATTTTGGTGACGTTGTATTGTTCTTGATTTTCTTGTAATTTGTTTGAGTACAATAATTAGGTGATTTTGTACTCCATTTGCCTCAAGGCTGGCCAAGGCATAATTGAAATAAATCAATCAATCAATCAATCTCTCTCTCTCTCTCTCTCTCTCTCTCTCTCTCTCTCTCTCTCTCTCTCTCTCTCTCTCTCTCTCTCTCTCTCTCTCTCTCTCTCTCTCTCTCTCTCTCTTTCTCGCTCTCTCTCTCTTTCTCGCTCTCTTCTCCTTATTTCTTCTTGAATCGCTTATTGTTAGCGTATCCTGATTATATTTATTATTCACGATTTGTCGTTTATTATGTCCCGCGTTTTCATATGTAAATCCGATTGAACATACTGATACTAATCCTGAAACGAAATTACAAAAATAATTTCATGATTCCTAATCGCCAGCGCGAGATGTATGTAATCATAATGGTCACATATATTTATACGTACGGTGCAATCTGGTTACTAAAATATCATCAACTTCATCGATGTATATACATACATGTATCACACATATATGATATAGATATAGATATACCTATATATATATCTATAATATACATACTTACACATTAAGAGTTCAAAGATCATTAAAATTGAGGCCGCATATACATGTAATAGTCGTGAGTCTATACTTTATAATATTGGCGACAAAAGGACGTACATACAACCAAGAACGACAAGAAATAACGGCACCGCGATTATACATGTATATGTATAGTATATTAATAATAAGAGTAATAATAATAATATGATAATAATAGTATAATCCATATATTCCTGGATTTAATGCCAATTAACTTCGTATCGTATATTCGCTAAATTGCATAACGGCGTTAACGTATTATCAATGGTCAATAGACTGCATTATAGGTATACCTACCTACACCTATAATATCGTATATGATAGTATGTATACATGATATTTCGAGGACGCGGTCCAAAGCACTTGATATAAGTATAATATGAGGTATTCCCCGCCAACTCGGCGAAAATGTTCCCTCACAATTAATTATTTCGCTTATAATTTTTTATACGATTGTCCCAACTCTAAGTAGCACTCCTGAATTATTTCAGACTTTTTCGTCCTATCGTGAATTTTCTGTGATTATTTGAACCCTATCTAGCAACGCCCTTTTTAAAATATCTCAAAAATTCTTCGATCGAAGACGATCATCTTAGGCCAAATTCGGGAGTGGAACTATTTTTTTTTTTTTATATTTATTTGACTGATTTCTGAAAGGAAAAAAATCGCAAATTTGCTTAATAAGGTATTTTCATCGATAATTATTCAGTTTTTTGCACCGAGCGGATGATTATGCATGTATCAAAGACAATCTTGTTGCATACAAATGAATAATCACCCCCCAAAATACGTAATATATTGAGCAAATTTACGATTGTTTTTCTTTCTGAAATTAGTCAAATAAATATAAAAAAAAAAATAGTTCCACTTCCAGATTTGGCCTAAAATCGTCGTCTTTGATCGAAGAATTTTTGTTTAAATAATCATGGAAAATTTGCGTTTAGAGGGAAAGCACTGAGATAATTCAGAAGTGATACTCAGAGTTGGGACAATCGTAGAAGAAATTACGAACGAAATCGAAAATGGGGAAGGAAAATTTCCGCCGAGTGGCATGGAATACCTCATATCTATGTTGCACACAGACACCGCAGTTAAATTCCAAAACACTTGACCCTTGAGGGCTCGAGGGCTCGGCTGCTGGCGGTGCTGTCACTGCTGCTGCAGATGCTTCATAGAGTCCTCCACAAATCGCATATGGTCGGCACATGTAGAGTCGCGAGTTAACTCGTATAATACTTATATTACGAATGCATATGCATATACACGCATTTGAAATTCTCAGTTTCAAAAGTCTTATGGAAGGAAAATGCTGCATTATACATACATATATCATTTTGCTGAAACTTTGAATATTGTAGTTCGATACTCCCTGATAGAATATAGAATGCGTAATATAGAATATATACCGCGATATAAAATAATTATCTCAGCATTAACGAGAAGTACGATAACCGCCCCCCCCCCCCCCCCCCCCCCCCCTCGCCGGCAAAACATTTTTTTCTTTACTTTAACGTGATAAGCTATGTCTCCTCTTTTACTGCAAATTATATGCAAATGTATCAACAGATATACGTGTATGAATTGGCATAGTATATGTATACCTATAATGAATATTTTCCACGAAATGAATCACTCGCCGAGTCGTGTACTGTATATCTTCAAAAGCTTGCAATTAGACGGTTCACGCAGGGTTCGTACTATAGAATATGCGCCGTGAAGTTCACTTATAATTCAAGTGGTATATCGGCAGGTATACCTATGCATACCTATATATTAGAATAGTCGTATACGTGTAAGAAAAATCGGTACGGTGAATATTTCGTCAGAAATACGATATGACGCATATGATAGGTACACCTATATGTCACCGGAATTTGTCTCTCCTGGTTTGTATAGGTATAGTCCTAGTATACGCTATGATTTCACTGATGTTTATATACCTACTTCTTATACACAATTTCTTTATCGCATTGTAAGTTCAAAATTCAAAATATATAGATTGATTAACAACCGCGTACGTACATATATACATACATCTGTAGAGTTGTACAAGGCAATTTCACGGTTAATCTTGAATAATATATTGAACAGACTACTTCATATACTATACAGATATGTATAGTATACCGTTCAATGTATCGCATTATATCGTATCGGAAAGAAAAAAATCTAATGAAAAAGATATAATAACTGAAATGTATGCCGTCTGTTAATTCGCGCTATTGACGCGATAACAGTGATTAATTTTTCTAGTCTAATAACTGATGGAGCGGGCGACGTTTGCCAATCCTGTCAAAATTACATAGTTCATTATCAGACCGGAATTTGTCCAGGGACATGAATTTCTCAATCCGATTGATCACGCGTGGCTTATATAATTAATCATTTCTATTCTGGCATTTCGTGTTTATAATTTATAAATGTTACTGTATACTATATCGTATGCCTATGCAGTACAGATTTTTATACACATTCAAAAAATGCGTCGTATTACATGTATACGTACACTGCAGGTTCATCTGGCTGACAATTGTCAGCATATCTATAATTTGCGCCGGTTTTTTGGCTAATCGTTTTTATGAAAGACATCGTTCGGCTAGTATGAGGACAACTGTCGTAAGCACGCAGTTTCCTGCATGGGAACTACGACTTCCAGCGGTAACGTTATGCCACGGAACAATGGTCAGAAGACAGAAGTTAAGACAGTATATGAATTCCCGTGGAACGTGAGTTTCTCCATAACAAAACATGCAAATAAACAAACAAACAAATGCATGAAAAACAGCGTAAATTTTATTCCCCGCATTTTTGTTTGTCTCTTTCTTCATCCTTTTGCAGATTTTTGCCGCGCGGAATGACCCAGTTGGATTTAGAAGATGCTGTGAGCCATCTTCGTGAGGCGATCGAACCGACAAATAGATTTCCATCACAATTAAACAATGTACAGCAATTCCTGAAAGAGAATTCGCTAACGGTTCACGAATTTCTCAGCAAAATTGGGCCAAATTGTAGCGAATATTTGTTAATATGTCGAAAAGAAAATCGTGAAGAACCTTGCGATAAATTGATGGTACCATCTGTGACTCCATATGGTATTTGTTGCTCGTTCAATTACCGTTTGGCATCACGTAAAAAGACAAGGTGATCAAAGTTTTCTCTTGGTTTTTTTTTCTTACTTTTTTCTTTCGTTCGTTTTCTTATATATTTTGAAATATAGGTAGAATCTGTATTGAACGGATTCAATGACCTATACCTAATACCTGTATTATATATATATGAATGCTATACTATAATCTTATCGTGAATTAATAGATTATGATTTCATGACGATATTATCAGAAATTCGAGCCGCAAGGTAGAATTTTTACGTCATGATTGAGAATGCATGAATGTGGAATAAAATTGACAATCTTTTAAAATATAGCCCGGTATAAAATGCGGTGATTCCTCGTTTTATAATAATAGCATGTATACCTATACATAATAAATACATTATACTCCCGATCAGTGAAACGCATATAATGAGGAGATGTCTCTTTGATGAAAAATGCACAGTGTAGGAATCATAATTGAAAACTGATCATATTTTAAACGCTCATTTTTTGCCAACGAGCGAAGATTTGTTCAATTTCAAAACGCCGAATGAAAGCTTCATCCGTCTATTTTCTGAGAAAATAAGGAAGATTCCTTTGATCGACCAATGTGTTCATACTTCATTCGGTTTCAAAATTTGTCGATTTTTTATTCGGTATTATAGAATAGAATTTCGACCAATCATCGACCCCCACCCGTCCCGATTTTGGCATCGATTTTTTTTTCTCGTAACCTCGACCTACAGGAATAACCATAATTTATTTTGGAATTTTTTGGCATCAGGTTTTGGAGTTACGAGTTTACAAAATCGGAAGATTGAGTATAATGCATTTTTCAAACAATAACTCGGTATCAGTACGGTGTTTCGAAGAGTGGTTCACTCAAAATTTGTGGGTTTTCAATCTCAACAAAATTTCGAATGAAAATCAATTTGAAAAATCGTTTGAAACAATTATCTGATAGTAATCCTTAACCTATCAACAGAGACGACACCAAAATTTCATAATTCTTCGTCCATACAAAATTAGAGAAAAAATCAAATCACGAATTTCTGAGTTATTAAATTGGCCCACCATCGCTGGTGTCTTCAAAGGTGGCTTTGTATTTTGATCGAAAATTTTGCGTACAAGCACCAGTTGGTGCGATTTTGTGCCTAGTTTGCGTCCGATCAGTTGGTGCGATTTTTTAGGATCCAAAATTTTCGCCATTTTGGGTCGACGAACCAGCTTTACAAATCTTGCAAAAACTCGAACTTTTGATTACAGAAAATACATTCACAGACTCATAAACTTCGAATGAACCGCTATTCGAAAAAGACATAGTATTGATATCGAGCTAGTACTATCGTTGAGTGTAGAAGGTTCTTCTTCTTCTACACTCAACGGTACTGTACGTGCCATCGAAGTTCTACGGAATAGCCATGAATAAAATACAATGAATACAATGTAGCGCGGCAAACAAGGGTACAATTAGCGAACGAAAAAATATGAATAAACGCGGTACGCTTTCAGGTACTAAAATTAATTATATATAAAAGTGAAAGTCTCTCTGGACGTATGTATACTTGACGATAAAAATATGAAAACATAAATACTTATTACGCAAGTAATTAAATCCAAGGAGGCACGCATCCAGCGAATACTACATACATACTCATAAACGGGCAATAATTATATCAGTCGCGCAACAATTTGATATTTATTTTTACGGATGGCAAACGGGAGGTCAAAGTTCAAAGAGAGAAATTACTCTCTCCGGAAACTTGAAAGCGAGCCGCACAATGTCGGCTGATGTTTTTAAGCCCACGAAACAGCATGGATAAGATGAAGCAAGAAACCGAAAGAGTGAAACGATCGGATGAATGAAATAAATGGATGATGAACTTCCGTATGTATTTTTATCTAACTGAACGAGAGTAAAACAGAAATTAACAATTCCAGTAACGCGATAAGGGAAGATATGATCAAGAAGGACTATCATTCCGTAACTTACGGTTCACAGTGGACATTATCATTCGTGATGAATCCATACCTGGAAGATCGTATATCATCTACGTTTTACGGTGATGGAATAAAGGTATTAATACACGAGCCATTTTCATACCCGGGTGGTTCGTCGTTGGAATTTATATCGCCATCGGGTCACGAGACGATAGCAAGTATCAATGGTAATCTTTTGGTGAGTAGTGACGAGGTATTGAATCTCGGTGAGGATGTGAGAAGTTGTGTTAAAACGGAAGATTATGGAGAGACATCGCCCTATCGGGCTAGCAACTGTTTTGCAAAATGTCACGAACGAGTACTTAGAAACGCTTGTAAATGTCTGCCTTTCTACGCACTATCCGACTCTGATAACGCGACAGAAGCTGAGCAATGCAATTTGTCTCATAGCTCATGTCTTGCTAGAAAACTTGTAAGTGCCGGTGAACTTAAACTCCAAGATATGGAGTGCGGTTGTCTACCGGAATGCAAAGAAACCACTTACTCCATCGTTACTACTATGATACCATTGAATGCGGCGGAATTTAGCCCTTCGCCGTTTTAGTAAGTTCATTTTCTCAAACTATGGTAATCACTAATCATATTCACAAATTTTTACAATTTCTTCAGCCTTGGAGCTTCGCTCTTATCTTTATTTTTTGTTAATATGTTCCACGAAGTGCCGTCAAGATTTTTGGCAGTGAACATTTTCGTTTATAATAAGATATATGGTATTCTAGTACTGCGTATGAAAAGCCGACGATCTGCGAAGTCTCGAGTCTTTATTTCGAACAACCTGCGAGAAGAGATAGGCTTCGGTTCCTGATTTGCACATTCTTCTCACATTTGACGTTACGTGACGTTAAAAATGTTGCGATTCATTGTAAAGTCGAAGAATTTCTCGTGAACATATCTCTCAAAGACTTAAAACTCCACAGTTTGTTGTCTTTTCATAGCGTATAATACATACAACAATGAATGAAATGAAATGTTTGGGGTCAAAAACTTGCGACGGTGTTTCGTGCAATGGGCCATGTCTAGTTTCTCAAATTGATTAATTTTGTTATTACGAAAAGACAAAAAGAAAACGGCAATTTTTAAATTCAAGCAGGGAGACATCGCAATGTTCGAATGCCACTGCGCTGCATATAACGCTAGCTTCACAAGTAATGACTTTTCAACGTCGAGATGTTGTACAATCTTGGATTAATCTTCTCTGTTAGTACATTGTTTGGTGATTTATTAACGTTTAACATTATGAATTTGAGTGATAATAAGACTCATATTAATTTGTTCTGTATTTTTCAACTTTCAGCTTCTCTAGGTGGAGTATTCAGTCTCTTTTTAGGCTGTAGTTTTATATCGCTCGTAGAGATATTATACTTCTTCTGTATTTGTTTACCGAAGAAAATGATATCTGCTTTAAAACGAGATCCTGCATCCAAAGGCAATCGGTAATCGGTCATTTTCATTCTTACTTTTCTTCCTAATTAAGTTGAAGCTCAATTATAATTTTTATCATAATGTAATTTAATTTTCGATCAAGTGTCCGTAAAGTACGACTTTCCGGTCGTGTTTAGCGGCCGTAAAGTACGACTTTGCGGACATGATCAAAAAATGTTCGCACTTCAGCTGTAAGATTTTACGCCCTCGTGAGAACTGTGCGTCCTCCGGACCGGCTTTGCCGGTTTTCTGACGCATAGTCCTCACTCGGTCCGTAAAATTCTACTTTATACGGCTTAGGTACGAAAAACACTATTTACTGCTCAATTATCATTAGATTATTTTTCAAACGATTAACAAATATTCTTCGTCCTTCACGTATACTGCTTTTATTAATAATACATAATTATATATATATAAAATATTTTGACTTTGAGCTAACTATCCGCCATGACAAGATAAAAATAGTTGCTAATATTTAAGATTCAGATTTAATATCATTTAAATTGGAAGAATAACTCAATGTATCGACAGAGATGGAAAAAAAAACAAGATTGACGATTTTTACTTTCATCTAATCTATTACCACATGCAGTATATTTTTATTGTTACTTGAAAAAATCATTTGCTGTGATGATACCTAACTCATCGTGTGAAACAATGCCTATAGTTTATAGACCTATGTATGTATGTACTTTGATAATGAATTATAATTATAAACTTTTGAATTTGTGTAGAGGTACCAAAGAACCAAATAATATTACCAAATCGACCAACGATTTCGTTTTCTCGCATTGCGTCACATTTTTTTCTCATACATATGTGAACACCGTATAAAAAAAGAGCCAACAATTTACAAACGAAGACTAAATATTTTGTAGAAAAAAAAAAAACATAAAAAAAAGCACCGTTCTTCAAATTAAGTATCGTACATTATGATAATAATAAGATTTCTCTGACAAGATAAACGACTGCCTTAAACTTTGAACTCCAAACCAAGTGCTTGAACCATGAAAGATAAAATATCTGTGCTCTCTTCAATCTGAAAAAAAATACAATGTAAATTTATTTACAAATTCGAATTTCCCCTTATCACTTTTAGCTAATAAATTTCAAATTGATTTTGAAATGAGTAAATATTCAATGCTCACCACTTTAGCAGTAGGTTTGCCACCACCGTGTCCAGCTTTGGTTTCTATTCTAGCTAAAAGAGGATTCGTCTGATGAGATAAATTTCCCAACTCATGTTGAAGAGTAGCGATTAATTTTAGACTATGTAGAGGAACGACTCTGTCGTCGTGATCTGCAGTGAGCAATAAAGTTGCTGGATATTGATGCTGGGTATTTTTATTAACATTGTGTAGAGGTGAATATTTTAAAAGATTAGGAAAATGTTTTTCTTCCTCGGAACTACCGTAATCAGAAACCCAAGCGTAACCAATTGTAAATTTGTGGAAACGGAGCATATCCATAACACTGAAACAGAAAAAAATACAAATTTCATTTACCAAGTAGAACAAGTGTACCAGAAGTTTCGGATATGAATAGAATCTGCAATCTTTAGATAATGAATCAATTTGGTCGCATAAGCATCAAGCATACCCAACTTGCGCTATAGCTGCGCCAAATAAATCTGGTCGTTGATTAATGCACGCGGCGACTAACAATCCTCCGTTACTTCCACCTTGAATAGTGAGTTTTTTTGCGGTAGTGTAACCATTCTCGATTAAATACTCTGCCGCGCATTGAAAATCATCGAATACATTTTGTTTGTTGAGGAAACGCCCTGCATTGTGCCATTTTTCACCATATTCTCTAGTACAACATACAAAAACGGTATTAGTGAGTACATGAATGGATTTAAATCGTTATTTCAATCAAGATTGATTGACGCTAAATGAAAATTTCGATAATTATTATTATGAAGAAAAAATAATTAGGAACAAAATTCTTGTCTTCTATACTCAAATCGATAACTTCATCATTTCTAATTGTACTAAAAAAAAACCACATTTCCAAGGTTTAAAATGTACATAAAACCATAGAAACACATAAATTCCTCTCACCCTCCGCCTCTAATATTAGGAATTGCTAGTACTCCGTTCATGTGTTGAACAAAGACGAGTCTAGTAACGCTGAAGGTAGGTTGAATGCTAACGTTAAATCCTCCGTATCCATAGAGGAGCGCTGGCATCGATCCATCCAGCACAGCTCCCTAGAACAATAACAGCGTAGGTTTATAATTTTCAATTGAACAAAACTAAATATGGAACTTTGTAAATTAGAGAAAAAAACCTATGTATACGGCTATCTGACCTTTTGCATAACAATAAACATAGGCACTTTGGTTCCATCTTTGCTGGTATAAAATACTTGTTTAGTTTGGTACAAACTAGCGTCGAAGTTATCTATTTTGATATCACGATGTACCTGAAAAATGACAGAATCAATTGAATACAATAGGAAATAATTAACATCTTGATAATTCCTTTGTGGCGTTGAAATATGATTGTCAAATCAATTTACCTTCGGTTCTGTGTTTTCTCTGATATCGGTAGTAAATATAATGCCAGGTGTGAGAAAACTGGTGAATTGATAAAATATTTCAGAATATTTTTTATCCCCGGAAAATCCTACGATCGTTCCCACGTCGATTGGAAAAGTTCGTAAAAGTTTCCCAGTTTCCAAAGAATACAATTGAAGAACATTCTGTGAATAAATTCAATCATTCTTTGTTCAATTATGCACTTTTTTCATCAACTTGTTTTCCTTTTTTTCAGTCACTCATTATTGAATCTTGTAATGCGTAATTTCATCGCTTACCTTCACATCTTCAATGTAACAAGCAAAGAATTTATTTTCATCCACTGCAAGAGCCCAATCCAATACGTTGTCCGGATGCTCAGGCAATAATTCAGTCCATTTAGATTGATGCCAATCACGTAGATCAATTGTTATCAGTTTATAATTTGGGGCATTCTTATTCGTTCGAAAAACAGCTTTTGATCCCAAATTCGTCACATACTATTACACAGGCATAAAAATATGGAAAGTTAAAGATCAGAGTAAAGTACGAAACTATATCTCTATTATAACAACGCCTTTGGTATGAAATTGAATGAACAAAATGAATAAAAGGAAAAATTACTTTTAATGTAAATATGATCATCTAATTGACAAGAAAATTCATAATCTAGAGATCATTGAATAAAGAAAAATACTTTCCAATCTCCCCAACCAAGAACATAGTCAAATATATTTCATACTAACTTCGTAATCGGCATCCAGCTTATCCACAACTTCAGTTAGTGGTAATTTTCCGCTGATTTTACTACCAGGTTTGAGTTCGGAGAAATATACTAAATTATCTCTACAATCTTTGAGGGGCATAACAATCAGCCAGTTACCGCAATCTGTGACTTGTGCGCCACTGAAAAAATTAGGCATTTTTCATCAATCAGATGGTAGAAATTCTGAATTTCTCAATACTACTTCTTAATAATGAAAATTAAACGTAAATTATATTGAAAAGTTTCGAATCTCACATCCTCCATAAAGGCTGTTCAGGAAATTCAACGACTAAGACATCCTCGGATTGGGGAGTTCCCACACGATGATAATAAAGCTTTTGATGTTCATTGCCCTGGACTTCAGAGCCGTCGGTTTTTCCTTTCTGATCAGGATATCTTCCATAAAAAATTCCTTGATTATCATGGGTCCATGTTATGGGAGAAAATTTAACTTTTTCTAAGATTTCTGGATACTTCTCTCCTAAGAAATTACAATGATATGTTTATAGATTACTCTGACAAAACGGGAAAACGTAAACACAACATCAAATTATTTTTCATTGAGAAAATAATTGTTTTGAGAATCAGACCTGTAATTGCATCAATAAAATGAATAGTTTTCCAATCAGATCCGCTGCTCGAAAGACCGTAAGCGAAGATAGTACCATCTTCGCTAAATTTACTACTACTTATAGCGACTGTTCCATCCTCTGAGAGAGTATTAGGATCTAAAAAAACACTTGGTTCTGCATCTAGTGTATTTTGGACGTATAATACGCTGCAAATTTAGGAAAAATTCATCTGTTTAATGAGTCTGAAGTATTTGTAGAATATCAAAATATGAAAATATCAAAATCTAAGCATAGAAAGACTGGCGTTAGCTTTTTCAAATAGTTCTGATAGCTTCATTATTAAATTTGTAAAATTCAGCAGCAAGTTTTAAAACAAATTAAAGTATAATTCAATAAATTTCAAGCCTTCTGAAACTTCTTCAACATCATAATTCATCAGATTCATGAAACATATTAATACAATAATTTATCATGCAAAATATTACTGATATCAAAGCGATTACCAAACATTGTTTCATTCGCATATCGCTGATATTGTTTACAGAAATAATCTCGCACAAGATAAGATACGATACTGTGCAAAGCACGTGATACCGGAATGTTCTCTGGGGTCATTTGCTCGTTGTAACGTCATAGAATGAGGAAAAATAAAGAACATAGAAATAGTACATAATGTGTTTGAAGATAGTTTGCGCGAACCTCTGATTCTGCAATCCAGAATTCTTATAGAAGTAATATTTATCTCCATGTTTAGCGGGGCAAGAATATTTAGGAAAATCCCAAAGTTGTTTCAGTCGGTCGTGGATATTTTCACGTGCTGAACAAGCATGTAGAAATGGCGTAGTTATGGAGTTTTGGGCGTCGACAAAGGCCTTAGTTTCCTCGGAGTCAGGATCTTCAAGCCATCTATACGGATCTGAGATCTTCAAGAGCAGGAAAGAGAGAAAATAAAATTATCATAATGTAAAAAATCATATAAATAAAAATATCACATTGAAATAAAAAAATAAAATAAAAAATAAGGAAACCTAACCTTAGTCCCGTGATAATCGTCGCAAATATTTGCATCACGACGAGTTTCTGGATATTCAAATTTCGTCATAATATTATTATCGAAGTTTTTTACAGAACTTGAATTTTTGTCAACCTGTAAATGAAATTGTTTCATTTCGTATTATAGTATTTATGTCGTTCTAAGCGAAATGACTTGAAGTTAAAAACAAGAAGAGAACAAAGGAAAAAATGGTAAAAAAACCAAAACGGATTGTGAATTAGAGGTTATGAATATTCTTTTCTGCTATTTCTACTTGCGCTTATGATTATTACCAAAGATTTTCTAGTATCTGTTGCAAAATATTTGGAAGATCGCAAGTTGTCGGATCTTGGAATTACTCCTAGTACGCCACAACCACTCTTATTTATTTTACTTTTAAGATGAAAACCAAGTTGACTAAGTGTGAGTGGCGATAAACACTTCCCATAACCAGATAACAAGAGAATCGGGATCGTGGTGACCATTACGAGAAATTAAATTATCTACAAATACGAACAGCGCCGTTAGATCATCCGTTAAATCTTCCGATCTTTTTTTTCATCGTCAAATTTATTATCATTCTATTGGGGGACGAGAAGTGAGTAGAAATTTGGATATTTAAAAATTATTAGACGTCTCAATGCATTTTAAATGAAAAGTAGTACAAGCATTAAATTATCGATAACCCTACAAAGGACAATAATAATCAACTTTTTCCAACAACCGATTACTTGAAGTCAGCGTCAGGTTAATTTGTTTCAGAAGTTCGGATACACTCCGTCAATCTTTATCAATGAAACCGCTGTAGATATGATATCCTTTCAATCGACAGAATAATGACCATTGAGCGGAAAATACACAAATAGTCTAATTAGAGAATAGAAAAGAATACATGAAGATTGTGAAAAGACGAGTAAGGTTTTTCGAGGAAAACGTCAGCAGTAAACAGAATAAAAGCCTATACTAATTATATATAGTATACTAATTGTCAATCCATTTTCTCGTTTGATGTTATGAAGTTTGAGATTTATAACTGATCTTTCGTTCATTATTACAGATCTCCTCACGCGGTAGCTTTGCATGCAATTTGCGATTGAAGACGCATAATTAAACGTCTATTGCTTAATTTCTGACTCGTTATTTTTTTTCGGGGCCACAATTCTCGAATTCGACCCTCATTATTGTAAAAAAAAAAGATTTTTTATAACTATAAAATTGTCACATCGTTCACACCACCGTGCGGTAGATGAATCCGTGCTTTTCGTTATTATTGATGAGTATTATCTAATAGGCAAATAGGCCTATTCCACTTTAAAACGGGCGGACAGAAAAATATCGAATGTAGGTCCATTTATATAGAAATCATCGCGGACTCAAATAATTTGGACTTCTGTTAGTTATAATTAAATATAGTAATATTGTTCGCTTTCTGAAGCGATTTTCCGGCAGTATATAACATGAACACTAGAAAAAGACATATGAAGCTGCATAGGCGTGTTTCGAATCATAGTTTATAGTACTGTGCAGAATTCTTTGATGGAAAAGACAGATGTCGGCCAATATGATAAGTGAAGCAGAGACAGAGACAAAACTCACAGTCATGGCAGTTCATTTGGGAACACACCCCTGAGATATGTGTAACATGCGTAAACTGACAAATTATACGTAATTGGAAAATTCAATGACACGTACTATAAACTTCAAATGACACCGTAACGGTAGAAGCACGTGTTCGCGCGCGACTGCTCAACAAATCTGAATTCCATTTTGTTTTCAATCACGTCGTGAGATCTGCGACTTAAAGTTAACCATGATGAATGAACTTTAATCAAGCAACTTGCCAGTCATTAAGTCTATTTAGATCATACGCCGATCCAGTATTATCACTTCACCACTATCCGCATTTTAATAGATAATGTTGATTCAAATTTCGAATGACAAATTCTTTGTTCATGGTGATGCGAGACGCATGCTACTGTGGCGGGACGTCACGGGACATTCAGCCCGTGGAACGGAACGGATCGGGACGTTCAGCCATTCACAATCGACTCAAATTCAAACGGGCGTCAGTAATGCAAGATGGCGGCGGCCTTTGGACCGCTAATTATCGACAAGTTTCAGAAGAATTCTTAACCTAGGCATATATACTACATACATTCTTGTGTTATTATACATACAATGTGGAAACTGATTACATCCACTCGAATAGGATAAAAATAAGTTTTTCTACGAGTGCAAGAGAGATAGCTCTAACATTATTGCTCTCTACTCGGCTCTCTCACTGGTGCCATCGCTCTCTCTCGCGCTCGTTTTATCGAGATTTTTCATTGTAGTCCCTCCGGCGACCAGTTCAAAAATACAGTTATCACGGTGATTCAACCCAGTTCAGAGCCGGGCTTCTGTACACGAAATTCGTTAACTAACGATATCGTTAGCGAGCGATATCCTATGGGCACTGCGCCCTTCCGGTAGATCGTCCCTGCAATTGGCTGCATGTCGATTAACGATATCGTTGGCTAACGAATTTCATGTATATACATACATACAGAATCCCGGTGCTGGCGCTTTAATTTGTTTATAAATTATTAGTTGAACTAATTACCGCGAAATAATTTAATTAGTCCACTTATGATCACCAATTAACCACCAAACGATACGTCATATCGGAAAATGAAAAGAAATAAGTTGGTTGGCCTACTTTGCTACGGTTGCAGGGGGTCGAGCGAGGGTTAGCGGAACCAGTGCTGCCAGATCAGAGGATTTTCCCCTAGATTTAGGGTTCTTTAGGTCGCGTTGCGGGACAATCGGAGGAACAATTATTTAGGGGATTCTTCAGGGGATTGTAAATTCCTGCACAAACCACGTAAATCAACACTACTAATTAGTAAATCATAGTATAGAAAAGAGTAAGTGACTAACGAATCGAAGCAGCACATTTTAAATCAAGGACATAATTACGGCACTCCGAGCCCTTGTAAAGATCAAACCGAAGAAGACCGTTGTTGGAAGCCCAGCATGACGTCATGGGCTTGATGGGGTAATTTGGTGGAATTTTTAGGGCGAAGCTAGGCTTCTCTCCTGTCTCGGGGGAAAGTAGTCCAGGGGAATTCCACACGGGCCGGCTGGCAGCACCGATGGTGCGAATGGATGGGGACCTTACCAGTGCCGTGGTTACATATGCATGTACGTACATACATACATCTTCGTTTCGCCGGAATTGGTCGACACGTACGGAAAATACTGAATTTCAATCTTTCTTCCCCCCAGACCGCATCAGCAGGTGCCCAATCGATAATGGAGTACTTTTTCATTTATTATTCGCCGTTGTAGATGTTTTATTAATGAAGTACTTGATGAGAAAAATGAATTTCGAGGTTAGGTTGTTGTAGCGAGCGTTGAGTGTAGAAGGGTACACTCAACGGTAGCGAGAAGCGGGCAACCAATCAGCGCGTTCCGTTTCGTGTGTCTGCATCTCCTTCTGTCCCGTTGTAAGCATGCCGGAGAGTCACTTTTCATTCCATAAAATAATTAATTATAGTTACAATTTTTAATCTTGGTAGAAGATAGATAAATAAATTATGTATAGTCATTTTGGTATTGAGGCACTGATTCAATACATACGTGAAAAGCGGCCTGTTAAATAGAAAATAAAGGATGAACAAAGAAAAGAACACCGTTCGAAATATACCTATAAATTACCTGAACAGATTGAGAGTATGTATGTACAGAAATTTGAAAAGGGGGATCAACTATACAACGCGCATTCTGAATCTACGACTTTTATATGTATTATGTGTCACGTTCTACGATCGACGTATTATCCCCTTCACATCAAAGATCGCAAATACTGGGATTTCATCAATAAATTATATACTAGAACAATGTTCGTTTGTTCAGTTACAGACTTAAAGTTATGTGGGAAACCCAAGGTTGTCTGGTGGCCCGAATATTAAATTATTAAATGCTGCTAGTAGAATTATATGTGTATTTTTATCTTTAACTATAATTGAATATGGCTAGTCGAGCTTTTGTTTTCACCTCCGTAAATATTTGAAGACAGAATTACGTATCGCTCTATACTATAATCGAAAGCAGACAAAAAATAACGATTAAATATTGCCGGGTATTAAGAAACGTCTCCGTGCTTGTTTTAACTTTGTCCGCGCCGTTATCAAAACTATGTTTTATTGCATGCCCCCTGTGGTGCCCTGGATTTGTTGATGTCAGCCAGTGAATTGGCGAATCGGCAAATCGCGGGCAACGCACGCCGTAAACGCCACGCGCAAATCAGCTGTACTTTGTACTTGATGCGTGTTCATCGTTCATAACTCTTGAGTAGTTTACTTTACAACAACGTGTGATCAAGATAAGAGAGATAACCCCTTCGGGTCCCCCGCGTGTCTCCTTTTTTGCTACCCCAGGTCTCACGAGATGTCAATATAATCGGAAAATTCGGAGAGCGAAATATTCATTATATCATAGAGTTTGCTCACGCACAGAGTGATGATTCTCTCTCAAATCAAATCACTGTGCTGAACTGTGTGTACGAAAAAACGAACAAAGAATAATATTCACTGTACGCGAATAAAACCTAGTTTCTTATTAGGATTAAGGTTATAATCCGCGTCCGCTTAAACATCGAGATTAAATACGAATTCAAAAGTCTCTAATCAAAGACACAAATATATATAGAAAAAGAAAGAAGTTGAAATAGCTTCTTTTTTAATTTCAACCTTCAAACTGTCAGCACACGGAGGAATGCAAAAGGATTGCCGAGATTGTTTGGGTATCAGATACCGTATCAATACATTGGATCAAACCTGGAAGTGGCTGCATCAAACAATAGCCTTGCATGAATATTTGATCGCAATCACAGCCAGCCAATCGGATTTTTTTTGTTCACATCACCTATCTGGCTGTTAGGTCAACGCAACACATCACCCAAAAATAACTATAATATACATACACATAAATACATCCTGCGTCGACCTTGAATTCATTACATCTGACCCACGTAAATCATCCTAACCTAGAAAAAAAGAAGTAAATTTAAAGTAACGCCAAAGACTGAAACAAATGAAAAGTGAGAATTAAAATATAAAATACTTTCATTAGTAATAATCATTAAATAATTAATCAACTTGGAAATAAACCTAGATATGAATATAGATTAAGCAAAAAAAACGGAAAAAAATAAAATTAAAACAAGAAACAAAAAGAAGGAACCATGAATTTCATCACGAAAAGCGGAGCGACCTGGAAAAGGGGAAGATTGATTGTTTGTTCACAAGTTCGTCTGGCGTCAAATAAATGTAAATCAACTGAAGTTCATGAAGAAAATATAAGAAAGTCGGTATATATATCGCAGTCGACGGATATTTACACGAATCTAGCATTGGAGGATTGGTTCTATCGTAATAATGATTTTACGAATCACCATATATTGCTTTTGTGGAGAAATGATCCTTGCGTCGTAGTCGGAAGGCACCAAAACCCTTGGTTAGAGTCTAACATAACGGCTATAGAAGAGAATGGAATTTCATTAGCTAGACGTAACAGCGGAGGAGGAACAGTCTATCATGATATGGGAAACTTGAATCTATCTTTTTTTACACCGAAAGAAAGATACAATAGAAGATACAACTTGGATATCATTTGTAGAGCTTTGTACAGACAATGGGGAGTCAAAGCTGACGTTAATAAACGAGAAGATATCGTTGTCGACGGTGAATTTAAGGTAGACACCACTCTTCTTTGCCGATAAAGAATTTCAGAGTTTTTTAAATCAAATTTGCAATTCCTCCGCTATTTCCTGAACATGCAATACTGATATTTCAATCCTCGTTATTATATCGTTTTATGTAATTCTTTTAATCGCTGTAGCAGGTTTCTGGGACAGCGGCTAAACTGGGCCGCCCAAACGCCTATCATCATTGTACGTTACTAGTGAATGTTAGTAAGCCTGATTTGAGTTTGACCCTGGAGAAGAAAGAGGTAATTAGAATATGCATTAAAAAGATGAAAAGAAGAAGCATTTTTGTTGTCTACAATATTTAATTATCATCGAATTTATCACAGTTCTTTTTGTTCAAATACATTTTTTAACTTCATAAGATCAACGAATGGTCTTTCAGACGAAGCTTCAAAGCCTATCAATATATTATTATAATATTTGAGATTGACTGTTCACATGAAAATTGAACGTCCGTTTTATCGATAAACTCTTGACCTACTGATTGTAATATTGCCACTAACATAACAACAACGCGAAATAGATTAATTTAGAGTCCAGTAAGTTCTAGTGTGAACTTTTAATATTATGTATGTCGGCAAAATATAATATGTTGGCCAGTTTTCATAAGAAAAGAAGCAGAGGCATAAAAACTCTGATCTTTTTTTTTTTAATTGTGTCATCTTTCGATTTATCTTGGAAATAATCATGTTTATCAAGAAGATTTATAATAAATAAATCATCACTCTCAATATATATTATAATTGCCTTTTCACCACTGTCCAAAGTTCATGAGTGGGCAATTCAATGTTAAATGGGACAAAAGCTGAAGTTTTTAAATTTGTTGAAACTTATCTGATAAAAACTATACCAAAAATGAGGCGATACGCATTTTTGTTTGTCTGAAATCCTTTTCTGAAGTTATGAGATGTTCAATTGTCTCCCAAAATAAGCGTGCAATCAACCTCAAGGATTACTATCTCCTGTTCTATCCGCCTATCTAGAAAGTTGTACCAAAGTGTTTGGGAGACCTGAAGAAGTCTTTTCCAACATAATTTATAAACCAGTGAAAAATCTAATTTTCAATAGTTATGACCAATCGAAATGTTCAATGATTTCTTACTCAAAATACAGCCATGTTTTACATTCTGATAATAATGTCATCTGATCCATTGATCAATTCTGTTGAATAGTGAGTTTCCTTTTTCAAGAAGCTTTCGTGTAATCGATTTCTCATCAATCATTTATAAGGCGGTGTGTGGCGCCCCAACTCTGGGCTTTGCCATGATCGTAGCGCGTTGAAGGCTACTAGAGTGATCATCACCTTCTGCTGTGAGCCGGCTGGTACAACCTGACGTGTCATAAAAAATAAGAAAAAAATAGATCCTACAGAACCACCAGCACCAAACAAATTTGTTATTCAACAGCATTCCTTGGTGAATTTCATGATATTTTTGTTAGAATTTCACAAATGGCTTTGAAAATGAAAAAAAAAATCATTGAACAATTCAATTGTTTAGAACAATTAGAAGTTGAATTTCTCTCTTGACTTTATACATATTCTATGAAAATTCCATTCATTTAGTTTCCGAATGGGCTATCTCTCTACGATAAACACAACCAGAGACAATGATTCCTAACATTGGGTGGGTGATCATTTTGGGAGAAAATTGAACGTCCTGTAACTTTTAAAATAAAAGTATTTTGGTAACTACCAAAATTTTGATCACCTTATCTCGAGAACATGCCGAATAAGTTTTGATCGATTTCGAGAACAAGGGGTCAGAAGATATCAAAGTCCGGCCAAATTCATGGAAAATTTTTCAAATATATGTTGAACACATTCTGAATAACATTTATTGTGCAGAAGATATCAAAATCCGGCCAAATTCATGGAAAATTTTTCAAATATATGTTGAACACATTCTGAATAACATTTATTGTGCTGAAGTGGTGAAAACAAAAAAACCAAAATAAAAGGAACGATACTTTCACGTACATTAAGTATGTACCTTGGTAGCAAAGTCGATTAAATTAGGTTTCGTCGTATATCAAATAATTATTCCTTCATTCCTAATAATGAGTTTATTGCCTAGTCATTGCCTATTACTTGCTTTCTGGAAATCTTCTATATTTACATAGTTGGATTCTTTGAATGAATAATTTTACATAACGCACAGGAAAAGATTAATCAAACTTCAACGCAATCAGGAATTTATCATGTTATCTATATTTGAAGAGATCTGTGAAGTAAATAGAAGCATATAGTAAAGCTGTAGTGTGGGACCATGTAAAATGATCATACTTGGAGGAATTATTATTATTAAAACAAAAAATTATTTATGCAATTTATCACAATTTATCGTGTTTTTATACATTATCTTGAAAACTGTTTTGACTACATTCAAGTAAACAGAATTAATATGCCCTTCATGCAAAATTTTGACCAAGCTCAACTACACGGGGCCACCTCGATGTCGTTGGTCATCCATTAACAAACATTATGAACTTTGTTTTTTTTTCAATTTATCTTCTGGAAGAACAGAACTTGCGATCATTGTAACATGATTGTTATCAATGAACCAGGTTCAGAAGAACTTGATTGGTCATTTTCTATTTTGTTATTACAGAGGGGGATAACCACAAACGCAACAGAATCTGTGCGCTCTTCTGTTAAAAATTTGACAGACATCAACGCGCATATTAATCCCGAAAATTTACTCAGCGCTGTAGGCTGGGAATATTTAAGAACACGAGCAATCACCCTAGAAGATGGTGGACAGAAACTTGTGCAAACACAGAAGGGATTTCAGATGATTAATCCTACCGAAGATTGGTTTCCAGGTATACAAAATCAGTGATAATTCATAACTACTAATTTTTCTTTCGGCGAGGCTCTTTCCGCGAGAAAATTATTATTTTCCTCTTACGATAGAGAATAAAGAAACCATAAAAAACGTAAAGAAACTTAGTATGAACCGCTTTGATAACATAAACAGTTCATTATAAGAATCATATGACACCAAAAGAGAGAACAACAATGTATAATAGAAAGATTCATGTGAATTCTTGCTTCTAACAAGCATAAAAAAGAAAATTTTTTTTTTTTCCATAGTCGCTGTTTTAAATGATAACATATAATGCGTTCTGACAATACACAAGCTAAATTAGTACGCTCAGGAAAATATCTTGAGCAGGTTATAGAACATTGCAATAGAATTCAACATATTTTTTCTCCAGGATCACAAACTAGCTTATCGAGACATAAAAGTAAGAAGAATTGAATAATATATATTCTTCGTTTTAAAGAATTGTGAATGTTTTTACAGGAATTACGAAGCTACGAGATGAATTTTCATCGTGGGATTGGAACTTTGGTAAAACACCAAAGTTTACCGTAACTCGTAAATTGGAACTTTCGTCCGTGCAGGGAGAAGTACATGAATTGACGCTGACGTTAGATATTCAAAATGGTGTTGTAGAAGAGATAAAAATGAGTCTTCCAACGACGATAAAGCTAAACAATTTTCATGAGGACGCGAGTGTAGTTACAAGTTTGAAAGGCGCTCGTTATTCAGAAGATATTATATCGAAAGTAGCGAAAGCTCTTGGTTGTAAAAAAATAAGGGAGGTACCGCAGTCCGTTGTAAACATGAAGAAAAATTTGGCTGCTTCGCAGCACATATCCCAATAATAATACTATGAATAACAGGCCACGAGCGAAGTAAATTTATATCAATTTAATTGAAATTCGAAAAAAGGTTGAATAAAATAATAACTGATTCGAATCTGAATTCCATTAAGTACTAAAGGAACCAAAATGTTAATCATAAATTATTATTGGGGACCTTGCTGTCTGTTTCTAAATAATTATCATGAATTTTTTATTTTTTTTTGTCTCATTGAATACATTCGAACAAATTTTAACATTGTTATTATAAAATCTGTATATACATAAAAATTAACTATCTCTATTCGCGGAAGGCAATAATTTGTATAAAAAGGTTGAATACTGTATATACTGTTCTGTTTTACCGACTAATCAATTCTTTACATACATATACACTATTGCTATGACATAAATATAGGTGTGTACAGTAATGTTCATGAATGGATTCCCTAACGTCTAACTTCTATTTCTCGACTTTGTCCGAAATGAGTTTCCTCTCTAAACGTATCTCATGTTCCTATGGCCGGCAAAGCGGGCGACAGAAGAACCTAGAGAAAACCACGAATATTGTTTCCCACAGCTGTCATCCACCCACCTATAATTTCGCGGGACATGACTGTTCATCAAATTAATAACCCCAAAATTGACGATCGCGTCATTGATTATTTTATTAATTAGCTGATTCATTATAATAAATAAATAATATAGATGAATAAAGACCTAAAATTTATCAAAAGGAGTGATTGAATGATAGTAATAAATAAATATTAATAATAATAGTAATAATGATTTGATAATTGAACAATTTAGTTCTTATACATTTCTTTACCCCGTATTAAAATGATCGTAAATTACATGTATGATTAACCTGTGTCTTAACTTCTGTATATACAATTTTGTTATTCATTCACCTGTATTATTCATTGATTTGAATGAATGTTTTATCTGTATCGTTATAATTTTTTCCGATTGAAGTGTTCGGCACGGTGAATCCATTGTATCGAATGAGAGATCAATCATACACGCAATTTACGATCATTTTAAAAAGAGCAAGAGAGCGTATAAAAACTATCATCGTCGTGAGAGAAAATTATTCCTAAGAAAATTGTTTATTTATCAATTCATTATTACCATTATTATTAGTAATTATTTATTATTATCATTCAATAACTCCTGTTAATAAATTTTAGGTGTTCATCCATCTATATTATCTATTGATTTTAATTAATAAGATAATCAATAACGTGATCGTCAATTTTAGGGTTATTATAATTTGATGAAGAGTCATGTCGCGCGAAATTACAGGTTAGTGGTTGACAGCTGTGAGAGGCTGTGATTTCTCTAGCTTCTTCTGTAGCCTGCTCCGCCGGCCATAGGAACATGAGATACGTTTAGAGAGGAAACTTATTTCTGACAAAGTCGAGAAATAGAAGTTAGACGTTAGGGAACCCATTCGTGAACATTACGTAGTACACCCAAGTAGGTATATTATTGCTAACGCGTGTTTAATCTAGTGCGTATATATTATCGCAAATCGATCATTAAACTATTAATCAGTGAAAAATATAAAGTCTCTTGTTTACCTAGATGTTGAATATTGAATATTTGGCTCAGTGGGATAGTTAAGTATTATGTATATTATTTTTATCACTGTTTCCAAGTTATATGGGATTTGATATTTCTCCTCTTGGTTGGATCTACCAACTTTTTTTGTTGATTCTTCCGTTTTTTTCAACCCTGGTTGTTTATTTTATTTCTATTACTATACCTATTTATGACAATGTATGTTGATATTATTGGGCTTGATAAAAATATTGTTATACATCGAAAAATACTCGGCGATCCCATAAAATTTCGACCAATCGCCAATCCTCATTCCTACCGGTTTGCAAATCAATTTTTCCCACGTAACCTCAGGTCAGAACTAATAAACACTCGTAAATTGCTTTGAAAATTCTCCATATTGAATTTTGGAGTTATGAATTTCCAAAAATCTGGAAATTTGGAAAAAATGCATTTTTTAAACAATTATAGCTCGGATATTAGTGAGTTTTTTCGAAAAGTGGTTCGTACGAAATTTGTGGATCTTTGAACGTAGTTTTCGTAAGTACAAATTTTCACGTTTTTTAGATCTACAAGACAGTTGTCCGAATCAAAATTGTGGAAATTTTGGATGACATAAAACTGCCTCATCCGATTAGGCTGATATTTCTGCACAAAATTTCACATCAAGATACAAAACGTTTGAGACAATAATCAAGGTAGGACACGCATGAGATCCCGAGTTGTGGCCAATTTGAATGTCTCCTAAATTCATGATTCGATTTTCTTTCGCTTCCAAGTTTTTTCATCGAGAATCAATTCAAACTCCTGTTTTTCTTTGTTTTTATTGATTATGAAGTACCATCGGAATGCTGGAGACGTATTTTGAAGTTAACACAGTTGTCACAGTTGGTGTTTGAATGCAGAATATTGTGTAAAAATTCCGGCCCAATTGCAGGCTGGGGATGTTTATTGCAATTCACCCTTTTCACTATTTCGAGTCGAAAAGGCGTCTTTGCAAATTCTACAAAATTCAAAAATGTGTTTGTCCGATAAATTTGTTCAAAGCCCCACAAATTTCGTATTTTAAACAAGTTTTGGATTAAAAACAGGCCTATATATCTAGCTTGAATATTAGAGAAATGCATGATTCTCAAACCGTTAGTTTTTTCTTTAATTTGTAACTTCCGAACCGCCGAAACGTAAAAAAACAAAAATTAAAACAATTCATCATTCATATTTCTTTGGGTCAAGATTACACGAGGAAAAAAATTCACTCCAAAATCAGGAGGGTTGAGGGTCAGCGATTGATTGAAATTCTATATGGAATACATGGGCGTTCCATTAACTCTCGACGAAAGTGTGCGCACTTAGGTCAGCGATTTTGATGCCAATTTTTTCCTCAAAAGTACACCTTAAAAGAAGACGATCCTGAAATTTTGGGCCCGATATAATCAAATCCGGCCGCTGGAGAATTTGTTGAACTCTTAAAAAAGTCGATTTTTCACTGATTTTTAATAATTTATATCTCAGCTTCTATATAACTTAAAGACTCCTATCAAACGACATTCTTCTCAGTAGACTCTCTACTTTTAAGAAAAAAATAAGTATTTGGTCTCAACACATATAGGGCTTAGCTGACAGCCTCTAACTAACGAACTGTTTTGGTTAAATTTTACCTATTTGTAAAACACTAGTATATGTACAGTGTTTGAAGTTAAGGGTCGACCAGCAGCTAATGTCTTCTATTGGGGTATACTTTAGTGGAATCTATGCAATTTTTACTTGATTGCTTCTATTAAGTAAAGTTATAGCCATCCGAAACCAATCAAATTTTAAAAAATTGCAGTTTTCAGATGGCTAGAACTTTTTTCTCCGAACTTCGATTTCCTTCAAACTTTCAGGAAAGTTGCTTTATTATGTTCCTAAAAAGCCCTGAGAATTTGAGCTAGAGAATCGAGCTTGTATTCAAGTTATGAATTATTTTTGTTCTATTCGGTAATTATTATTCTATACGCTTAAGTGATGACTATTAAGGAATTCCTTATTAAATTCAACGCAATTTTGGCAATATTAAAAAATTCATAACTTGAATACGAGCTCGAATTATATACATTTTCGTACATCTATTTCAGTATAAAAATCTATAGAAACAAATTTTGACACGGATTATTATCAATTCTCTGTTAGTTAATATAAACTTATATTTAGATGCAGTGTCACTTCAAAGAAAATCTCTCATGGAACCGTGCTTCCTCAATTCAATAAGAACGCAATGCAACGGAGAATATATCCGTTTTTTTTTTACATCGCACAGTGCTGTTGTGTACTGCTAAGTTTTTTTCCATCTCTCTTACGTCACAAATCACGCGCTGTCTCTTTCTTCACAGTATTCGTACTTGCAATTAGTTAAAAAGGGGGGTATAGGTGTAGTCAATAATAACACTTCGGAGTCTCTGCGTAAGTTTTATTGTTTCTTCTTTCTTCTCTGTTACGGTAATATACATAATAATTGGCTGTCTAAGAGAAACCCAAACCGTTGACTGGAAACTGGTGTTTTTAATTTCAATTATCATTTTTTATATTTACTCTTCAGCTACAACTCATACTTATGTAAGTTAGCATACAGAGAACAAAAACTTAACTTCTCCTATTGCCAAAATAATCAAATTCCCGTTACGTCAATATATACATAGCTGCATAATGACCATCATCAACCATTGATTCATAATATACTTAGAAAATGGATAAATACATCGCCTGGAATAATTAATTAATAAGTGTATTCATTCTCCGTTGCAAACACGTTACAACTCATCAAAAAGTAACATCTCAAAGATGAGGTCAGTTCATACATAGTGGAAAAATGTATTTATACAGCTGTACGAATGCGAGTAATTTTGTTTACTCGCAGCCGACAGAGTTATAGTCTACATCCCGAATCAATGGGTATACTATTACATATTACAAAGTAGGCAATAATTAACGATGTAGTTATTATTCTAGAATGAATTTATAATCTATGATATACTATAATATGTCGCTACACTCGTATGTATGAATGTCACGTGTGTCCAGCTTTCAACAATGTAGAATATACACGATACAGCCGGGTGACCCGGAATTGACGCCGAGATTTGTCAACAGAGTTATATTCTTTGTCGAAAACGGGATCGACATTTCCCCCTCAATTCTTTCCTTCTTCTTCTTTTCCCTTCGTGGTTATATCGCCATATTGCGATGGCACTGGTTGTGTATTAATTCTCCGATTCGCCGTAACAAAAAATCTATGCATTTTGGAAAAATGTTCATGAAGAAACTTCGATCCCGTTTTTACCAAAGCATACCCCGTCGACGAATCTCGGTGCCAATTATGGCTCACCCTGTATATGTGTATGTCATGTCGTATACATGCCATTATACACATGCGTAAACGTCTAGAACCACGCGCGTAGAAGATAGCATAACTATGTATCAGCGAGTACGCGTCGCGTGCCAACTGAATGCAGTCCGTTGATAATTTAGGTAGTACTACATACCCAGTATATGTATGCATACACTTTTTATACGTATAATTATCGTGGATTCGTAAGCGAGTATATAAGTATTCCGAATGCGGATTATTCCAGTCGCTGCGGTGTATGTTTATCATTTATCAGTTATCAATATTCTTAATAAGAAACGCTGATTAAGTAGATATCCGGATTGCGAAGAAATGACTAAATAGATAAATAAATAAATAAACTAGTCTCATATGCCTAAGCAACTGAGTGTAAGCCGCCGGTATCGTACGACCATCAAACCGCGTTACATATAGGCAGTTGAAACACGAGCGAGTATGCACATGCACAGCTATAAAAGCTTGTTACTGTAAATCTACCATGCTGCAGATTATAGTATCGTGGATAAGAAAAAAAAGTGATAATACTATTGATAGAAAAAACGAGACAAAAACCAAAGGAGAAACTTGATACTCGAGTTGAAAAAAATCGATCGAAAAAATGTAGCGAAATGTATGTGTATACATACATATTACATCATAATATGGTCATAATATTGAAAAGAGCTAAACCATACTATTCGCAAGCATGTGCTCACGCAAATATATAACATGAGATATAGGTATGCAGTACTATACTAATCTAGCATCTAAAATGTGCATAATGCTTCATTGCACAATTTGCAAAGATAACGTACCGCACACGCACGCCGATGCACGTGCGTACATTGTACAATATTTGTATTTACTTTTTATGTTATGTTATACGAGCCGCGATCTAAGAAATAATCATAATGATAAGGCGTGATCCCTAATTATTGAAGAAAATATCTAAGAAAAGAGCAAACAAATGTTATAGGCATATGCAGTTTTCCTTTCGATGCAAATCTACTCCGGCAATTTATACACACACGTACATACATACATATAAACGTATATAATATAATTTTTGATAACATTGACCTTATTTGATGAACGAAATTAAATTTTGATTTTAATTTCAATTTGCATCCGCAACAATTATATATTTATTTGCCTTCTGCGCGCATTGATACCGATTGATTATCGAAACCCTTCATAGTAGGTATAATTATATATCTATCTATCCATGTAGCCATTAATTGGGGACAAGATTGGGGAATGATTGATTAATTAAATGATTCCAAGGTTTGCCATTGATCGAAGGTATCGTATGTATATACATACGTGTATGTGTATGAATGTATGTACTACGCTTATTATTACAGACTAGAATACGAATGAAACTCTTCCCTTTCATTTACGGATCTCATCTAATAGGTATAGATATAAATATGTGTACTTCATTCTCGTTTATTTATTTTATTTTATTTTATATCCACAGAAACTAATGATACCGATATTGGTCGTAGGTATAGTCGACCTTCGCGCTGGTGACCTTTTACATCAAGAGGACATCGACTCTATCATATGTATACAAAAGACTGTGTATATACTCAGGCGCGCGTTACGTTATAAATTATTGAATACCGATCGTGAGGCGTACTGTGAAAAAATATCGTATATTTTTGAAAACTCTAAATAACAAAAAATGAAGAGAAAGAAACTGACGAAAATTGAGTTTGCACTGCAAATTCCGTATGTATGTATGTATACCTGAACACAGTCTATCGTGATACTTCATCCGAAAACTATATCGTTTATTGTCTCATCATTCTATGTCCATACAGCGCGTGAGAATAATTTTAGAATCAATTTACTGTCAATTGTCAATTGCCATATCGCCGGACGACGAAGATAGATAATAATTGCCGCCGTCTGCTGTTGTATATGATACAATATCAGATGATCTAAATTCTAACTACATGTAACGTATGTATGCGCGTACCAGCCGTGGTACGTAGTCGAAACAAGTTTTTTGTTCGCGCCCCGGTATTGGAAAAATTGAACAGCAAATATAAACGATTGCAAAATCGAATTGTTGCGGAATTTTTGTACTTCCAATTGAAAAAGAAACCACATAGTTTTCAGCGTGGAATAAAAAGAAAAAAAACCAACAAACAAAACAGATCTTTGTATATTAGAATGATATCGACATACTGTTGTTATATATAGGTATGTGAAGCAATTTGTAATTTTCAATAGCAAATACCTATATCGTTGAATTTTTACTCAGCATAATTCCGCGCTTTGCCATAAATTTCCAACTTCCCGCGGACTATAGGTAAGCAATACCCCACGGAAATTTATTATGAACAAATTTATTGGAGAACTGACTCACTTTTCTCACTATGTTGGAGATGGATACTCAATAAGGAGAATCAGAAATCAATGGGAATCAGCGAATTTCCAAGGTTACCGTACTATAATAGTATACCTACCTCGCGAAATTCTCATTCCTCATCATCGTCGTATGATTATGTGTGACAGAGACGTATGCCTATACGCTGGACAGATCATGGCCTCCAACAATTTGGCTTGCAAAAAGTACAATGTGCGTTATAGGTATAGCCTTGTCTGTGATCTCTATGTAGTATAGCATAGATAGTATTGCCTATGGCAATGACTACGTTTCCATCGTAGGGTCTGAGTCGGGTTCGGGTTGAATTTAAACCAATGAAAATTAAGATTAGAGAGGAAGATAATAATTTCTTGTCAATTCTCGTCATTCATTGGCTCAAATTCAACCCTGACCCGACTTTGACCCTACGGTGAACACGTAGTCATTGTCTAGTCATTCTCAGCTGTAGTTAATGGTCACGATGACGTATTATCATGCATGATGGTGTGAATTAATATTTTGTTTATACTTTTTATAATATTCCTTAAATCGACGAAATTAAATGAATTTCCATGGAAATTTTATTAGAAAGAATGAAGACGTTTGAACGTTCCAGAATATAAAGCAAATTACCACACTAGTTAGTTAGGTATGTACACTCCTGTTCATTAATGCTTTTGTTTCGAAGTTAGCTACGCTTGCGGCGAGTTGCTGCAAGGGTAAGGCAGGGACAGATCAGCGCGACGCATTTGAACGAGTTCGGAAACACAACGCGCTGATTGGTCTCCGCCTTACCGTTGGGGCATCTCACCACAAGCGCAGCTAACTTCAGAGTAGAAGCATTAATGCGCAGAGTGTACTATCACTACTATCCACACCTTCATAATAGTGAATTCTGATTTACCGCGATTATATGGAAATTACCGGCTTCGTAATATGTATACTCATATTCGTATTCACACGTGTACGCGGGATGCTGCCTAGGAGATGATCAGAATTGTTGCGGATGTCTCTTTAGGTATATTATATCACACCTGCATACATATTCATGTATATACATACGTGATGTTTAGTACACTTTTGTAGATACATAGCATTAACTTGGCGTTGATGTGGGTAACTTCATAGGTATATCATAAAATAAACAATGAACGATGAATGACTGGACTGACTAGACTATATGGGCCGGTATACATATAATGTATATACATATTATAGTTGTTAATTAACACCGAACACGGAATTTTCCCGTATATCTGATACATACCTGCGAATGTTATAGATACACTTGTGCAGCACATCGATAGATTTAAACTATGACCAATATGCGAGAATATGTGAGAATATTTAAATGAGTAAAATACCGCAAAATATTAGCATGATTTTTTTTCATAGCATTGGTACCCATACACCTATAAACATCCGGGTATAGTATGTATGTATGCATGAGTGTGGATAAAAATTCAAAATTCAGGTCCCAAGCGAAGAATAAAAAGAAAAGGGTAAAAAAATAAGCACAAAAAATTAGTCAAATTTTCAAATTCGTGCCGAAATTACGGATGAAGGTGCGGTTGGGTATGGGCTCGAGTGAAGTATGACGTCTCTGTACGGCGGTGGAGGAGTTCCAGGACAGATTGCGGTATTAGTATCGGTATCGAGGAGGGAAATCCTCTGGGAGTTATTGTCGAGCATACTTCTAGCTCGTCGCTCGCGTCTAGTTGATATTTTTGGAAATTTGCATAAGCACATGCACGAGCCGGTTATCCATAAATATGTTCCGAGCATGCTTGTAACAATTCCGAGGGACAATCCAACGGCGAATATCCATATTGGAGAGATTGTTGCTAATATTGCGATAAATCCTCTCGGTGTTGATCCCCGACCGGAATTCAACTGCTGCAGATCGTTCTCGCATACTTGTTTGACGATTTGCGGAGGTGGAGAAGGTGGATCGGGTGGGTCTGCGTCCCACGTAGGTTTTTTATGTTTTTTTATTTCCGGTTTTCGATTCAACGAGCTTCTGTCATTATCATTGTTATTATTATTATTATTATTATTATTCGTGGCATCGATCATTTTCTCAAATTTTATTATACCCGTATCCACTGATGGCTTAACCGATTTCGATACGCAGAAAGGATTGTAGTTTATACTTCTATCGTCGAGGTAGGATTTCAGCTGTTTTGTGCCACCGCATGACCAAGGATTACTGGAATGTGGAAAATTATCGAATAGTTATGATTAATTATTGGAACGCTGACGTCATCATACGCCTATACGGTACACCTACCATCTATAGAGAATAATTGGAATTTTATTATATTCAAATTCTGAAGTATATGATGAAAGATTAATTTTTAATTATAGTTATTGGTAATACTTGTCTAAATTAATATCCTTGAGGAACCGAAGGTGATCTAGCTCCCGGAAGTCTATTTGAATCATCAAATTATTGGACATATCGAGCTTCCGGAGTTGTTTTAAACCAGCAAAAGCACGAGTGTTGACGTGGCTTATCTGGCAGTCGCTAATGCCCAATTCCTGTGGATGATAGACATCAATAATCACCGCAGTCACATTCATTGTCATCATACGGGTACACCTACGTAAAATTTCTCGTATTCTATTCAATAATCCATAATCGTCCAATATTCATATAGTATATAGCGATATTTCTTGCATTTTCTCTTGTGAATCACATGTATAAGAAGATAAAAGCCATTGAGAAAATGGGAGTGATAGTCGATGTGTACGCTGTATAATATATGCCTATTGTATATGCGAAAACAATCGAGATTAGTCGGCGATTTCTGCGCGAGATGGTCGGGGACGGACCGGTGCCTTTATGCAATATTTTCATGAACTGTAGCATTATGAGACTATTACGTTGGGATCTCGATTCTCAAGTTCCACTGCGAACACATGTAAACCTCAGCGAATTAGAAGTATAACTTGGGTAGATCTACAGGTATGTGCATACGTATAGGTACGTATATGTTGTATATAGGTATGTAGTACGCATCAGACGGAGGTGAACGAGGTTCCTCTTAGTTCGACCGCAGGAGACGTGAGATCGAAGTTGCGCAGTTTACTTTTCAGCAAATGGCACTAAATTTTTTATTTCCCCAGTTTTTGCTTTTCTCTCATTTTTTGCTTGCTTCGTCTCTCTCCTAATGTTTGGAAATATTTGAACGTTGGACTGTGGACTGTGGACTTTGAACCGACATTTATTTCTACTATGTTCTTTGGCGATGACATAGGTATACTAATTGTAAATATACGGGCCTGGTGTTAAATATTATATGTGTACGTAATATCTGCACCTGCAGATTTTGGACGTTGAGCTTCAATGGGTCTGTTTACATTGAACCAACAAAGAACAGAAAAGTAAATCACCGTCCAGTATATAAATGACACCATATCATCATATACCTATATACTGAGAATTTTCAATGAAACTTTGTTGGTAGTAGCGATAATAATGATAGTAATGAATGTACCGCTGCGTGTATATATCCGAGGGGTAAACTACTCCTGAAATATGGAATACCACATAGAAAACCTCCGCAACGTTGCTTGAAATTTTGTGTACCTTGCGGTGCAATTATTCAGAACTTGTTTGCAATCATTTGAAATCACTGAAATCTTGAACAAAGCTTTTGCAACCCTGAAATCCTGAAATCTGGTATAAGAAGCCTGTATACCTACATGAAAAATTGTACGAGGAGGTTACTCCTCGGGTATACCGATGCATCAATTTATATGTATATAAATATGTCGTTCGTGACCTGCAGGGTCATTGTAAAGAAATAATTCCAGTCAGATTTCATAATTTTGTGAAAACGTACCATTGTCACAGTCGACGTTTCGGTATACTCTGTATATAGTCACGCGCAAAACGCGTGTCATTAATTAATTACATATTTATCGTTATCGCGCGTTCATAAATATATAATATTACATGTAGCTGATTTTCAAATTTTAAATTTCGACCATGAGCCGATCACGAGACGTCCGGCACGCGTTGTGGATAATCGGTGGCTGGCACGATTGATTCTGTTCCTAATTGGTGTGGAAAGTAGATGGAAAAAAATGTAGGAATTTGTCAATTATGTAAGTTAATTAAAACGAGTAGTTGTACTTATCCTCGCCTCACGCTGCATAAAATGATTGGTTATAAATTGTACACTTTGTGTGAGTTGAGTATTCATTATACTTATAATATACGCACCGTAATCGAATTTGAGTGTAAATCAGGTATTCGTGTGCCAAATCGATTGCCATCTAGGTGGAGAATCCGTAGATTATGCAAATCAACGAATGTATCCCAGAGAACGTAGTATAGATGATTTCTAGACAAGTCTAGAATCGTGAGTTGGTTAAGCCCAGAAAAGGCGAAGGAGCCAATTTCCTTTATCGAATTATCGGACAGGTTCAAATACTTCAAATTCACCAGACCGGTATTCTGTGAAGAATGATGTACTATTATGACACGCAATATTGTAGGTAAGAAAAACATGAAGAACGTGTGAAAGATGTAATAGTCAATAATCCAGTGCATAGTCCCAAAATTTGGCACATATTATGTACAAAGTCCTCTGGATATACTCATTGCCGCATGTTTGCGCAGCATTCCGATAAGAAAGGAAGAAGATGATTTTGAGCAGGTATAATATACATAATACATACGCGGAATGTACGTATGTACTTCTCAGCTGATTTAATGTGTATCGTATATAATCATGGCATGTGAATTCTCGATTTTTCGGCTGTATAATTACACTCCCCTTTTTACATTTAACCAATGTTCTCAAAGTATAGGAATGTATTCCTATGGATGCATGCATATAATATGATAGTACACGCCGGTTGATAGGCTAAATTCATTCCGTCTCATATATACGTCATAGGTATATATGGGGCATTCCATGCCAACTCGACCATACTCCGGACCCAACCTTCTTCAATTTTGATGTTGATTTTTTATATGATAGCGAGAGATAATGGAAAGACCAGCAAATTATTTCACATTTTTTACACACTCCCTGACTAGGATTCGATTTTGTGAAAATTCTTGATTTGGAAATTCTTGCTTTCTTCAGAGGGCTGTAGCTCGGAATCTTGAAGCGCTACTGCAAAAAGATTAGGGAAAAGAGTTGCGTCTAAGAGTGGACTTTCCGAGACAATTTTCCAACTTTTGTTTCCACGGCCCGAAGTACCCATCTCATGCCGCATAAAGAAACAATCACGTTTTTCAAGCAATGAGAGATGGTCGATTCATTTATAAAAAATGAAGGATAATTTTACATGGAAAGACGCTCATTTTAAGACCTCATCCGAAGTGGTATCTCTCAAAACACCGGAGATATTGCTGTTTGTAGGTGTGAAGTGCGGGAAAAAATAGCAAAGAAAAATCGTTGAGAAAGTAAGAGATTCAGACGACGGAGAAATCGGTTTCGAGAGTATCAAATAAAATAATATAATATAATTGAATATAGAAGAATATTTTTTGTTTCACTGCTCGACACCTCTCAACAGCAATCTCTCCGTCGTTTGAATCTTTTACTTTCTCAATGATTTTGCTGTGCCATTTTTTTCACCATTTCACACCTTCAAACAGCAATATCTCCGGTGTTTGAAAGATACCACTTCGGACAAGGTCTTAAAATGCAGCCTCTTTCATTGCAAAATTTTTCCTAATTTTTTAAATAAATCGGTCATGTCTCATTGGACGAAAAATACGATTGTTTCTTCGTTCGACATGAGATGGATTCTCCAGGCGGTGGAAAATGAGTTGGAAAATTGTTTCGGAAAGTTCACTGTTAGACGCAACTTTTTTCCCTCAAACTTTTTGCAATGGTGCTTCAAGATTCCGAGCTATACAGCCCTCTGAAAATAGCAATAATTTAAAAATCGAGAATTTTCATGAAATCGAATCTCGAATCGAATGTGTGAAAAATCTGAAATAATTCGCTGGTTTTTCTATTATCTCGTACTATCATATAAAAACTCAATATCAAAATCGAAGAAGGTCGGGCCCGGAGTATGGTCAGGTTGGCACGGAATGTCCCATATATATATTCCATACACGAATAATAAAGTTTTTGTAAGTTACATAGTAAAAATATACTGGGAGAGGGGTGAAATGCCTGCAAAACGAAAAAATGAATTAGGGATTTTTTGGTTTATCGAGAGACGTCAATACTTTTTGTAATTTTGTTTCATTAACATTATAGAGTTCTCAACTTAATTGTATCTAACAATAAGTATGGGGTAATCGGGGGGGGGGGGATTAAATAACTCTGAATCCGTTCGAATCGTATATTATCCGTCCGTATTCAATCCCATGTAGCCAATCAAGGTACAAGAAAGATAGATTATACCAATGAGGAATCAGCCGATCCGTTCGGTCCGCAGCCGAAAAGTTACAGAAAAGGGGTCCACGGGGCCATGTGATTAATCGATTATTCAAAATTCCCGATGACTTATTGTTAGTTGTTTGGTTAGTCGATTCATCGAAATTTCGAATAATTGTTCATCCGTTCAATCGATTGATCCGCATCAGTTTATTTTAAACCTCGACGAATATGCTCACGATTCACGCGCGTCCAGTATTTGCAGACTTTTATGTGTGGAATATGTACGAATGTAAAATGCCATGTATCACATACAATAATCAAATATCTTTAACACGCAGTCTAGCCGTGAAGGAAGAAAAAAAATGTGTCCAGCCTCAGGCTAGTCTACGCGTGATTATTATATGTATATGTATAATATACAGCTAGTTAATTGAAATCGACGATTTTTGATCCTCATTATTCGAATGAATCAATATATCACACGTATGTGATACACATTATTGATAAAAAATCAACGTCTTGCTTGACCATGCGTGCAATTATGCTGCGCAGTCTTATAACGATAAGAATAATAGATAAACATTTTTCGTTCAGACGAGAATTTTCAATTGTCATAACCAATGCTAGTTTGTCTGTAATTAATCCCTCATGTAGTATATGCATGGTACTATGCATCTCACAGACACAATTAAGGTTGGTTATGTAGAGCCGATTATTCTTTTCGTAGTATGCAGTGACTACGGTATATATACATACGTAGGTATATATTTGCGGTATGATAATTAGTACACGAAACGACGAAAAGCCAATTATATCAGACCAGTTAAAACTGGCGGAAATCGTATGATTCGGGTGAAAGAAACAGAAAAAACGAAGATATATCCTACAAGGTTTTATTGGAATTACTAATGAATTGCGTAAGAATGGTATGCATGCTGTACATGTATCACGATATCATGACTGTAGATTTCATCATTTTCTCCAAGCTCTATTTGGGATCAGCGCGTATGATCGTAAAAACATCGTTTTTATAGAAAGTATGTGTATACTCGAATAATAAGTAAAATCGCATTATTGTGAATAGATAATAATAATAATAATAATAATAATAATAATAATAATAATAATGATAATGATATATCGAACGAAAATTAAACAACATACGGAAATAACAAAAACAATGATCGCGTGCGGATAGATCAGTTTGGATTTACGAAACGTTGCTCCATACAGATACGGCAGTATATAATATTATCATGGAACAGCCTTGTCGATCCGTATACCGCAGAGGTATTACGTATCTAAATTCTAAACGTCTTATTTGTTGGTCAGCGCGCACAAGAACTGAAATTACGCGCTTTCGCTGGATTTTATAAACAGATATGATGGTCGTGATTTTGAATAGCTTCAAAGAAGTGAACTTTCCGCGTTCTTCTAAAATGAAATTTATACAGTATGTATGTATATAGGAGGAGGAAACTGCTGCGGAACTTCCACATCTCTTCCGTGAAAATATTTTGTTATTCAAATGAAGAAAATAATTGAGAATGAAAAGAATCCCGCGCCAAGAATGTATGCATGTATGCCATAGGTATACGTCACGAGGAAGATTCTGCACAAGCCTCTACGCAGCGCGATACCAGTTCCGGTATTGTTTTCTTTTTTACCTGTTGGCGCTACTGTCGCAGGTGCATAGCGAGGTATACAGGGTGACCCAGAATACTACTCGCGTTGATATGCGAACGCGCCTCATTGGCGGCTAATCTTCGGTGAACCATAACAAACAGTTTATAATGCATTTTGGAAGAGTATTGACGAGGAAATTTCGCTTCCGGTCGCGACAAAGAATATACTCCCGTAGACGAATCTCGGCGTCAATCAGGGGTCACCCTGTATAGCTGCGTTCAACATAGGCATGAAACTGAGGACGTGGGTAGTAGAGCCGGTAACAATAATGGCAGACACTCACCTTCAAATCGTAATTCAAAATCTGAGATACTGCGTTGTCAGAGATATCTAGAGCCTGGACCGTATTAGAAACGCCGGTTTCTATGCCGTATAAATGTCTCGATGTACAACTAGCTCTTCTCAGTTTATACCACATATCACAAACGCAAAAACTACTGCAAAATATGTCGCTCTCGATCTCCGATGATGACACAAACGAACTGATTAACGTCGTCGATATGTGGACGATCAGAAAATGCAACGGTGAAATCTTCATCTCGTTATTGGTCTATATTCGAATTTGGATTCAGACTTATACAAGTGATAGAAACACTCTGGAAGCAAAATCTTTCCAAACAACGGTATTGTATACGATCTGGACTTTCACAGTAACACAATGAAACACTGGAAAGAACCTGTAATCTTATCTCATTCACAGCTATACCTACGTAGCTTCGCGCTATCGGATCTCATCGCGTATGCGTCATGATCTATAAAATATAGATGTGTATACTTGGTGGAACACTTGACATGATGCAGAACCGGGAACATCACAACGTCAGAGATAATTCTAGGGTTGTTGTTCTTCCCCCCTCTCCTCCTTTTCACTGTTTTCGTTCGAAATGGTTCACGAACGTTCGCTGCTGTTGGTCTAACAGTTCATGCAGGGTGTGTATTTCACGTCTGTAGGAATGCATAATTTTGATGAAAAAATATACTATGTATTGCAGGTATGCAGACTCGCATTATCATAATGAAACGTGTTGTTCCTGTCTAGCATCATGCTTCCACCATAGTGACGTAGGCGCAACTAAATATACATATTTTTGTATGCACACAGCGTAAAGGCACGGTATACATATTATATATTTTTCACGAATAGCAAGGTTATACACAGGCATAAGCTATGGCGATGTAGTGCACCCCGAAGAAAAAAAATACACGTGAGATCTCAGTACTATTGTATACATATATATACGACTATAACTTAGCACGTTCATCGCACGATAGATCATCTGCAGATCCTTCACAAGTTTTTAACCCTCCGCGTGGACACTGTGCCTTTAAGGGAACAGTTGAAATTACTGTTTTCTCATATTCCTATACAAATTTCAATGTTCATTGAAGAATCTGTTTGAAATTTTACTTGACTGATTTCTGGATAATGTTCTAGACACACCGAGAATTGTCCATGATTTGTTCCCGATTTTTTTGAAGCCCGAAACTATTTGAGAAATTGGAATGTCCGTTGAAGCTCCAGTGTTCACACAGAAGGTCTGAAACACAAGTGTTCACACGGAGGGTTGAGAATTCGGATGTGTATGTAGATCGCGATCCGGGGGGCAGAATAATATATACCATTATAATTCAGATCAGTCGTTGATCTCTGCAGTCTTGTAATATTTATATGAAAAAAATTTTAAAGACGAAACTAATGTGATTGAATAATTTCGAGGCAGACGATTCCGACGATGACGATGAGAAAGTGTACCTATACATATTATAACGATATATTATACACACCTATATGCTTCGCTGCGGAGAATAATGATACATATGTATAATACTGTTAACTAGTTATGCTGATTTTGTTACGGAAAAAGTTGCTACGTAGACGGAAAACGGTGGATACCCATGAGTGTAATTTATTGTTCAAATTTGTCTTGTTTTATTTTATTCAACACCCATCATTGTAGAAGATAATATCCTATATATATAATGTTTCATTCAATAAAATCCTGGGTATGCATTATACGTATTCGTTATCATACAGGGTGTTCATTCCAAAGTTTCTACCTGAATCGCCACCTATTTCTTTTATTTTGCGAATATGCTCACACCCTGCGGTGTTCACCCGGCAACAAATCGATCGATTCTAGTTTCCTTCGCACCGAAAACAGCAATCTTCCAAAACTTTGATTGAAAGAATAATCATGGGTATACAGCGTGTCGAATTACAAATTTTTAATTCGGGGGTGGTTGGAGGTGAGGGAGTAAATTGTGTCCCATCGCTAACTGTTGAGATATGGTTCCCCATCGACACTTCAGAGCCTTCCGCAAACCGTCCCCGCAGAACATCCCGAGCAGCACAAGAACGCTTTCTGACTTGTCTGAATCGGTTGCAGGGTCACGATTAAAAGAGTCCAGAATACAACGAATGTGTGTTTTTCAATCTTGACTAAAAACAGGACGCTTGGTACGTCTTGCCGTCGTCTTCCAGCCATCTCGCGGATCTAAGTAAGTCGATGAGCGTTCTGAGTTACTTGCGTATCGCGCTTCTGCTTCTCGAAACATTCGCAGCGGAGACTTTTCAAATAAACGCCCTGTATATGCTTTTCATGCATATAGGTATACCTGTTTTCATTGAAGGACCCTTGGTCCGGTTTTTTCTCCAAATACAGTTCACAATAAAGGTTAATAAGATTTCCTATAGAATATAAAGAAGAATGACACGTATATGTATACATGTAAGAATGGCAAGAACCAAATTATTCTATAATTTACATAGGAAAACAGGTTATACTTATATACTTGATTTATATACACCGTAAAGCGCATTACAATTGAAGCGAAATGAAAAATTCAACAAATGATAATTTCATTGACCTTCGGCCTTGTGCTGTCCCTATTGAAAATCTCACCACACATGAGTTATTTTGCGAATCCATTATAGTATAGACACAAGTGTGATAGGCACATAGGTACACTAATGGCCGATCTATATCTTATACATCATATTAGGTTGAATAGTCGATTATGCGTATCCGTGAGCATGTGCGTCTGTGAAGTGTGAATAATACGTAAAGTTCTGTAGATTCATGCCTAATGCAGATGGCCGGGTTAAGATATGATAAGCTAGACGTAATCGAAAATACGGTAAGTCATCGCCTCGCGTTATAGTCTCGTTCGTACGTCAATCACGTACGTACAGGGTGTATGAAAATTATGCGTCACCGCTTCACCGGGTGATCCTCCAGCAGAGTGCAGCTCGAGATCGGCCGAGCGCTCCAACAAAACGCTCGCGCACGGCGCAAAGTTGATCTTGACCATGTTAAAACTTTACCTCGAGTTTTTGATTTTGTTTTTTCTTTTATGTTTGCTCAACAAAAATGATGTACTTACCAAGGGAAGAAAAAGATCCAAAGGGATGACGGTTCGCATATGAACCCGAATCAACCAGAAAATAAAATCACAATGTCAGCTAAGAAACTACGAAATGCAAGTTCCATTTGCGACGCATAAGCCCCCTTGAGACTTTTGTTTCTCTTGCCGAACAGAATCTTCAGCGCCATGGAACAAATTTGACCTCGATTTTCAAGGGCGAGTGCCATTCTGCGGGGGCAAGTTGTCGGGGGCGGGGGCGGGGGCGGGGGGGGGGGGGGGGCTGCGCCGATCCTAAGCTGGAGAATCTGAACCCGGCTGAATAGTGAAGCGCAATTTTTATACACCCTGTATACGTACTACCATGAGCACATCCGCATTTATTTCACTTTAAAACTTTCGACGCGTTTTATAAATTGAACTTTAATCGTAGGTTATAAATAAATTAACGATTCCTACAGGTATATTATAATTTAGTACAGAGGTCGAATACACATATTTACCAGTATGTATAGCGGTCTGTACCTAACGATGTCTTATAGCTGTGTATAGTATAATAATCTACGTACACAGGTATCCATATATTACACACCAAAGTATCGCTGTAATGTAGGTATACCGTATACGTATGTGTCTATACACCTACGAATTATAACGGCGGCGGTATTTTCTTTTCTTTTTTCTTTTTTATATAAAATACGTATAACGTGCGTTACGTATTCGGAAAGCTTTGTAGGTATAGATATATAAGATACCTCGGTATAGGTATAGGAAAAACGCAAAGAACATTAGTTATTCTCTAGGTACTGCTGTATACTATATCTATCTTATAACCGTGTAGGGAATAGAACGCAAAATTGTATAGTAATGAGATAAAAAATGGACCGAAGAAAAAAGATAGACGTACAAATAAACATAAGGAGAACAGACAAAAGAACCACGCAACTGTGGAATTGATGCGCAAAACCCGACATAGGTATATACATACATACAAATATAGCTATATTATACCTAAAGTGCGGTATTACGGATCTTCAGAGATTACCATTCCGTAATACTTTCCTTCGGGTAAGTAAGTATATAGGTTTAACTCGGCAGGTATGGGCACATTAATACGCGTCAGTCGCATCAGGAGCTTATGACGTCAATGGGGGAAGGAAAAAATATTGCCGGATTCTGCGGTGGCAGGAAAAAACCATCACGTGATTGTTTATGCTGCAGGATATAAATTCCGTATAGTATATGTATAATATATGTATACCTATACTTGTGTTATTTCACCCTTCTCAGAGATATAATTTGACACGCAAAATCTATATGTAACAGATATTATATATTTCAATACATCTACAATTTGCAGGTACTCAACACAGCGAGTGGTAAAAAGAAAAAAAAAGAAAGAAAACCACAGATATCGGTCAACTGAAAATACACAAACTTTTGTATTTTTATTGTGTGGGTATACGTACTATGCACGTTATATACCTGTTCGTTCGAACAGTTTTTACCCTGATATATCTCGGAAACTGAACGAGCTATTTCGATGCGGTGTGCGCAGAAGGTTTCAGGATATCGTGTGGGCAACGATTCTTCAACAGTCGGAGATTTTGAACCAATGACCCGACCCCCCCCCCCCGCCACTCCTTTCTTCTCCCGCTACTCTCAGCTACCGCAACTAGAAGATCTTGACGAGCACCCCACCCTGTGCAATATCCCTGTGGAATCGAAGCTCTGAAAAGGTGTCATCCTATGGCGCGAGAAAATTCAAGATCGGTCTATTCGTTCTCGAGCGTGTTTTTTGAAAGAAATGTATTTCGACTGATTCTCATGCACGAAATAGAAATCACTGGAAATCGCCGGCGGATAAGGAAATCATCGGCGACCGCAATAATGGTTTCTTTTATCAGCCGAGTGAATATCCCCTCGTAGCCAATTCTAGATTTTTATGTATAAGTACCTACCAGGGGCAACCTCCTGCGCCTTATTCGAAGCTCTATATCTAATTGTATGCAGGCAAAAATCTGAGAGCATTGTGTGGGACAGTTTTTGAAAGCGTGGAATCTCACGTTCAGCTATTGTATACATAACTTTTCGGAAAACTCCCCGACATAGATATCGCTCTAGAAATTTCAAAAACGTAGATTTTGCGAAGCCTTTTCCGTGAGTCAACTCCAGTCCGTTGCAGTTCCGTTGATAATGCGTATAGAAATTTCCAAAAATTCATACGTAATCCTCGGAATTTTCCGAGTGTAACGTGATTTGGAAAATTTCAATATTTTCTGAACTACATTCTGAGCTATGAACAGTAATATGCGGAATCGCTATCTCATGACAGTGGTAGTCGCAGCTGTATGTGATAAGTTGGATAATTTTGTGAAAAAATATGAGAACAAATTCATCGCATTCTCGAGCCCAATGTTTGATAAGCAATTGAACATCTTTGTTTGTCGTAAAGACATACGTATGAACCTTTTCAAACTTTCCATATGCATATCAAGAGAACTGCACCGGGCTGAAGTTGATATTTTGTCTTGGAATTTGCCGAGGAATCTGCCCTTGCTATATGGCGCGAGGGGTGTTTCTGAATCACTTTGCATACAGAGATACATCTACAGCGATATCTGCGGCGGAAAATTCGAATGAAATTTGCGCATGGCATATATAGGTAGTATGCAATAGCTGGACGTGCAAGATCTCACACAGTGTCTCATGCGATGCTCTGCGATTTTTGTTTGTTTTTTTTTTGTTCTGCACGCAGAGATATCATAGCTTCTGACCCACGCGCACCGATTTTACGGCCCGATAGTGATATACCACATAGTCTTATGCAATTCTATGTTATACGAGTACTCTGGATTCATGTCTCCGTTGGTGCAGTTGTACTCATGCTCATATGTGTAGTATATCCGCGCGCTTGGCGAATGCCACCGTAATATGCATAAGTATGTACCTACTAGATATAAAAAATTGTGTACCTGAGGAGGGGAACGTGGGGGGGGGGGGGGGGGGGGGGGGGGGTGTTACGTAGTGAACTATGGAAAAATGTATGAGTGTCTACCTACACGTATGTACAATTGTATATACATATACGTATACCTTAAAAGTACAATGTATATCTTATATGCATGGATGTATATACCTATAAGCCGACCGCATACTGTACGACGTAAACGCGAGCGTGAGCTTTAGATTGACTACAGTTTCATAATAGATAATATTTTGTAATGTATGTATATACTGTACCTACATACAGGTTCACATATGCACAAAATGAAAATAATGATAATGTAATTCTCCGCGTAGATATGATGATGCGACTGTAGTGAGATTTGAAATGGCAAAAATCCAAGCTAAATATAGAAATGCTATTCCGATTATAGTATATGGATAAATCTACAATATACATCGACTGATATGTATAATATCGCACATTCACTTGACCTTTCATATTCATTTTTCGCAAAAAAAATACAATATCAGCCGAAATAATTACAATTATGTAGTACGATGCGATAGATGTCATAGAATTGTCATGCATACTGTAATATACCTTGCTACGTGCACACGTATGTATGTATAATGCTATAATACATTGAACATAATATAATATCGCAGCAAATTCCACGTCCATCAAGAATTCAAGACTCTGCTGCACGAGTGACCGTAATCGTAAACATAAATATAAACAGAAAAGTATTAAATGGTCAGTATAATGTATCCTACGCGCTTGCACAAGTCACGTAAAGACTAACGTATCGTATTTTTATAGAAAAAAAACATGAAGTAAGCAAAAAATAAATAAAATAGAAAACAGGAAAAAATTTTTACCTAAAAATAAGTCGTCGATTGTGAGAATTCAGGGTGAACAGAGCAATAAGTCTACATGCGTCATCGGTTTGGAACAATTTGATTTAATTCAAACATGGATGAAGGTAATATATATTGACCCTTGATTGACGAGAGTATACCTATATACATGTACACTATACGAAGACATATTTCCTTGACAAAATTTCGCATTTTCGTGGATAGGTTCCGATTTTGTAATTTGATTTTATTACAGGTATTCGAACAAATGTGGCCGCATGAAGTTGCACCAAATTTTGAACAAAGGTCGATGAGGCGCAGTGGCAAACATGCAAATTCTTAGCTTGCCAGCCAATCAAGACACCGCGTCGCGCGGCACTGAGGTGTGATTGCCTGGCACGCTGATGATTTCCCTGTTTGCCAACCGTATCCGTCTTTGGTTAAAAATTTTGTGCAACTTCAAGCGGTAACCATGCAACACGCTGGGCGCACCTCAAATTGGTACTCACCTGCTCTACCTGGTCTGGAATGATTGCGAACATTTTTCTTTTTTGTTCAGTACCACAATACGACCCGATAGATTAAAACATACGAGGACATAGAGTATAGGTATAAATGTATCGCGAAGTTTGTCCGGAGAACCGCAGACATCATGAATCTTTTATCATCATTTTTTATTTTTACTTGTATTTATTTTTTTTCTGTATTCGTTTTTCTCTGTTTTTTTTTCTCATCTGTAGCACAATCCTGTAAATTCCGATCGGTTCGAGAAAAATAAGTTACGTGATCCGGATGGATCGTTGCGACGAGCGCCTGGTTGTACGGTCTGCAGCAGTCGCTTTATGCGAAATCTTCCATTTGTTTATTTATTTATTATCCTTTCGCTCGTATTGCATTTTTCAATTCTTATTGAGGATCCTTCTATATATTTTTTATTTTCTGTTTGGTTCGCAGGATATAAAATTGCATGTATATAGGTTTTTATATGCGGTCAGTCTGGTGTGCAGTTAGAGCCAATTTACAATGCGTTTTTATTATTCATATTAATCATGGGAAATTTAGTAAATCTCAATCTATATAATATGAGTATGCACACTTATACATATCAATATTCCGTTGACGTTATAAACTATTGTATATTGTAATACTGTATCAACAAACAATGAGATCATATAAACATGAAACATTCATACATATGAGGTATGTGAATCGGGATGACAGAAAAGAAAAGAGAAAAGAAACATTGATTTCCATCACATTCATGTTCAACAAGAATTATACCGCAAAGAACGCGCAAGGACGTAAAGAATGTAAAAACTATACCGCGGGCAATAACCGTTGATCGGCTGCAATAATAAGAATCCCAACTAGGTATTATATTATTATAGGTATCCAAACATACGTATATAAATATTTTTTGCAGAATTACGCAAATAAATATGTTTGTATCCTGTACTACGTTGATGCTCACCCAGCTCAGAATTAGCGGAATATTCAGGTTTAATAGGTAGGTATAATATGTAGATACGTGATTAAATCATTCGGGCATCGCATGATGGTCTACACGAGTGCGTCAAGGGTTGCGTATTCTGCGGCGTGTGCAGCGTGCCGGCGCAGCGTCTACCACATGCATACCAACTGATACACAATGTGTATTGTTTAGTGTGTACAGCGTGCGTGTGCATTAATGATTTCGGTTTCATTGCTCGAATGCTAAAAAAGGAAGCTAGCAGGAGCCGAACGACGCAATTTTTGTACCACTAGCTATACATACATGATACACATGCCATTGAACTAATTATTATCGTTATTATTATCATTATTCTGCGTATAACAATGCGTTATATAATTTACCGTAGTATAGGTATAGGTGTATAGTATGTAGAACCAGATGTATGTCAGGTGAACCTTGCGCGGCAACGTAATACGATGACCTTGACGCGCGTTCCGTAAACCCCAACCCAAAACCACGCGAATTTCCTTAATTTTAATCCTCGTCCTCGCGACCGAACATTCGCCCAAATTCCCAAGTCCGGCCGTGGTCAGCCCAACTGGCAACTACTAACGCACGCACACGGCATTCCATACTTTCTTCTTAATAAATATACACATGTATTCAATTTTGATGGTTCCTTTATTTTTTCTCTGAAATATCACAGCTCAGAAATCTTAAGAATTGGGGGAATACGTAAATGAAATACATAAACGCATACATAGGCTGTTTTACAATTAGCATTCAGTTTTTTGTTTCGTTCCTTTTTCAAATTCTTGATCCTCAATCGCATGATACTAGTATATACTATTGGTATGCATTAGCATTATCCCGCCTAGAAATTGAACCCACGGTGGTTTGGCTCGATTGTTCTGAGACGGTAGATGTATAGCGAAGGTTTAGCGTTTATACCCAGGCACCGGGTCATCCACTGACGGGAGAGTCTGGCGTGTTTCGTATCAGCCAATGAGAGAAGAGTATTGTGGTGTGACAAGTGGGGCGGATTTGGAGGGGGGCACTTCATTTGTGATTATCATTGGCTTGGTGCGTGATGAATAAATATCAATATGAACTTATCGCAGACCGGAAAAGTACATTGCATAGTAATATGTGCATCTATGCAGATAATTATTGATTAATGTAAGAACTATCCGTGATTTTTACAATATCAATAGTTGCAGGATATCATCATTACCTATATAGGCCGTGTTTCTTTCTTATCTGGCATGTATACACATCTGCGAGTTTTCCTAGTCTCTTTTCCGCACCTGCATGTTCGTGAATACAGCTATCTTTCGTCGACACAAGCTTGCAGTATTGCCAGTGAATGAAGGAACGCAGCCGTAGTATAATTGGAATAATTATTTTCAATGCGGTAGAAACGCGCGTGCGTTCGATATAGTAGGTAGAAAAAGACAGAACAGAAAAAGCAAATGAAAAACAGAGAGAAAAAACATTTGCCAATTCGTTGTCTATGGCGCTCCAGTATACCTGAGTGTGCGACTTTCTCGTACGTAGGTACAGCATTTGATGATATTCTTCATCCCCCTACTATCTAGAATCTAGATTATAGTTAGTGGTGAATGTAAAAATTGCACGCGCTGAAATGAAATCACTAATACTACCAGAAGTACGAAAATCTAGAGAGTGGCGCGGGGCGATCGCGGCCGCCGGAGCCCCGCCGCCACCACCATTGTTGATATAAGTGACGCTCGACAGAGCCTCGTCACCTTTCGAGTCGCAGTCCTTTCGTGTTCAGTTCGGCGTCCGTGTCTCTTTAATTCTCGCCCAAAGAGTTACTGGTTTTCTGTTACAATTATTACTGTATACATATCTCTATATATTATTGCTGTACATTTTTGGTTTCTGTCGATGATAAATGATAGTCGTATACACATCGTGAATATAGACATAGACATATCTACCTACATACTTTATCGTTTATCAGGAAAAGAACGATAGGGGAATAACAAATAAAACATACCGTTGAAAAATTATAAAAATTCAAGTGTGATCGGTCCTCCGAGCAGCAGTGTGTGATTTTCGCCGTTTACTATTCATCATCCAGCCAGCATACGACAAAATCAACTTAATAATACCAACATGAATTCGTACGGTGAATTATCCAACAACGACGTGGAAACCAGCTGCAGGTTGGTCTATTTATTATTCTTCACAAATAATCAAAACAACACAAAAAATGAATCAATAAGTCCGAACTGCTTCTTCTCCCTCATATTCTCCTGTAATGAAATATCTTTTTTTCCCCACACCATCGAGTGTGTGTACCTGCCTACGTACGTAACATCGTTCTTATACTACGAGGAGGTGTAGGTTACGTGTGCAAGCGCGAGGGGCTAAACCGAAACGCCAGCCATTATTTTTCTTCTTTTTTTTTCCTCCCATGAGATGTGTTCATTCATACAAATTCGCTAGTTTCACCTTCTCTTAATATTTTTTACAATCCCCATTCTACCCCCATCAAATCGTGGACATTTTATTTTTTCCAATTTTCTTCATTTATTCGATTCTATTCCAAGTTTCACGATCCAATAAAGTGACAGTTGGTAACATAGTCATCGATTTTCATACATCCTACACATAGATAAATAGATTTATATGCTTAGGGAGAGTATTCGGTCTGCATACATGCCTACACTCACATTAGTACGATAATTTTGGGCGTCGGTTGGAATCTGGATCGTTTCATATATCTAGCGGAAAGCATGTCGCTCTTCGCAATGCTTTTCTAAACTCTCTGAAAGTTCTAATGCTAGAGCTTCGCGTTACACGAGAATTGTGTTCTTTTTTCTTGCTCTCCATCTCGCTCTCTTTCTATGCACTCTGGTATCCTTTTGAAATATTCATAATTCTATACTTCGACACACGCGCGCGCACACATGCACACACAGAAGAAGAGAGACTTTCGTGATGTGCGACTGGCGGTATTTATCGGTGTCACGAACAGATCCTATACCTACGTGACGTCATTATGATTATTTCTAAACTTTTTTCCCCCTTCGGCTTATTACTTATATATACTAATGGTATCACATATCTAGGTATGCACATGCATATTACAGTATACCTACTGTACTACGCCCATTCACGGATGTCATATTATATATACTAGTCTGAGGAAAAAATGCGATTAGTAATCAAAGCCAAGGTTCTTTTTTTCGATTAGTAATCAAAGCCAAGGTTCTTTTTTTCTCCTCCCCTCCCCTTCATGTTCCCATGCATTCTCATGGTTCTTTACCTTTCTTTTTTTCCCTGAAAAGAATATCATATATTTTTTGTGAAAACTTGAAAGGAGGGATAATATTATGTAAGTTCTCTCACGAGACTGGAATTATCAGCCTTCGATTACTCGCTCGAATCGCGCGTATCTGTTGAAAATAGAATATATATAGTAGGATAGTGGATATTGGATAGCGAGCGAGAGCTAGAAAAGTCTGACTCGAAATCCTAGTCTTTGAAATGACGATGGTGGTTATTATTGTTAATATTATTATTTGTACTAATAACTACGTAGGTAGGTATCATCGAAGAATATTTCTTATCAAATAGAAACGTAATAACTTATTCCTTATTATTCCGGGTAGAGTTTTCACAATAGCTGAATATCAATGACGATGACGACGATTGCGGTTATCCCAGCTCCTCGCATTAATCGGTTTGACTTTATCATTCGTTAGATTTACGTCATGCAGTCCTGCTATAATCTATTTTCTGGTTTCCTAATATACTACACGCTATACTATAACTGTACTACACAAATATTATTAGTGTATTTGTCAGAATTCCACGAAACTTTGTAAGAGGCTTAGCAATACTTGCAATGCGTATACATATATGTTCGTACCACTCTGGGATCGCGTTCGAATCTGCTGTAAGAAAATATATTTGTATAAAACAAGCCAGCATGCCTTAATGTCAATATCAATGTGAATGGTGTAAGATTCGCAGTAACTCTGTTCATGTTATTACATGGGAATAACAGAATAAACACACCGAGCGTGAAAATTTCTCGCGCCAAAGGTTTCGCTGCATAGATGGATAGATAGATGAATAGATAGATAGGTAGGCAGGCATGTGTATAGCTATAGCTATATACTATGTATGAATGTATAATTTACAGACGGCGATGAGAGCTTTTGCACGAGATGAAATTATAAATTGGAAAGAAACTCGGCGCGCGTTCACCTATACGTACTTTTATATTCATGCATACTTATCTGCATGGGGATGTACGAAAAGTATCTACATGGATATTCCCGCAATTTCTTCTGCTACAGACGTGACAAAGTCGTGACACACTTTGTGTCATACGGCTACTATACCGTGAATGTGTAGGTATACAGAAAACTGTTACATACACCACACCGATTCGGTCGATTCTTTCATTAGATGCCTACTAGACACAAATTATTTACGTTTTGTTATAGGCATACCATAGCGAAATTTTTGTGTCCAGTAAAAACCTGATCTCGTGGTGATCATGACGATGAATTATAATTGATTAGTAATAGTGATTGATGCATAAAATGATTTATGATTCAGATTATTGCCTGTGCTTAGATCTTTCGATACATGTATATTCGCACCTGTGTCTATACTACATATAATACCTAATGTCATGATAATTCATGTGACGGAGGTGTATCTAATACAATCATTGATTAGTTTATCTTAATGTGCTTGACACTACTTATCAAAAGTCTAGACTACAGACAGACCTCTGATTTATGTACAGAATTACTAATTATAAAAATAACTTTCAGATTGTCGGAACCGTCTTTTCTTAATACCTCGTTCATTAGAATCTGATTTAGTATCGACAGTTTTTGAATGGTTTTTCTTTGCGTACTCTGAGAGAGCATGACGTACTATGGGAATATTATGGTCTAGTATAAATGAGCGAGGCAACTTTCCCCGATCAACGTACGCACATAATGAAAAATAAAAGTGATTACATAAATAATATACCCACTTCTTCCTGAAACCGACGATCGATATTATAGGCGACATATTCGCGTTTGTTTTACAAATGCATGTAGTTCGCATGAGAGGTAGTATATTAATACCGGATACATACAAAATTATGTTTATTCATGGTGTCATTGCATAAACCTTTTGTTTGATTTTTGAATATTGAACTGTTGAACACACAACAATGATGAAGCAATATACAAATATGTATATGTATACTAATACATATATTATGTACGTATGTACATACATACGTATATGCATCGAATTGTTATGCACAAAAATTACTTATTTTATAATAATTATTATGTCCCACATCCAAATGACAGCACAGCTGTATAATTGATTCAACATTATGATGGTATTTATTCATCGGTATATATATATATATATATTATAGTACAGATCGTTATGTAAATCGTCCGCAATAATAATCATTTTAAATTTACTATACCGCTATTTAGAAAAACCTCACTTTACTATGTACATTTACTCGACTTCCTCATTTCTTTATTTCTTTATTTATATTAATTTTTTTTCTACCGCCGCCGCCACCGCCTTGGTTCCGGCTGCAGGTTGGTTGATGGCACAATCTTGGACTTTTTTTTTCTGTCTCTTCGATCGTTCACATGCGCGGGTTATAAATTGAAGAATTTAGGATATGCGCAGGTGAAGCCATGGGAAATGATATCATGTTTACGAGTTTTGTTTCGAAAATTATCAGATAATGTATATTCGAACAGATTTTGGCCGGTTTTTCTTTTATTTGTCTTCTTTCTTTTTCATAAATAGAAAAACGGCTTTCTTGTTCTATTCGTGTGAGAAATTTACCATCTCATTTGAACACGGATTCATTTCTCCCCTCGGGGGAGAGGAGTTCTGTGCGTACTATAGCTGTAAGATTATAGTAAACAAGTAGAAAAATTAGAATAGGCTTCTATAACTTACCTACATTGTCATTACATTGTTTCCATCACGGATATGTATACATACATTATTATCTCTGCATATACACGATGCGTACATATTGTTTAGGTTTACTTTTGCAAATGGATACATATGTATTTGGATGTAAAGGTACGATGTATGTTGAACTGCACTTGGCGTGCGCAGTAGGCAGGTCTCTCTCTCTCTCTCTCTCTCTCTCTCTCTCTCTCTCTCTCTCTCTCTCTCTCTCTCTCTCTCTCTCTCTCTCTCTCTCTCTCTCTCTCTCTCTCTCTCTCTCTCTCTCTCTCTCTCTCTCTCTCTCTCTCTCTCTCTCTATCTCTCTATCTCTCTATCTCTCTATCTCTCTATCTCTCTATCTCTCTATCTCTCTATCTCTCTATCTCTCTATCTCTCTATCTCTCTATCTCTCTATCTCTCTATCTCTCTATCTCTATCTCTATCTCTCTCTTTCTCTCTCTCTATTTCTCTCTATTTCTCTCGCTTTCTCTCTTTAATATATATATACCTACAGCAAAATCTGCAGCTAGTATGGGACAAAGGATTTGTTGAACTTTACTAAATATAGCGTGTGTATAAACAGGAATTTTTATTTTTCCGTGTACTGTGAAGAGGAATGAAGTTCCTTTGTTTGACGCTGTAGGTTGGTTTTTTGATTTTTTGTTTGGGGGGGGGGGGGTCTAGTTTGCGTTTTTCGGGGTAAAATTTTCTCCGTACAATTGGTTACAGTTCGTCGGTGTAAATTTAAAATCATATAACGAATGATTGATTTTTAATAAGAAAAGGAAAAGAGATAGTCGTGAGGAGTATGCTGCTGCACAGTTTTATATATATATATATATATATATATATATATCGCATACTATTTATAATAATATAGTGACAGGATCTAAAATATAGTCGACCAAACTCTATGTGAAAGGTACCTATATAATACCTGTATAGTATATAACCTGAACACAAAATCGTATAATCGTATAATCCTATAAATATCAACGAGTATTATTATACTATAGATTGGTACCACATTGATCGCTTCTGAAGAGCGTAGAAACTACTACAGTAGTTCACTTGGCATAAGGCTCAAGTTTATAACGTTGATAATAAATACAGGCTGACATTTTTTCGTCATTTTGTTGCATCGACGGTTAGTGTACGCACAATAAACTTCAGCCTCGTTTTTTTTAAAAACGTTTACAAGATGATTTCATATGTGAAGTATAATAATGCACGTGTATACCTATACAGAGGTATGCGCGCAATATACGTTGATTTATTAATTCATTAGCGTTGTTTAGATCAGCCTTGGATTATAGCTATAGATATTACCTAAAGTTGGTTACGGTTGCTTGACCGTGAGTGTAACATAAGTATGCAGATACTAAATAGGTAATAGGTATATATTTTGTGTTATACTTAGGTTATGTTACAATGTAACATAGTATACCATATAGCATGTAGTACGTACCTAATATATCATTTATATCCAGTTGCTCTGGAACTTCGGTGAATAATGTTCTACGACGACCTAATTTTTGTATTGTGTTTCGCTCAGACTCTCTCTCTATCTCTCTTTTCTTCGTCATGTTCGTTTTTCTCCAAAAATTTGGAGACTATGAAAAATATGTAGTATGCCTACAAGGATTTTGGATATATATCCGCATCCCCTATTTAGGATGTATAAAATCGTAAAATATTATGATTCCGTCCGCGTCATGTATTTCATGCTACTTATATTATATGGTGGTTTTTTTTTGTCTCGTTTCCTTTCGTCGTTTATACATCTCTCTAGGTATATTATGCGATATATTGCATAATTAAGTATACGCACGTATGTATACATACGTGGTACCTGCACGCGCATACCTACGCGTTCGTTTAAAAGTATATTGGCTTTTGTGTATATATACACTGCACGTGTATACCTATATAGTAGATATATTCATTTGGGGAAAATTATATGCACATAGGTGTGTGCTATATACATATGACGTGCGTGCAAATATCACTCGACCTTGCATTCATCGTGCCTGGTTTACGCGGGCATACACTATAACTGATTTCGTATGTGGATAGATAGCTCGATGTAGTGATGTAGCGAAATACTTTCAGATACTCTAATACTTTACGCCATACACACTTACTGTTTTCAATATTCTATATGCCTAACCATTAACCATACAACGAAATGAGGTAGATATCGTTGTATGGTGAATGTTGAATACAGGCATAAGTATGTAACGTAACTATCTATCTGCCTATCTGTCTGTCAATCTATCTATATATCTATCTATCTATCTATCTATCTATCTATCTATCTATCTATCTATCTATCTATCTATCTATCTATCTATCTATCTATCTATCTATCTATCTATTTATTTATCTATTACAAGTAACAAGTATGCATGTAAGGCAAGTGTATGAGACAACGAAATTCGAAACTTCTGCAATAGTATATAAGATATTTGAGAAAGAGAAGGTGTCAGTGGTTGGCGGGCGGGGGGGGTGGGAGGGATGTAGGGAGGAAGGGGAATCTGCGTCCTAATTACATACGATATACCTGTCCTATATAATAATACATTATTTTCTTGCCCGTTATTTTTTTTTTTCGTCATCTTTTCATTTATCTTCATACATTGGAGTATATTACACACATAGGTACTACGTACATACATACGATTTCTAATTTCATTCTCGCGGTTTGATTATTTATAATCTGCACTGTCACAATTACATGCACATACTGTGCAGAAATAAACGAAATTTCGCACGCAATAAGAGAGAGAGAGAGATATAAGATACAAAATTTAATCCAGAGACTACGTTTATCGCGATATACCTATACCCATATATCTGCGACGTTCAAGTACTGCCGACGCTGCATTATCGGTCATAATGATGACAATGGCAATAATTTCTACTGATATATATATCGATATATCATACGGCCAGCTGTCTTCTTCGTGCAGTCATTTTCATCATTGTATGGATGTATTATCGATTATATTTCAGTGCGGTTCAAACGTTGTTAAGTTTTATAAGCACGCGGTCATCCCGTGCGAGTGATTCATTTATATTATCTGATAATTTGAAAATTGTATCTATCTTTGAGCAATTATGTAGTACATACATGCTTATACGAGTTGTGGAAGGAATAAGATAACGACGATACATAATAATAATAATGTTAATAATAATAATATTAGAAAAATGTCTTATGTATGGTATTATTTCCGAAATATCTTTCATACTTGAGTACATATAGGTATATACCAATACCTTCATGTACATACAATAATATATATGTTACTGTAGACTGATATTTCGATTATATAATCAATACGTGTATATACAATTTGCATAGATATATGTATGTACATGCGTAGGTATAATAATAAATGCAGAATAGGCACGAAGGGCGGGAGACCCCCATAACGTATTTATTTATGTATGTCGTTATAGGTAGTATATGTGTAGTAGCTGATGCATGTATACTTGCAAGATTTCACGTGAGAAAGTACTGTAAAGGAATGATGATATTCGCTCTGCAGAAAGATTCGTTTTTCGTGAATTTATGCATGCTTTACTGAATTATAGTATGCGGATGGCAAGAGCAGCAAAAGCTATGATGACTAATCAGTAATAAAAACCTGGGATTTGTTTAATTTTTACATTCGTTTATTTTTTATTGTATTCTACTTTGCAAATTATGAGAGCACAGGGGTCAAACTGATTATCAAGTATTATTAATTATGCGTGTTTTATTAATTGATAAACAATGACCTTTGTACCCGATAGCGGAATAAGTAACAGCGTTGTTATAGCGTATCATGTATCGTTTGTACATACAAGATTGATTCATGCAAGAACTTTCAATTTTATTGAAAAATTAACGGCATCTTCCAATATTGATCTTGGAGTATAAATCGAAAATTGTCTTTTCAATTTTTTTATTACGGATATGAAAAGGTTTTCAAATAAAAGTATAATAATGAATTATTTTGTCTATTTTTGTTTGTTACAGAACGAGTCTTCGACGTCTGGCAAGACACGAAGAAACAGAATTCAGTCACGCAAGCATATTAAACACGATGGAAAAATTTATGAAAACAGTAAGCGAAATGGAAGAGACAATATTGGTACCAAGCAGGCTGTTAGATCTTGCCGTAGGTGATGCGAACGATACCGTATCAATAAAGGGAAAACGAGGATCGTCGATAAAAGATGCTATGGCAAATACTGACCTCTATCAGCTTTATAATATCGTTAATAAAGTTAAAGTCGAGCTTCTGTGGTCACAAGAATCTCAAGAAGAACTTGAAGATGTCGCTAATAACTGCGCCAATCCAAATATAAATACAGCCAATGAGAGATTAGGCGGCGGTCATGTCAGAAGACCAAGCACTACTTCTATGCAGAGCATTCATAGCGCGGCTTCGATTATCAGCTCTAGTTCGGATTCAGATTCTGATACTGGTATAGAAAATGATTCCGGTATGGAAAACGAAGAACCCAGCGATAGATTAGCCAATATCGCCGCTGATAATTTCAGACGTCATTTAAGAGGACTTCATAATAGCATTCACCAAATGACCGAAGCTGCAACGTATCTTACCCTGCGTTATCAAGCCGACGTCGGAGGTGCCGTTTGATTCTTCTAAATTTAATTATTATTATTGATTATTAATTTTATTATTATTATTATTACTATTCGTTCATTAATGCTGCAGTTGTGTTTTAATTGTGTGTATATGAGAAGAATGTGTATGCGTATCTCTTAATTGTATTTTGTTATTAGTGCTTGATGCGCCAGTATATTATATGTATGTTAGACAAGGCATTTGATATTTTACAAATCTTTTCTTTTGTTTTCGTTCGAAAGTCATTGAATTTTTTTTTTTTTTTTCCATTATTATTACTCTATGGCTTTTAGTATTACAAAATAACCAAATAATAAATTATTGTAGATTTTCTATATTATATATGTATATTGTATATTCATTATATGCTTCTGAAAAGACGAAGGATAAACTTGGTTTCTTTTTTCTCAATTCAGTTTTCATTTTTCAAAGTTTTGTAAAATCGTCGTCAGTGCCTTCGCGAAAAGATATATGCTTTGTGTTATGTTATAATATGTTATAGTTATATACAATATAAAGATGACTATCAGAAAGAAGCAAAAAAAAACAGAGAAAGAAAGATTTAGAGTTTGTTCATTCATTTATGTAATATTGTCTATAATTTAATATAATTATATACAGTATATCATTGTTCTACGTTGTTGAGTGTTTCTTCATTATTGGCGAAGGAGAAGAGATAGAGATAGAGACAGAGAGAGAGAGCAAGAGGTTATATTTAACAGAAAAAAACCATAGAAATTAAATAGAAATTGAAAAAAGAAAAATTTAAAAAGTGTATACAGATATTTATAAAACCTTTCCCTATACTCGAAACGACAATTCGTCGTTTAATTCGAGAATGAGCAAACTTCAATTTGGTAGAAGAAAAAAAAAATTTATATGTGTATATATATATATATATATATATATATTATATATTTATATATAATATATTTATGTAAAATGTGAAGAAAGAAAACTAGAAAGAAAATCGAGAGATCCGTTTGTATAAGAGAAAAATGAAAGAGAGGAAACAATGTATATACTTATGCTTACACTCATGTATATGCGTATAATGTGTGCAATTTGTTGATGTTTTTTTTACTATTTAGAAAGGGAATGAAAAAAAAAACTTTGTCTGAACGACTTTGGAGTGAGAGGAAGATTAAAAAAAAATACTGTAATACATATAATATACTATGCGGTAGCGCAAAAACGCAATGCGCGTCTTTTGTTCACGGGTCCCATATTTTTCCAATAATTGACAGCCTCTTTATATGTGACATAACTGTCAGTTTTGACCATGGATTGCGATCACTAATACAGTTATATCATGAGTCCTGAAAAAGTTTCCAAGTTTTTGAGAATATGGGACCTGTGAACAAAAGATGGGTATTGTGTTTCCCTGCTACTTCATAGTATATTGCCATTTTAATAGAACTGTTGCGCAGCGCCTGTGTAAGCACTGATATTTTTTTATTTATTTCACTTTATTCTTTGAGAATCTTCTACGCTTTTGAAACTAGCGTTGGGTTGATCTATTCTGAAGATCATTTTCATCATTCTTGTCAATATTGATTAATGATAATAATAATAGTAATAATAAAAGAAGAAAAACGAATAAGAAAAAAACACTTTCATGAAAATTCCAAACTTGAATAATAATAATAATAATAATAAATATACATATATTATTATAATATTATATGATTATATTCAGGTAAACCAACTATAGTACTATAATATAATAATAATAATAATAATAATAATAATAATGATTGCATTAGTGAGAATAAACACATTGTAAATAAGGATTTAGGGTATAAAATATTAATGATCATTATTTATTTTTTATTGCATTATTATTTTTAAGATGAAAACGAAAAGAAAATGAAAAATAATAATAATATATGTTTATAAATATACTACTTATGGCTATCTTCGCATATCGTATTCATCGCATAGACAAGCTACATTCGAAAATAAATTAAAATATAACTCCTTGCCACCGAAAAAAAACCGAATGGAAAAATAGTGTTCTATTTTCTGGCTTGTTCAGGTATCGTCACCAAATTTTCAATTTCATTTTACGCAAATTTTTTATTTTTAATGACTTATTAAATGAAATGTCTATGCGTCTAGAAACGAGCGAATCAAAGAGTAAACAATTTACCTATACCTATATCATTACGTGTTTTTCTTTTTCCCAAATATTTTTACTCTTGTATATAATTTGTACATACGTACTGTACTATTAAACATGTAATATAAATCATTATACCATACATAGGTATACATACACATTGAATTACCTTTCATATAAATAATTCGTCATCTAAACGGATCCAAACAAAAAAATAGAGAAAGAAAAGATCAATGTTTATAAAGAAGTAAAGATGAAATAATTTTTCAATTTTGTTTTTTATTTCTGAAACTTGTGTTTTATCCTATTATATTTTTTTATTTTATTGTCATTGCATATAAATATACGTACTATGTATAGTGAAAAAACTTGATTCTTTCTCTGTTTTGTACTATTCCGTGTGATTATTATTATTATTATTATCGATGTAATTATATGCATGATATAAATATTAGGTGATATTATGCACGTCTATCATCCGGTACCATTCGTCGTAGTAAAGTTGAATGAATTTATATAAATTTCATTATTATCATCCCCATCAGCATCATCATCAACATCATCGGTTAATCATAATAATAGGTATGTTACTTTTCAAACTAAGGAGTAAAATGAACGTTATATAGAATATAAATTTATTTTGATTTCATCCGGTTTTCATTTCAATTATCCTTCTTTTTTCTTCTCCCTCTTTATCTAATGTACGTTCTACCACAGACCTTCTTTAGGCAAAACGTCGCTTTTTCTTTCGATTATTTTTACGAGTAGAAATAGATGGAAACTGTTTATTATCCGTGTTTTGTTACAAAATATTGAAAAATAAAATAAAAAATTGGAAAAGCTGCACAGCTTTCTTTAGGTATGACGTACGATAATCATAATACTATAATAGAATAAACGATTTGATTAAAGTTGAAGTACTAATTATTTATTTATTTATTCTTGAGAAGTTTGTGAATCCAATTAATCAATCAATTAACATAGAATACAGCGTTAAAAATAAAAACCACGATAAAATTATATTCTTCTTTTGAATATTTATGTTGTAATCAGCTAATATCAATGGCTGCTACCAGCTCCTTAATATTTATATATTCAGGATCGCTGCTAAAAATTTCTAACAGTTCTGCAAACGTTGGACGATCTGCGCTAGAATAAGACCAACAACGTTTCATTACAGTGTAAATATGCTCAGGACATTTCTCTGGCTTTTCTAAACGTTCTCCTTTCTCGACCAGCTGGATTACCTTGAAATTCGAATACATTACACTTTATTAATTTATTGCCTACATCAAGCATGATAAATTACAAGAAAGAAATCCTCTAAATGTATACTTATGCAATATGAACAAAAAAAATTACGAAAACTTACGTCAACGCCACGTCGATCTCCGTATGGTTGTTCTCCATAGGAAAACATCTCCCATAAAGTTACTCCAAAACTCCAGACATCACTTGCGTTTGAAAATGTACCAAAATTGTAAGATTCTGGGGCATACCTTCGGCAATGATGAAATAGTAACAGATCAACATTACAGAAATAACTTATTCTTTAAATTTCGAAACACATCGTTATTTAAAAATGGTAAATAATTATGAAATAATTTTGTCTGCCCACATGAAAAACTAAAGATTATTACCATTTTATTGGCCATTTTCCTCCCTGTGTTGCTCTGTAATAATCGTTACAACCAAAAGTACGAGATAGTCCAAAATCGCTGATCTTGGCCTGATGTCTAGAAGCTAATAGAATATTACGAGCAGCCAAATCTCTGTGGACAAGTCTTAATTCCTCGACGTATTTCATACCTACAAGAAAAAAGAAGTTTAACGAAAAAGAGTATCAAAAATCAAACTGTACGATAATTCTTAGCCAGTAAAGATAAAAAATTGCTCAGCTACTAATTATCTTACCGCAAGCAATCTGCGATGCCCATATCTTCAGCTCATAATTTGGATGTACTCTGTCCGGAAATTCTAGAAGATACGCCAACATCGAACCAAGCGGAACTAGTTCTTGTACCTGGGAATTGTGAGGAGCATAGTTTTTATTTTTATTTTTTTTCAACATGCGTAATTTTAACTAGTAAATTTCAAATATACCATAAGTAATGGTGGTCCTTCGGAAAGTCCAATGAGTCTAACTATGCAATGATGATTGAGCGACATCATAACTTTAGCTTCTCTTAAAAATTCCGTGCGAGTGGCCTCGCTGTGAGATTCATGAAGCGTCTTAATAGCTACGGATTCCTGAATACCTGTAGGAGCATCGTAGACTCCTTCGTAAACAGATCCGAATTCGCCTTCGCCTAGTACTTCTCCTAGGATTAAATTTTCTCCGGGTATAAATTCTGGAAATTGAGAAAATTTGTCAACATCATAATTGGTATACAAATTTAGAAAATAAAAAACTCATACATAATTCACAATATCGTTTATTACCTTGATTCACTTGGGTTTGCGGTACATGTGGATTAAAATTAGAATCATAACTTGTTTCGATTGATATTGATGCTATCGGATCATTCGAAATTGCAGGTTCTTCAACACTGATACTTTGAATGGCGTCCGATTGAACCAAAGACGCCGTTGTCCCCGGTATAGAAGTATCTCTAGTAATCTGACCTCTACTACTGGTGGATTGCCTTGCCTTAGTAAGAGTGTTCTAGGAGTAGAGAAGAAACCAGAAAATATTGGAATAAATATTGAAAACTATACTCTATACCCACAAAATATTGATCACTCACCCCGTTAAAAATCGAAGATGGCATTTCAGGAACCGGTGGTCTTGGAATTGGAGCAATAGCATGAAGTAAAGGTCCAGGTAAACCGTCAGGCATGCATTGATAATATTCTACGACATGTTCCAAGGAAGCTAGATAAGGGCCATTATCAATAAACAGCAAGTCCCCCTGTACTAATGCAATAGAACATTAAAATAAGGTAAATTTGGTTCCCTCTTCAGATTTCATTGAACCAAGAATCATTTCAATTTTATATTCTTAGAATATATAGGTATAATCTGCGCTGAGCATGGCTGACCTTTTTCTGTATCTGGAAATGATACGCCTGTTTGTGGTACATAACTGTTAGCACATAGCCACCTCGGTGACGATCACTGAAACGAACTAAGAACGATCCGTCGACGTCACCATGCTTGTGTAAGAGTCCAACTGCCTCAGCTCTGTCTAGAGTTCCGTGATACCAATCAGAACGTTTCTCTTTTGGTGCCGGGCCTTTGTAATCACCTGGGGGACGAAACAAACAGATCATTTATTACTTTTTCGACAATGTGATGAAAAAGTCAGCGGTTTAACATTAATTAAATACTTACATAATAGCTTTGCGCATTCTAGATGACCGTTTCGCCTTGCTAAATCTGCTGGTATATCGTCGGCTATTGTGCGAGGATTTACGGGAGCATTCATCGATAGTAATACTTGTATCACTGCGTTATGACCTTTGCTTGCTGCTTCATGGAGCGGAACCATTCCTGTGAGATTTAGAAATTTTTTATCAGTTCTAGTTCATATTTTAAATTATCATTATTGACGGATTTACTGAAGGCTGCGAAATATGAATTTGAGAAATTTTTACTTGCGGTAGAAGAAAAGAAACTATATTTAATTGCAATAGAGTATGTTACAGAAATCCTGAAGCAAATTGCATTTATCATAAAATATGTTTGTGTCTTTTTCACAGGGTTTTATAAATTCTTACCTGTTTTTGTATTCCTTGCCTGAATGTTTGCGCCTCCTGATATTAATATTCGAACGGTACTTGGTAAATTAGTTTGACATGCATACTGAAAAGCAAAAACAGGAAAAAAAAGCTAAAAAATGTGATAAAATAACACTGCAAACTGTAAAATTAAAACGAACTTGCAGAGAAAAATAGGTAATAACATTTAAATGTTGTCGGTGGAATCTACGCATTGATATTGAAATGAAGAACTGCTAATAATTATGCAGCTTTAATACAAATAAATATCTAACACACGAATAATCACACTTTCAGGCGTATTAAACTCACGTGCAGTGGTGTGTAGCCGGCGGAATCTCGGCAATTAACACTAGCTTTATTTTGAATCAGTTTTTTGAGAATTTCATCTGTTCCATCTATTGCTGCTAAGTGTACTGCAGTTTGTCCCAGTTGATTTTTAGCGTCTAAACTTCTGTAGCCACACTTCAACAGCTCTGAGACTATCGTATAATTTCTCTACAATGGAAAGATGATTAATAGAAGGAATAGTGAAATTGTGAATAGTTTGAAATTTCTAGTTTTCCATTGTTCAAAACGCTGTTACGATTATCAGGAATGACTATTATTTTTTCTATACCTGAATGGTGGCTCTGTGAAGTAAGTTTGTTCTTCCATGACGTCTAGTGTCATGGGGTGGCGGAGCACCCTTGCAAGGATTACGTAAGACTGTTTCAAGCCCATGATGACTCTCTTGATAATATTCAATGAGTGTATCTAGTCCATGAATTGTTGTTTCATCGTCTAGAAAATGTTTTTTGTTTGCGGGGGGAGGGGGGAGGGGGGGGGGGGGGAAGAAGGGAGCAGAGTTGATTATCTACTTGAATACATTAATTGATATTAATGCATATTGATCTTTTCATCGAAATTCATTAAATGAAATACTTTGAGTGCTGTAAAATGATTACCTATGGAAAAAAAAGCATCTTCTTCGTGTTTTCTTATTTGATAATGAATTACTTCTCCTTTATGAAGCACAGAGAGAACGTAATCTCCAGAAGAAGAACTGCTGTTTCTCACCAAGAATGTTCCATCTTCTGTTCCTTCTGAGATGAAAAAAAAAAAAAAAAAAATTGAAGCATAAGTAAACAGTGGACCTTTTTTCCACTTTCAATACTTTATCAATCTCCAACATTTACATCTACCGAAGACGTCATATTATAATTCGGTAGAATATCATAGAAACTGGTCAGGCGTGAAAAAAGTAAGATCCCAACAGTAACAACAACAAACAAAAGCAAACAAAACAAATGGTAATAGGAAAATTGTTCCAATTCCTTAGACAATATATTTATGGTTTCTTTTTCTAGTTTGGGAACATCGTTAGGAAGAGTCTGTTGCTGTGTGATCAGAAGTAAAAATATTGTTAAATGGGAATTATAGATATCATGAGGCTGAAGTTTGTGACCAAAAATATTGCATTTAGGTGGTTAAAACGTTCGGTTGGTGAAACAGTGGATATTATTTCTCGTGATTTTGTTGCGATAACGTTATAAACTCCAGTGGCAAGAAAAACGATTGCAGTAACAATGGTTTTGGAATGAATTGAGTGGAATAATTGAAGACAATAAAAAGAGGGGTTGGAATCTTTTAACGATACAGAAAAAGCATGCTAGCTATAATAAACTATACATTGATTATAACAAAGAGTATGATGTACGACGTGTTACGTCATAGAAGCTTACAACAGAAATGCATCATTGTTCGAAGTGTAATGAAGTAGGTATGATAATATTTTGCTGCTCAAAAGTTTTCAGCTCTTCGAATCGGGAAGTAAATTTTAAGGGTGACAAGATTTCTCATATTCTGTTATGGCTGCAAGTCAAATTTAATCTAGTTTCGATATACCTAGAATAATATACCTAGAAAAAGACAAGTAAGAAGATCAAGTAAAAGAGATGGTAAAAAAGACAGAAAGCAACACAGTTTAGTGAGTTTTCAGGTTAGCATATAATATGTAAAACTATTTGGTAGGTTGAAAATTTGGTTATGTAAGGCGAAACGGTTGAAACGGAAATCCATGCGTAAACATTAGAGTTTTTCTTCTTTTTATCATTTTTATAAACTTCCAAAGCCATCACATATACGTTAATCGGACTCTAAATGCGCGAATTATCAATGAAGTTAGAACAATGCCTGTAAATTGAATGAGCTACCGTTCGTTGGCATATTTCATTCGATTATGATATCCGGAATATGTGTTACAGTAAACGGAGTTTATTGAAATAATGATAATGGTTCATTACCTTCTTTCAACATATCTTCCGCATCTTGTCTGGCAAGAGCTCCGTGATACCACGATATATTTTCTTCACTCATTTTTTATTTATATAGTTTAGCTTGTGTGTGTTTTTTTTACACACAATTGTCATGTAGTATAATCAACCAAGGTGTGTTACATGAGTATGAATCTTTTCTTTCCTTTTTACGTACGATTGATCATTTCAATAGCATAAAACGAGATCCTAAATGATGTGTAAATATCTACTATATCAGATACCACATATTCATTCCTCTATTCTATTCTCCTTATTATATACTTTTTACTGTTTAGCAAAATTATTATTCCAGGAAATCACTCGACGATTTCGTATATTATTGTGTCTCTTATCGTTTACATAGTTTGAAGGAAACTGACATGTCGATAATAATATTACGAGCCCCCCCCCCCCCCCCCCCCCCCCCCCCAAGATAAAATCTACATAAACTAAATGCATACAAAAACGATTAAATGGGCGAAAGACGGACAATCGCTTAACTAAAACAAATACCTAGCTAGCAGCTAGTCGTCGGTAATAAGCTTTGACAGAATGCCACACGATGGCGGTAGCCGTTGTTAAGTAAATTCTCGGAGAACTGCAGATACATCCCCCCGATACGTGTCACTTATCTGCAGGACACGTTGAACTTTAGCCGCGTTTGGTACATACATCGTTTCGTTGACACATATTTTTTTGAATTTGTGACAGGTTACCAGAAATAACGTGCAAAGGTGATTCAAATTACACCAATTTTATTACCGTCATTACATCAAATAGTTTTGATTGTGGAAATATGTGAATTCATCTAATTCGTTAGCTAATTGTGCAAAGATACTACGAAGTTGGGCCTAGCCTCGATCACCGGTTTAGTGAATTGCACCCATAGGCGCTTATTATGCTTATCAAATGACAAAACAATTGAGATCTTAGTAGCATGGAGTCAAGTATTCGCAGTTTACGTCAAATAGAAGAACATTTTATATGACTTTTCAATGTAACTACATTTTTTCATTTATGGTGGTTGCTTTCCAGCAAGATACATAGATGGACACTCAGCCATCTGATTGCACGGATTCAATGGAAGTGACCAATAATATCGCTATGTATCTATGTGTGCCTCTCACTGGAAAGCAACCGGTATTAGATCAAGTTTTCGATTCGATACTCTTCGTTGCACTTGCTCCGTTCCGTATTGTATTGTTGGCGTATTTTTCTATTCTGTATATTATTATATTCTCTGTGGTCTAATTCATTACATTATGGCATTTTTATCGTGTAATCCGATACACTATTGATGAACAAAGTTTTCCTCATTCTTATCTTTTCGTTGTTTTTACAGAAATAATGCGTCAGTTAAAGGGGAAAACAAAAGAAACGAATAAGCAAAGGAAGGAACGACGGAAAGAATTTCTTGAAAATAAACAACGATTATTTACATTTGTCCTACCAACATTTGCTGCAATATTTGTTTTAATTGCCGTGTATGTGTACATAAAAACACGTCCGAAATCGATAGATTATTAAATTTTATAACAATTTTGGGTATTTTTGATTTTTATCCTGTGCGAGATTACTAAAAAAAACGCATTACGTTAGTTATTGTACATACATTGTACTATGTGATAATAAAATTCCATATTTATGTAATTATTATACCCATGAATCTTTACGGAAATTGGAAAAAAAAAATCAAATAAATCATTGGGACAAACGAATTATCATAAGATGCAAAGCAATGAAACAAAGTTTCGTACGACTTGGAAACAAACAAAGAAATCAGACAATTAAAGTGTAATTTGTAATGAACCCAAGTATATTTCGCTCTTATTATAAATATATTAGGTATTTAGAAAGGTTTGTGATTTGTAAACTACATACATCAGTTCCTTTAATGCTCAAGAATTATTATACTTCCAAACATTCATATGTAAACTCAATATGGGCAGCCAAGGAATTCTATGAAATGAAAAAACACAAAAAGTCACACAAATGAAATCATCAAATAATTCCGGGTGATTGAACGAATTCTCATTATATTATAAATTATAGTATATAAGGTCATCGGGTCCAAACTGAATTGTGAATGTAAACGAATAAATATGTAGAAGAAAATCAATATGTTCGTTAAATTATCTTTGTCCATTAAATTTTGTCATATTATCATCGCTTGTGATGAGTACAAAAATTCTGAATTGCTTCTCAGCCTGGTATTCTTTTCAACTTTGAAATGCAGAATGGGTCATCAATGGTGCTCTTTGCTGTGGTATGATAAACGTTGACAACGAATAGCAAAATAAAGATATAAAAAAGCAACATTAAATGTTTACATGATCCATGCAATATGTTTTCAATACTTGTTAAATATTATTTATTTCCTCTATAAATAAATGACCGTTCATACAGCTGCCAATAAGCTTGTTTTCAATGTATATCATATAAATAAAATTTTGAATATCCATTTTACTTCGTTCATGTTCAATAACAATTGAAAATATCTAAAATATGCTTTAGACTTGAATTCCATTGTTTTTTGCTTTTTTATTGAGAACTCTCGAAAGGTTTGATTAGTACATACATACATAGAATGAGATTTTTGTAGGATGCGAGGAAGCGTATGACTTTTGTTTGCGGGTCCCGTATTTTTCAAAAGATTGAAAACCTTTTCATGAGTGGATTAACTGTCGGATTGGTGGTTTTCACTTGTGAAAAGGTTCTTCATTTTTTGAAAAATATGGCACCGGTGAACAAAATATTGCCTTTTTTTACTAATCTTGAATCTCATTGGCTAAAAGTTTATTCTAACCAGATTCTGATCCTAGAATGAAAACTTAGTCATATGCGATGTATATCCCTGGAATTTCTTTTGTGGCCCGCGCGTTAACGTCAGTAAAAATGGACGTGATCACGATCACCGGTTTGATGATCAAGTTGGGTTCAGGAATAATCAAAGTAACGAGAATTCTCTCCGAATCAGAGGTTCCGTTGGAAAGAAAATGAAAAAACTCAAAATCTAATAAGATACGATACGCGTTCGATGAAATGCTTGCAAACGTTAACTGAATGGAACCACATAAACAAAGAGCATGGACCGCGCATTCCCTACTGACGTAATGTATTGAAATTGGCTCAGAATAGTAAGGAGGCGGAGCTATTGTAGGTCATGTTATCTCGTGCTATCTTGTTATGTTTAGACCTTGAATAGCTCTATCTCGTTCTTCAAAAGCGATCCGGTTTCGGTTTAGATGCGCAGTCCATGCTCTATGCGATTGAAAACATACCTTTCACTTGCAATCAGCCTTTTGACACTAGTATCGTTGAGTGTACTTCTACACTCAACGCTAGTATCAAGCATGGCACCAAAATGACCAAACACGTCGAATTAGCATAGTTTGCGCATGAAATTCCCCATTATAATACATTGTTGAATGCATTGTTCCCCATTGTTGAATGCCGTGAGTCCTTTAATAGCACCTACACTCAACGAGTGATGTGACATACTCACGTGGTCGTGAACTATCACGTGATCCTTGAATTGACGCTCGCCACGGACTTAACGCTACGCACGCGCTGAGGTCACGTGATCGGTCACGTGACCGTTCGACGTTTGACCACTGCGGCACTGCGTTTATTCTTTTCAACTGCCTGCCATGGTTGGTTACTCCGCCGCTGAGTCATTTTACAAACGCACACTAAAGGCCGTATTTCATGCATACGACTGCGCAACTTGTCGCGCGACGAAACCACGTTGATGTCAACAATTCCGTCGCGTCTATGAAATATAGCGACGCTGCGAGCTGTCGCATCAAGTCGCATACGTCGCCTTCTGTCAAAAGCAAGCGTCTAACCCATGCGCGCTTATTTCCCGCGGTTCTGCAAGCTGTCGCATACCCTTCTACACTCACGCCCCCACCACGCCGTCCGCACCTCTATACCCTTCTACACCCAACGGTCGCATACTAGATAATAATTCTGTAGCACGAAAGTTCATCGCGGGTTTACTTTTACACCCACTCTTCGTCAATTTTTAGCCAATCAGCGTAGTTTCGTCGCGCGACAGTTGTCGCAGTCGCATGCATGAAATACGGCCTTTAGGCAAATCCGAATGGAAAGTCAAGTATAAGTATCGGCGCAGTAATGGAGACGTATAATAAATTCGATGCATCAAAGACAAAATCGGCTAAATTTGAACGTGAAGAAGTTCAAGATATTGGAACTTTGTCAGAAATCTACGATGAAGCATTCGCCTTGTTTAATAGCATCAATAAAACTCAGGAGGCAACTAACAGCCCGAAAATCCAGGTTGGTTTAATAGTTGTAATTACATACTATTTACTGTTTCAATTTTTTTTATCACAGTAATAAATATTTTATATATTATTATATTGATTAAAATATTATTTTTAAATTATTCCCAAACAGTCCGATGTGAGAAAAGCAATGAGTATGTTCGAGGATTCAACTAAGCTTGTTTCTCTAACCGATATGTTCAGCGATAACGAAAGTTTCGAAGAAGTTCCAACGTCAAATATCAAATATTTCTTACTACCAGCTCTCCTCGGTTCTCTTACATTAAAAATATGTGGCTCTAGCGACCGTCTGCACATCGTAGATGTTGCAGAAATCTATTTTATTGATTTTCTCAGAAGGCTCAAAGCCTATGGTCTTATAGACATCGAAATACCGGAGAAAAAACCAAGTGAAGAAAGCTCCGTCAGAAAGCCTATGTCTAATACTGAATTAATCTCATCCATGGTGAGTATCCGATACTCTGAGACTTATAGAGCTTGAAACGAACAAGTAAAATATCTGTAAAACATTCTTCATCATTCATCAATATATATTCTTGATGATCTATCAGGTATCAACGAGAAATGCGAAACTCCAACGATACAATGAGCAAAAAGATTTGGAAAGTCGGCTTCAAACTTTAAGCGAAAATATGAGCAATCCTAACGTCGATGAAGAATCGAAAAGAGAATACTATGTGACACTGATTAAGTCATATGTTAATCAAGCGCTTGATGAACTAGGCTCGATAGCTTCTGAGAGACCGATTATAGAACATATGATGAAAGTCGGTCACACAGATTCTATGAGTTCTCAGAATACGAGGAAATATAAGGGACCCGTGACCAAATTGCAGCCTATTATTATTACCAGGGACGAAGTACAGAAGACAGTTTATGGCGCTGGGTATCCCAGTCTGCCTGTTTTAACTGTTCAAGAATTTTATGAACAGAGAGTTAAAGATGGAGAGTGAGTTCAAGGAAATATGAGAACAGCATTTGATGCATAATTTTATAAATATTCATTTGCGTTTTCCTTCTATTTTCTATTCTCAGCTGGCCAGATCCTTCGCAGAGGAATCAAATGGGTGGAAGATCCCTGCAAGATATTCCACCTGATACTGATGGACCTAAAGAAGAAGATATTGAAGCAAAGGAAAAAGAGGATCAGGTTGAAAAAGATGATCCGCAACTACTTGCTCAAGCTCGTGCTATGGACGATTATAAAGATACTCATAGACGCGGTTGGGGAAACCGAGCAAACAGGAGTTAAACTTCTCAATTGAACTTTTTCATCAAGGATAATCAATGAATGACTTGTTGAAATTGAATTGAATTTTTTTTTTTACGTTTAAGACTAAGCACCCATGGAAAATCTTGATATCTTCCACATGCATTTATTTGAATACAAGAAATACATTGAATGGGACTAAATTCAGGTGAGAAATTTATTCTACTATTCATTCTCGATAGTATCTTTGAAAATCATTTAGAAGACTTTGCAGATTTATCAGTAAAACTCATTTTTAGCTTCAATTCCCCTTTATGATTGAGACCAAGAACCTCCAACGGGTTTACTCATTTTCACATTTCTATTAATGGATTTCTATCATTTATTATCTTCTCACGTTATCCAGGTACCTAGCAACCGGAGCCTAAGCTTCGACCCAACTTTTGTGAGAATTCTGGTGTGTCTTACAAAGCTGGAATCTCTTGGAGTTATAAATAAGTTGATAACTTTACATCTTGCTCTAAGAAGCATTGTATTTGCTCATAAATAGAAATTGAAAAGCGAGGTTGAATAAACTATAGGAGTTTTGTAAGTTTACAAGAATTATTTGTTTGAATCAAACATGAGTATCAATTGTATATCTGTACACCTAAATTCATCTAACTATGTATAAGGAATATAATTTCTGTTATTTTGGATGCCAAGTATACATGTTGCGGATTATGTACGATCAATTCCTAGTTTCGTAATTATTTGATATCATAGTTTATCTTTAGTCTCGGTTCTTCTGATTAATTATTAGAAAATAAGTTGACAGAAAAATTTGAAACAGGAGGTCTTTTTATGAATTTTAATTTCGATCTTCATAATTAATGCCTCAAAATCTATAAATCCTTGATGTGAATGTTGTTAGAAAAGCGTTCACAGATTCTCTCGAAGGAAATACAGGGCCCATACACTCGAGTAAAAGAAGATGTTTCTCTCTTATTGTAGAACTATAATCCTCTTCAGATACTTTACCGTCTCTGTCCACGTCAATTTTTTTCAAAAGAAGATCTATCAAGTCCTTAAAATTAAGGGGATTATTAGGTATCGGGGTATTGAAAATGATGCTCAAAATCCTTCATACTTTTACTCCCTCGTCCGGATCCTCGTCGGCTTGTTGTTTTATCAAACATCCTCTCATCATTGGAAATATAGATTCTCTTTTTATTGTTTTAGTGCTCATTAAATCGTAGACCTAATAAAAAGAGGGACGAAAACAAAGAGAAATAAGGAGAAGAAAAAGATTAAGATTGCTTATATTCTGTTCACCTTGTAAGCAAATTTCATCTTTTCGTCTAACGATCCTCTCAGAACTTCGGAAAATCCACGATTCCAAGAATCCATTGTAATCTGTTGATTCATTGATGATATTTATTGTTTTTCTTTTATGTAGTCACGGAAAGAAATTAGTCATACTATAATATTTAAATTATATTTACTGATAAATTATTCTTCTTATCAAATGCGGAGAATATTCTGTCGACTAAATAATTATCTGTGAAATCCAATCCCGAATGAAATAAATCTCTGAATTCTAATCTACGTATGGAACCAATTTTATTTGATATTTTCCAATGTATTAGAGACAGAGCTGTAAATTTCGAGGAAAAGTGTAATTCATTTATAATAATCTTCATCTTCTTTATCATATAATGGTTTCGTATTATAATATTTCACCTTCTATTTCCCTCGCGTTAAAATGTGCTTCTTTAGATAGTTTTTGAAAAGCGTTGATATTTTTTCTCTTAAAAACACATTCCCGCAAGGAATCGTTGAGCATATCGCTTGGCAATTCTTTAGGCATTTTGACAATTGATTTATTTTTACCTAAGCTAAGGATCAAAGGATTGTTAATGACACAGTTATATTCGTAGCGTGTAGTCAATATTTTTTAAGATATATTCCTTCATTTATATGCAGTGTGATTATAGTGCTAGATAATTTTGAAACAAGACGACGAAAAGAAAACGGAAGGTTATAGACCTATAACTAGCTTCTGCTTTCATATGAGCTGGCTCAGTCGCTCATTGAAAAAAATCGACTGTTCAAAATTTCAAAAAAAGGTAGGTGTGTCTATGGCTATTCTGTTCGTTCTTCTTTATTGAAATTTACATAATTATATAGATGATAATAACGAGCATGTGCGTCTGTTTTGTGGGTCTTGTGTCATATTTTATTGCTTCGTTTCATTCGAGGGCTGGTTTGATTGTCATATGTAGCCAATGCGCTTATGTAAAAATTAATTAATACTGAAGTCAACGGCCCATTAGCTCAGTTGGTTAGAGCGTCGTGCTAATAACGCGAAGGTCTTGGGTTCGATCCCCACATGGGCCATATTTTTTTAGTTTTCTGTTTTGAATCATACAACGAATTCTTACTTCTCTGTTTTCATGTCTTCAGAGAGCGAATTTGCATATTTCGTTATATGATCATCCAATTATTCGATTTCGAAGCGATCAAGATCGGCCCAGGTGATAATTGATTTTTGTTACATACAATTGTGTATGTGTATTCGAATTTTATTTGCATTTGAGAACCACTGTGCCTGTCAGCTGTTGACCAAAGTCACCAAAGAGGATGGGGGATATTGTTGTTATACGATTTTCTAACCTCGGAACGAACTAAACTCCGAAATTTACGAATCTTACTTAACGTCTTAAGTATCGTAGCTAATATATCGCTAATTAATGAAGTCTGCACCTCATCAGAGATTAGTGATGGTCGGGGATCGGGACGTGTAAGTCATTTTATTTAGTTTGGAAAATTGTTGGCTGAATTCCGAATAAACGATTTTTCAACCCAACCTAACCTGTGGTAGTGGTAGGATTCAGGTATAATCTCAACAACCTAAAGTTTACACAACATTTACAAATCTTGATGTTTTTTTTTCTGTCAGGGAATCCCAAAATCGCAAAACAAAAAATATTTATTTGAGATTTATCTCTCGCGATCTTGCTAAGTTGATATTATGAACTCCAGTCTCATATAATCTCTTATTCAGTGATCAGTAGAGCCGAGATTTCAATTTGTCTGTATTTTATACGATTATTATTAATATCTGTTTGAAATGGAACGATATTTTTTTCAATTTTTTCTTCTCATTTTAATTATTTGTTCTGTTTTCTTGTCCTTGTTCTTCCAGTTTGAAGGAACTGCTGCGTCTCCGACTAGTAGAATGTGGATGGCGGGATCAAGTAAAGATTATTTGTAAAGATCTGATAAAAGAAAATGGGCAGGATATCACCTACGATACTTTACTTTCGACCGTAACAAGCAGAGCCAGAAGTCTAGTTCCAGATTCCGTTAAAAAAGAATTACTACAAAAAATAAAGACCCAGCTTATGGCGCAGGAAGAAAATTTGAAAATCTGAATAATCGAAATTGAATAATAAATTAATCATTATGTATTACTCAATATCTAATCTCATTATATCATCGTTTCTTCATAAATTTTTTCTAATTTGAAATCAACAAAAAATTGTTTGTGAGTACCTAATCTTATTTATTCCTCCTAAATACTACTTGACGATGATTCCTGAGGCGAAAAATAAACAGGGGATTAATACAATTTCATTTAATTATTTGAAGATTCATAGATCACAGCATATTGGTTTCCTTATAAATTATTACTATACAGTGAATAAAAATTCTTTTATATCTCCATATAATCTAAATATCTTATTTACAATTTCATTTATAAATCTCAAATTATGACAAATACACAATTCAATTAATTCTTTGTTCCATAACAATATCATTCATCACATTCCCAAACTTAAACAGGCGCTAGGTTCTATCCCAGATAATCACTTTTCTATCCTCGCTACCTGTGATTATTCTTTGCCTATCGCTAGATACAGTTATAGTTCTGATTGGACCTGAATCAAAGCAATTCAAAATATAATACCAAACGATAGATCCGACTGATATGCATTTTGATATTGATGAATAGAATAGATAGATTACCATTATGGCAGCGGAATTTTCCAAGAAGTAGAACGCCACGAAAATCCCAAACACGGAGACAACCATCTGCATCTCCGACAAGAAGCAAATCTGTTCCGCACCAAAATAATGATGTTGGTTCCACCTCAAGGACAGAAGAATATACTAGCATTCCAGTTCTTACATCCGTTACTTTTATTGCTTTATCTTTTGCGCATGAAACTAGTTGCTTCGATTCTGGATCAAAAATTGCTGCATTTACTCTTTCGTTATGCCCTATAACATGAGTGAAATAAAATATATACAAAATTAGCATTGCGTTCAAAATTGAACGAGCATGCATCTTGTTCCTTTAGGTCCATCTATTTTCATACCTTTGACTGTAAACTGTAAAGAGAATTGCTCCAAGCACCACAAGAAAAGTTCACCGTCTTCGGTTCCCGAAGCTAGTAATTTATCATCTCTGGAATATAATTATTATACCAAAGTGAACAAGTATTGTACAGCCAAGAATATATTCTAAAGAAAGTATTGAAATAATTTTGTTCTCACGGAGATATATTGATGCACGTGATTTTCGAATCGTGATCTAATTGAGCGATGAGGCACTCGGCTGGTTTAATTTTTTTCCCAGTGCTATAGCTGCGCCAGACTTTTGCTGTGCAGTCCCATGAACCCGAGACTAAAATATCACGTGACGAGCTCCGTGCTAAGCAAGAAACAGCATCCTCATGTCCATTTAGAGTATCAACTATCCTTCCAAATTCAATGTCATAAAAAATCCTGCATCGAAGAAAAAAAGACAATAAAAAATGCTGAATTATTTTAGCTTTATTTGATATTAAACATTCTTTTCTATTTTCAGATACGTTACTCCACTCACAAAGTATTATCCCAGCAGCCGGCAACTAGGATATTTGATTGCGAGAGAGGTTTATATGATACACAAGATGACAAAGGTAATGAAGAGAGGGAAACACTGCGTGTTAATTTTCCAGTCTTTATAGAATACAGTTTTAATATTCCGTCATGTCCTACAGAAATAATATCGCCACCCGACCCTTTGTCCATCAGACTAACGCAGCTGACGGTATCTTTGTGGGATTGGAAAGTAACTGATTGTTTCAATGTAAAAACTTTAGGTCTTTCTTCTTCTGGAATAAAATTATATTGAGGTTCAATAATATGATGATAGTATTAATTGATTCTCATCATTGATGAAATACAGAATAATTACTTTCTGGTGAATCTCCGCCACTTGACCCAATCAGTTTTTCTCGTATTGTTTCTGGTATTGATAATATTTTTCTTGGATGTGGTAAATCAAATACTTGTTTCGGTATTTGACCAAATTCCATTATTTGTACTTCTAAACCATGACGATCATTTATATCATGAATTGTGTCGAGATCAACTGCTCCCTCGTAACATAAATGAAAAAATACTGTGGCACAACAGAAAAATGAAATGTAATGTTAGTCATTATCTGGGTTCGAATGATTAATCGCTTGATTAAAACATATAAGTATGATAGATAATTATGTCAAATATGACCATTGTTTGCTTCCACGGCTCGATCGCCTCTCTGTTTATATCCAAATACCAGATCTATCCAGGAATGAAGATTTTCAGAAACATATGGGCTTTCCAAAGCGTTTCTCAATTGGTGGACAAAATCTGATGGCCCTAAATACAGGGAAGAGCGGATTTTTCAGCAAGGAGCAATAATGATAGTTTGGCAAATGATTTGTGAGATAAAATTTCAGGTAATTCAGACGCTACCTTTTGCCCAAGGGGGCAGATGAACGTCGCAAACTTTGGAGCCGTCATGTCGATAACCAAAATCAATGCCATAACTGTTTTCTAAAAAATCGCCAGCAGTCTCTGGATCATAAAACTCTGGTACGAGTTCTTTAAAGTCAGACATGTTCACCAATACATTTTTCCACACATCAGCTACACTGTCAGGTTGTTTTACAATATAGGATCATTATAAAGCCTTACAATTTTTTCAGAGTATCTTCGTTTTAATTTGATGAACTACAAATTTACCATAAAATTTGTAACATTTCAAAAAAAAAATAAAAGCAGTTGACTCAAATTTTTCATCGTCTGACAAAACAATATTCAGTGTTCTAGATTGTTTCTGATTGAAATAATGGATTACTTTATATCGAATATCTTTAAATACTAACGTGATGGCAGACTTTATAACGACTAATGAATACCGAGAACAGCGAATAAGTAAGAACAGAGAAAGTTATTGAATCGATCGGGATAAAAAAATTAAGTTAATTTGCAGAAAAAAATTATTCCTCCCTTTAACATTTCCAAATTTTTGTTTATAATTCTCTGAAATATGAAAGGTGTCCATTTTGTGAATAGAAAACTTACTTATTGTCTGTACCTGTGTAATAAATTTTTCAATTCGATTTTTATACCTGTTAAACATTCGATCGGGATGATCAAATCTACCATTCTGTAGACAGAGCATATACTGTGGCAATTTTCTAACTAGATAAAATAGAACAAAGCCTGGTGCGCTGTAGTGCGATCCGTACAAAAATTTTGGCTCTGCCATTTCCATGTATCTTTCCTAGGGGGAAAATTCAGATGAAAGATTAAAAATTGATGGTCAAATTACGCTGCAAAAAGCTTCTTTTTTTAGTGTTTCAACAACAACAACGACCGTGATTAAATACTCGCCTTTAATCTTTCTAAACGATTTGGCTCGAGCGCTCCAATCGGCTTTGTTAAATCTCTGTAAATAGACATATCGTTGAGATCCAAAAACGGTGTTGTATAGTCCTGGATTACCCAGGGAAACACAGGATACTGAGTTAAATCGTGAAACGTTCGATCAGCCAAACTGTAAGTAGGGATAATTAGATGAAGAATCTAATTCAACATAATGAGAAGATTATCAGATCAATTGGTTTACTTGAACCAGTGATTTAATCTGTTTCAAATTCGAATACCTATTTATATACAAAAGGTAATCGTAGTTTGATAACGATCCGTTTTGCCACTGCATTGTCATTTGATTTTGCTGAACCGTTTCTAACGAAACTTCCGACTGTTCTAACAAACCGGAGTATAAATTATCTCTGTCTACTTGCGATCTCAAAGAAAGAAACAAGTGATCCTTTTTAGTCTCAGATCTTCGGGCCTTCCACTCTATTTCCAGCCCCTAGGGTAGAAGAAAAAATGTTGAACTGGGGTAATTAAATTAATAAACCACCTCAGTTTGTAAATGTTGCAAAAGTTGATCTGCTGAATCTCTCTCACCACTTGGCGCAGTAAAAATCTTCTTTTGATGATCTGACTGATATCTTTGAGTTGAATCTTTAGTACTGGATGCTGCGAATAGGAATGATAAATAATACTATCATTATTATTGTTACCATCAAAGCTGTGGAAAACAAAAATTTTCTTTTCTCCTGTTGTTGTTGTTTTCACCTGATCCATGTTGTTGTAAGGCTGAAAATATATCCTAGATGAAGTGAGCAATACTCTTCCGGGATTTACGACTAAGGGAGATACTTTATCGGCCTGAACTTCAAGCACAGCCTGCTCATAGAGATCCTCAAGCCATGACGTATCGAAGGAAATTCTTGATTGTCTTGAATGAACAATTGCACTTATCTAGAAAAACGTTCGACAGCGATTAAGGTAAGTTTGACCTGTTACAGCTCTCTGATATTATAGATTTAGATCCAAAAATTATGAATAAATTTCACAGACATTTGATTCAAATTTTGTGGGTTTTGAGTACTTCTAAATTTCTGAATAACTCTGCTAGTTTTGACATGAGGTGAAATTTTAACATAATATTACCATAGCATTTTGTTCCGCCGTCGGAAGTGTGGCTGCTCTCAAAAGCTGTAAGATATGAGGAAGGCAATCTTCAATAGTTGCGTAATTGAATTTAAACAAATAATGTTCAGGTTTATGGACAAACTTATAAGGTGCGAGGATATTTCCTTGAAGCATTTCCACATACTGCTTACATTTTAGAGAGAGGATGTTGTGCTCCCTACGAAGAAAGAATGCAGGAATATATCGAATGAGGTTATTTACACGTAGTTATGAAATTAATTTAATTAAATTTGTGTTTGATAGATTAATACAAACCCAGCGTCCCAATCTACAGAATCCCATTTCGTGACGCTAACCATTTCTTTCATCTGCACTTTTATCAACGGCTTGTTCAAATCCTTATTTACAAATACTAGAGATTTGGAACACAACTTAAGCCTCCCATCTGTCCATCCAGTATCACCGACTGAAGTGTTTGTCATTGATTTAGCAGACACGCTATAATCTTCAAAAAATATTTCCCCCGGCTCGAGAAGCAGCATGGTAAATCTGTGGGGATAGAAGAAAAAAAAGAAATCTTTCCCGCATCTATAGCTTGTGCGAAATTTTCTCAACTTTTTGCTACATGTTTAGATTGTATTTAGATCGTATTGCATTGTTGCATTATTTTTGTTTCACATGTGTCACGGGGAGAGTAAAAAAAAATAGGCCGCATACCTTTCCTTGTCCATTTTCCACTCTTTCTAGCTTCCCGGAAGTGGAGAAAAATGAGTAACAATTTTTATTATTTTGATGTTTATCTTTATGCCGCGCTAAATGTTCTCCTTGCATCAGTCATCGCTGATTTTATTGTTGGATACATCAACTTTTAATACTTGCGTGACACTTGTGATTGCTATTATTATTTTTTGTACGAACCTCAAAGTTTACGATTCCTAAAAAAGCAGGGATATAAAAAATGAATTTAGATAGGGAACTAGTTAGTATTTTCGGACTACCTGAAGATGGCGTTTTCTATATTTCATTTCGCGTGCACAATTCAAAATCTCGCATAACGTGACCCCACTACATCTTTAACATAGTCAATGGTTATGATGTTCTTTTCATGTGAGTAGATCGATCTATCGATATTAATAGAACAGATTTTTGAATTTGAAACAGAAAACAAGAAACATTAGAATTGAATATTGAATAGAATAAATCAAATTTTGAGGTCAATAATAAAAAAAATAATAATAATAATAATAATAATAGTAATAATAGTAATAATAATAATCATACGAATAACAATAATAATAATAATAATAATAACCTTTTGGTTGTGAAAATTATGCATATTTTTTAGTTTTTGTTTCAATATATCGACCACGAATGACGATAGCATCAGTTAAATAACACTGATGTAAATAAACAATTGAAAATCACGTAAAATGTATATCCTAGCGATACGATAAATTTTCAATTGTTTTTTTATTACCAGAAGATGATTTACTTTTGTTTTTAACCAAACTTGTTCACGGCAATCGCTTTTTTTCTTTCTCTTTGCAATAGATAGTTTTTTTAGCTCTCTGGATAATATAATTAATTATATTAGATAATAGAAGCTAGGAGAAAAAGTTCATTCATTGAAAAATCTAAAAATTGCGATATGCACGACGATTCGGTCTTATTATCGATGCGATTTCCTCAAAAACTCTGGAGGATTGTGAATGAGTGTGAAACTGGGGCAATAAGATGGAGTTTGAACGGCGGAACTATATTATTAGATTATAAGAAGTTTCAAGAAGAATACTTGAGCCCACCAAAATCAATTTTTAAAACAAATAATATAACGAGTTTCATAAGACAACTCAATTTATACGGATTTCGTAAAGTAACTTCTCATAATCGAGATCCGATGTGCAATTCTCATAATCCTGATGTTCACGAATTTTTGCATGAAAATTTTCGCGCTAATTGTACCGATCTACTAACCAAAGTTTGTCGAAGAACCGGTGGTGGGAAAATCAAATTTTGCCAAAGAATTCGTGGTAAAAATAATTTATTCAAGCGTGATCATTTTATGAATAACGAACAATTCACAGAAATTTCACGTTTACAAATGTGCCAGGTATTATGATAACGCGCTATTATACTCCAGAATTGAGAAATTACGAATACGCATCTCTCTTTTTAATTTGTATTAAAAATGATCATTTTTGATGTATCAATTGTTCATGATTTCTGTGTTTAGTTTGCATTGACGGAAGCGTTGAAAGAAGCAACCAGGGAATATCACAGAGAGAGATTCTGGGAGGAAGCAATCAAAGATAACTCTTTAGCAGATATTGGAAAATACGAGAGAGCAGGTAACATAAAAACTTCAATTGCGAAAGATAAATCTATCATAGTTTCTACGGAAACGAATTCCATCAAAGAATGAGTTCATGAGATATTATTAGAGTATTTCCACCAACGAGCATGATAATAATTTTCAGACGAAATCAGCGTCTGGATATCCAATTTCAAATTCGGGGTCAATAAAGCTGTGAGGATTTCTGCTTCCGACAACAAATATAGCCCACGGTTCTTATAAATATTAATTTAATTCTGTTATTTTTGAATTGTCTGTTTTTTGCATTCCATGCTTATCACTCTCGTTAATAAAATAACCGTGTTTTCTATTGTCATTGGACAAAAAGCTACAAGAAAACCACGTGAAAGAAAGCATCGCTATGAAATAGGAATATAGTGAAGATTTTATAATCCGGATTTAATTTTATTATTCAAACCGTCCACTTTAGCTTCTGATCATTATTCTGAATGAAAAAACCAGAGAAACTAAGAGAACTGAGGCTTAGGGAAAAAGGGGCAGAGGAGAGAAGAAAAGAATCATTTCCTATATTTTGAAATCAGCGTTGATCATTCGTTTATTTATTTTTCTGTACCTCTTAGCGCTTATTTATTTAATCAAGAACATTAAAAAAACTGTATTTTTAATATGTAATAATCATGTAAATGTTATGCATTATCGTTACTTTTTCTGTTTCTTTTTCTCCGCCTCAGCTTCTTTTTCTTTTTCAATTTCTGTTACGTACTCTCCGATTGTTTCAACGTCAAGCATCTGGAAAAAAAATAACATTTCTATTGAATTGAAGATTCTATTGAAAGAAGATGCTCTCTGCGCCGTTGTATAATCAAGTTGTAATTGTTAAATATCAGATTATATTTTGCCTAAATATGATTATGAAGTTCATCATACCTGGAGTGGTTGACCGCGACGCATTACAGCTATTTCTAAATTCTTTTGACCGGACTGCACAACTTCTAGCAGCGCGCGAATCGCAAGTTTCATAGTACCTTTTTCCGTCGATACTTCCTCAGGCGTGTAATATTTCTCGAGAAATTCGCGCACCGTCGTAGCGCTGCGTCCGGTAGCATTCGCCTGATGTTTACAAATTATAATCATTAATTCAAACGGTATTATTATATAAGGACCGTTAATTCTCGTTCACCGCAGTTACGGAACAAACGGACCAAAAAATAGAGGAACACAACAGATAACGATAATTTGAAATATTCAATACCTTCCATTCAAAATAAGTTCCCGATGGATCCGTTTGATAAAGATGAGGCGCTCCGTCGTAATCAAAACCAGCTAATAGACACGATATTCCAAACGGTCTGCGTCCATTGCTTTGGGTATACTTTTGTTTCAAGCCTGTACAATGTTAGAAAAATTAGTGCGCTGTATGTGAAAATACTTTCAAATATTTTAACTTAAAAGGTGTTTTTTCACGAATACCGGAGCCACACTTACATTCTAAGTCATTTTATTGAACAGGTTGCATGTGTTTCTGTAAACTATGTGGACTCACGTAAGTCTGATCTAAAACCCTTCACTTTAAAACTTGTGATTGTTCATAAAGGATCTTTGAATTTGACTTTGGTATCATATTTTGAAGTAATTAATAGTATTTTTACCTGCTACAAATCGTGTGATGTATTCTAAAGTAACTGGATCTTCCACAGTGAGCTTATGACTCTGGCATTCGATTTGTGCTCGGTTGATTAGCACTCTAGCGTCGGCGGTCAATCCTAAGAATATTAAATTTGTCAATTGTTTCATTTGGTGAAAATTTGAATCAGGAAAATTTGAATCTTCACCTGCAAAAGCCATTACAACATGATCGTCCAGTAGACAGATTTTACGCACTGTTCGCTCCTCTTGAAGTTTGGCTACAGATTTTTTTTCTACGCCTAGGACTACGACGTCGTTTCCGCGAACGCCAACCTTGAAATCATATATCAGGGATTATGAGATGAATAAAATTAGAAGAAATTTTAACGAGGCAGACTTGTATATTTTAATTATTACGAATTCGCGTAGGGACAGAGCAGCGCTTAAATCACATAATTTGAACATAGATTGTACGATTGAAGATGGAGATATTTATTCGGAATGCTATATCATTGAATTATAGGTTAATGGGAGTATTGTTAGGAGAAATAGTTGCACGATGATTGTCAAAATACCGGTGTATAGGTTATGTTTGTCCGTGTATTATGTGCTTACCGCAGTGGAGCCTTTCTTCACAGCTTCTTGAGCATATTCTACTTGTAATAAATGCCCGTCGGGTGAGAATACCGTGATGGCTCTATCGTAACGAGATCCCATATTCTGGCCGTATATAATAAAAAATGCGGAAATAAATTGCTCCAAATTCGATGGTGACTCTACTATTTTTCGTTTATCCACCTTCACCGTATTTATTCCAATTTTCTCGATTATAATGTCCACGGTGAAGTTAGCGTCAATTGAACAGGCGCAATCGCAAGTGACAAAGCGTTTTCCAGACTATCGTCTAACTATTTCCAATTTTGGCTCGTTTACACGCGTAACCGCAAGCGGCTGGATGTCGTTATAATTCGAAAATTTGAATTTGAATACGCTATACGGCGCGCGTTTTTAAGTTTTGGTTCGATTACCACGATTGTGAATGATTAATGTTTGAAGCGAATTTATTTATGAGATGAAAGTGAGTGCGGACAATCAATCTCTTTTATCGTTTCTGTTCTTCCAGGCATGAACAGGAGGTAACCAGACAATCAACTGGGGAATAATTCAAAAATATATTCAAACTACGGCGAAAAGTTCTTCATTAAACAGCTGCAGTGCGAACAGACAATAAATATACCAGCGCATCAACGTGATAAGAGTCTATTGTATCAATTTTTCACCGTTATTACTGTATACCAATGATGCTATGGTTTTCGCATTAGCATTGATTCCTTCCGAGGAGGCATTGATGTGATCAAAAAATAAAAACAATTCACTACCCCATTATTCATTATTACCCACGATTCATTATTATTGTATGTATGTATTCGTATTCGTACAACCCATAGAGCACGAGATATTTTCGAAATATTTCAGAAATCTAATATTTCAAATGCATAAGTGAAATCATCATTTTCTGTTCTCAGTCACTTCAGAAGAATCGCTGTTCTCGATCAGATTTGTAACAGACGTCTCTCGCGTGGCCAGTCGTACACTCTACCCACTGTGCGAAAGTGTCTCGTGGTGTGTAATCCAATTTTTTTTATTTGCCTTGAGATTCCATGTGGTCGAATGATAACGCTCTTCAAAATTACGTAACGTGAAACGTAACTCCCTATTTTCGTCAGTACCAGGACACTTTCGACCAATCAGATTCGAGAAAATTGTCCTGGCCTGGGGCACATTCAGCTACGCGTACCTGTCCTGCTACTGGTACTTTCGCGCTTGCGATTCTATTCAATCTAGCTATAGGCGAGCGATGACCAAATTTGGTGCTGTAATGCCTACATACATGCGCTGTTTCACGGGATTTCATTGAACGCCTTATTATGGTCAACCCGCAGACCATTATCGCTCTTTTTAGTTCTTACTTTCATACACGAGTGCCCCACTGGTCATGCACCGCGTATTTTCGCAGTCCAGCATCGGGATTCTGCATATCATGAAATTCGTTAGCCAACGATATCGTTAATCGACATGCAGCCAATTGGAGAGACGATCTACCGGAAAGGCGCAGTGCCCATAGGCTATCGCTTGCTAACGATATCGTTAGCTAACGAATTACATGTACAGAATCCCGGTTCTGACCTACCACACTCGCAAGGGTAGTGAAGGGTAGTTCGTTACATCGGTTTACTGCTGCGTAACGAAATCAGTGACAGCTAATATAAGCAAATATAAGGCTAAATCGACGTTGCAGATGCATTGCTAAGCGTAGCATCCTCGTTCAATCATTTGACAAAAATCAAAAATATGAATATGCACTTAGCTCATATGTATTAGATAACGGGAGAATTAGGCTAAATAGAGCAGTGAAGCACGCACAGGGAAGATAGACGTGAACACAAATGCATTTATATTGTATAAGAAGATGTAGAAAGATAAGATACGATTAAATAGGTTATAGACGTAATATATAGGTATGTAGACAAAAATTGATTTTTAGTATTTTTTATTGTTATTATTATTACTATTATAATGATTACGATTGGCTACGCTTATACCACATGATTTCCAATTTACAATCTTTTCTTTTCAAATTGAGGAAAAAGTATTGTGTAATAATGTTGACATGGTTTTATTTTCATTTTTTTTTCTTATCTTCATTTTCTTTTCTTTTTTTTTTTAACAAAATAACTCTGTTTTATTCGCAAGTCTTTGACGGCGTTGCTCTGTACTCAAAGACTTTACACAAAAATAAGAATATTTACTATATCTATAACTACGTATGCATACTCGATTATAAAGCAATGATAGTATAGTTACAGCTAAGCTATACAAAACACAAGAATAAAAACAAAATTTGACGTATCTGTATCATATGCGTGTATCACATCAAGAATCAAATTATTATAGCTATTCAATAAATTTACATTCGCAGCCGACCCTCGAGTTTAAAAAAAAATCCCAATCAAAATAAAAGTAGGGAAAGTAGGACGTTTATATAAGATAAGAAGCAGGAAACGCCATTTTTTCCAGTACCACGACACTCTGCCAGAGTAAAAAGTGTGGTACTGGCGCAAATTCAGCTGTTCGTACCTGTTCCGGTATTGGTACTTTTACAACAAATAAAAAAAAATGATTAGTACATTACTTGCGTAAAATATGTATAGTATGCAGTTGCCAATCAGTTGAATTTAATCGATAAATATAGTGGGTTTATTTGAAGGATAGTGCTGATTATCAATTGCGAAACAAAACAGTCAGATTTTAACAACTAATTCAATGAATAGCGTTATTCATCGTTGGTCTAACCAGGCATATGAGCAATGAATAATAAAATCCATAATTTCATTACAAACTTTCTGCATGAAAATATATAAAATTTAATTAAAATTCGCATGATGTTGTTGTTGTTGTCGTTGTTGAAACATACATATTTCTATTACAATGTCAAATATGATCCTACGGATGAGAATGTGAACTTTTTTTCATTTTTTTTTCATCCAATTTGTAGCAACAAACCGAAAGAAAAATCACTACCAAACAAAATATACAATACATGATTCATGAAAGGAAAAAAAAACATAAATATGATTTTTCGTACTAAAATATATAAAATTAATAATTATGTATGTAATTAATAATTATCTCAGATAAAAAAGCGCAGTTTGTGATGAGAAAATACGATGAAATATCGAAACTCAAATTCATTGGCTGAATTGGAAGAAAAAAAATAATAAAAAATCAACCCAAAAATTATACAAGATAAAAAAAAATTATACAAAAACCAGTGCTTTTGACATTCTCCTCTATACTTAGTTCGGAATCCATAATTATAAATTATTTGGAAAAATCAAAAATAAATAATAAGCTGCTACTATAGTCCTTGAATTTGATACGATACAATATCTTATACGATATACTATAACTATAGCTATTTGAATATTGACGGCAAAACCATTTATGTACCACAAAAGCGTTGCCACTATTAGATTGTAGGTTGAATAATTATAAGTATGTACCCATGTATTTACTACGTAAAATATAGTATATGGCAGTGGTATTTTGTAATATACTAGTTTTTTCTCTTTTATTTTATCATTACGTACAAGAAATTCTCAATATATTTATGTATCGAATTAATTTTTTTTTTTAGCACTGCTCAAGATCACATTTTCATAAATATTTATTATTAAAATACACCATTTAGTATATGTTATATGATTTCAGCTAACGAGCCAAATAATTAATTATTGCCTTTTGCTTCGCGTAAGATAATCGCATACTATATTTTAAGCTAGGATATCTGATTGCTATCCATTTTATTAACAGGGGAATAGTGAGTAGCAGTAAAGAGCTTGGAAATTTGTTTTCTCGTTTATTATTTTCTCAATAAATTTTGTTTTTTCACCCCAACATAATACTATACCTATATCAAAATTATCGAGCGGCGATCATCCGATATTTAAATCCTCAAAATGATAACTTAGTCATGAAGAGTAGTTTGATCCAAGCATATGTATATATCACGTTATAATTTCATTAAAAAAATATCTTTTTTTATTCAATTTTGATCAATTTTTCAAATTTCAAACTCCGTACATATATATATACCTTCATATTTTTCAATTCTTAATATCAGAGTGTCGAGACATTAACCATTTTATTCCATTTCATTTAACTTTATTTTACTGCCACTCAATATGATCGCTAGATTTATCAATTTGTCTTTCAAATTGTTATTGAGTTATAGATATTCGTATTATTGTGTACAAGTATTATCTATACCACATCATATCATATCATGTCATAATTACAAAAGACGCTCATATAATTTTTTATCTCTGTTTCTCTTTGCCTTGGTATTCTTTGCCTTTCACAACATTCAAGTTATCAATTTCAAACTATTGTATTGTATTGTTTCAAGAATAAACAGCGAGCTCTTGAAATTATGAGAGTTGTCAATAATGATTACAATACTACAATTATTGATGTATTTACCTTTTAGTTACACGTAATAATGTGTATTCATCTTAGCATTCATTATTCTATACGCGTTTGTTTTTGTTTCTTTTCCTTTTATTCATCTTCTTCTTTTATCTCTCAATAAAGTGCATACACTATGTCAAGATATAGGTATTGGTATTGTACTCGTATACTAGATAAAGATTTATATTTATTCAAAATATTATTATTATTGTAATTGTTATTACTATTAATATTGTTATAATCTAAAAACTACGACGCAAATATTCATTCATTTATTTATTTTATTATATAATATATATATATTATATCATATGTATATATATATATATATATATGTAATAGAACTTTACAATATATTCATCACAGTGCTAAAGACACAAAATTTGTGTACCGTTTTATTTCAACATACATATACACATAAAAAGGTGTACGTGTATATTTATTTATTAAAGGTGGATGGAGAGATTTATGAAAAAAAAGAAGAAAAGGAAAACCTTTTTATCGATGAGATATTTAAATTATGAACTAGAAATCTTGCTACAAAGTTTAATTTTCGATGTTAACTTTTCACCTTCGTCACATGATTCTATTTTACACACGATAAAAAGGTATTATTTTATTTTTTTCAATTTTTTTAAATGTTTTTTTTCTGTTTTTCAACATCTCACCACCGCTATATCACTTCTCTTTATTATTTTTTCTTTTAATAGCAGGGCGCACTATACATGTATGGCAGTATCGTGTCCCGTTTGATAAATTTACATTATATTACATTAAATGACTAATAAAAATATTTACAAACAAAAATTGAGAAAGATATTTGATATATCAACGACGAAGAGGTTTCTTCCTTCCATTCGCAGAACAGTCATCGACATATTTATCCAATCATAAGGCGTTGCACACAATTCAGTACTAAAAGAAAAAATAATAATAATGGCTTTGGAAGACCCTCATTTTCTGTCCTTTTTATTCTTTTCGACAGAAAAAATTCTAAGTAATTATGATCTCAAAATTTTGAATTTCAGTTCCTGAAGATAAAAAAAAACAAAATAAAAAATAAAAGTATCTCAAATCAAATTACTATAACTCTTCCAAATTTTCAGATTAGTATAAATTGGTAGGTGTATTTTTTTTCTGTCACTTATTTTTGTTTTGTTTTTTCATTTCAGACTTTTATCGTACAAGCGTTAATTACAGTATTTGACATTAGGTAAAAGATCGTAATTTTTCAAACTAGAGGCTACTTATTTGTCAATTCCTGATAATGTAGAAAACAAAATTAATCTCGCTGTGGAGTCTCATTTCATATTTTTGAAGACGAAATAAATGAATTGAGACAAAATAAAAAGAATACGGGAAGCAAAAAACGTAAACCTTGTACAAATCCCTGTAACTTCCTACCAATTTATCCATCCAATCTCCTATCATTAAATCAAGATTTTAATAAAACTAAATGGCTGAAATAGCTGGCAACATCCCAACGCAATCCACGCGGTTCAGCATCTTGGAGAAAATTTTGGATTTGTAGGGCCATGGACGAAGCTTCGAAGCTCTTTTGGTGGTTCAGCGCCTAAATCCGATGCTGTATCAACGTCAGATTTACGACAAATAATCATACGAATATCTGTGTGTAAATAAATCCGTCCAGACTTGCCCGACATAAACCTGCAGAAAAAGAGAACATAAAATGTGAAATAAATAAATAATTTAAATAAATTTAAATTCTTATAATTGTTTATTATCGTTAATAATAATTGTAATAACAGAAACACTCTCTCTTTACCTAAGGTGAATAAGATACCGGAGTGTTTTATCCCTCAAAGTTCTCTGACGAAGAAATGTATGAGATCGTGAAGGCATATCGGAAAGATCATACATAACAACAAACATTTTTACAACCGTACCTAAAGGGTTTAATAGCGTTACTTGAATCGTTCCGCTGCGTGGCACTTGGTACCCTTTTTTACCAAGATTAATATGAGCCTGAAAACAGAATTAAGATTCTCAAATAATGAACAATAATTAATGAGCCGGAGGAACGAAATTATTAGTTGAATCAATCAAATCATGAAAATAAATGTCATCGGTTTGTTTTAAATGTTTGCAACTGCGTCATAGATATTCAACCAAAACTCTGAGACTAGTAAAATGGATACGAGTAATAAACGGAGTAAGTAAAAAAAGGAAACTAATAATGCTTACAAGATATGGCGCTGAAACTTTGTCGTTATCTCCCAAAGTGTAAAAGAATACAGTGACTGGCAGTTTTTTGTGCTTTGGACAAAATGAGCCGCTAGCACCAAGTTCCGCAGTGAATCCATGAACGGTCGAAACTGGTTCCAATCTACCGTTCAATGCAGATTCTTCGAAACTTCCCAGTAGCGCATGACTGTGAGGTAATCCTCGCGATGGTGTACGCCGCTTCGGCATTTCCTCACCTTCACAGATATTTTCAGCCTCTCTATCACCTTCCTCGAGGGATACTGCGCCCGGGCTAGGCGGCGTGTTGAGCTCAAATAGCGCGCTAAATTGTATAAAAAGGAACAAAATCACAAGATTATTAATATCAAATGTTATGAGATTTGAAAATAGGATTTCGAGTTGCTATTTCTAGTAAAATCTCTCATCTCACCTTCGTTTAGAAGAAACAGAGATCAAGCTACTATCGTAATCGAAACAGCAACTCCCTCTCCTGAGCGGCGCTGGGCTTGAAGTTAGCGGTAGACCAGTTCGGCTATGAAAAACCATAGACGCAGCATTTCCGAGAGATCGTCTAAACCGTTCTTGTTCAATAACTGAAGGTACACCTCTATCATAAGCATCATTGATTTCCAAATCAGTATAATTCTGATGTTCTTGGACCTTGGGTAAAACATAATTCTGTTTTTCACTGTCATTGATCGGGCTCATCGAGCTATTGACTTGCTGTGAAAATACTGAATCGCAATTCTTGCAGTTTTCTTGATGATTAATGCAGCCATTTTCGATTTCTCTGCAGCCAATTTGCAACTTCAAATTTCTACTACGTTTTAACGAATTAGGAGAAATCTGTGCAGCTTCTTTATTTGTTGGCAGTAAACTATTTTCTTTTATTTTCATAGGTGAACTATTTTGCGTGTTATAATTTATACGATTAAATAACGGATTTAAATACATGCTATTTGTACTGAGCCTAGTATCGTCAATTGTAGCAAGAGATTCATTAAAGTCGCTCGAGGAGACGATAATATTTGAAAAATCAATTCTACGCTTCACTCTGCTGCTGCTCTCTTTCGAATTTTTTACAGATGATTTAGTTTGACAACTGTTAAAATGATCTCGGCAGTATTCTTCCGGGTTCAAAGCTTCGCAGTCCGTTTTATCTTGTTCTTTTTTAAAGAGCTGTTTCAATTGGCATATCCGTTTATTTAATGATGAGGGAAGAGACCTATCATCTTCCTGAAAAGGTTTCACCCCGCCATTTTTTTTCTTTCCTTTTTCTCCGTCTTTAATATAGACATAACTCTTCCTATTACAATTATCACTTGACAAAACAGTTCTTGGTCGTGCTCCGTTAGATATATCCAAAAGACCTTTTCTCGGTTCACTTTCTTTGCTAGTTCTCAAAATTGCGCCTAATAGAACATCTGCTTTGTTCGTCACGTTATAAAAACATTTGGCTGAATTAGTTACCTGTGCTTCCAGTGTTTCGCATTGATTATTTCCCTCGTCGGTATCTTTACTCACAAACTTTCCATCGCTTACCCATGGAGATCTTTCCAGGCATTGAGGTTCAATTAATTTGTGAGGGTGAACGACTTTCCCCATATTTTCACACAGCGTTTCTATACCTTCACACTTTTCTGGGGGTACTAAACTTTGACCATTACCATCACCGTGAAGTTTTAGAATACCAAGTCTGTCCGTTACAACGGTTTTATTTCTGACGTTGTTATTATGTATCGGGTAATCGGACGTATTGAAATTTGAGCCTGGTTTAGCCCTAAATTCGGATCTTTGTTCAGGGATCCATTCGTCTTGTTGTTTTTCAATTTTGTCCCGTCTTTTAATAGTTCTCATTTGAGTGCGCCGACGTCCTGCAGGAGTCCGAGCGCGTAAGACGGCTAAAACTTCATTAAATTCCCGTTGACTGAGTTCTAGATTACAATTCTGTTTAGACTTAACTTCAGCCATGCCATCATTATATTCCTTCAGTTTAAAATCAGTTTGTTCCGATTTATAATCTGCGTACCCATCATTAGTGGCCACATTAAATACCCGGCTAGGTACTTTACTTATCCAATTCAATATCCCCTTATCATCTTTCACCCTGTCTTGAGTTTCCGCAGGAAATTCCAACTTGGACATTAAATGACTCAGGTCATTGTTCGATGGTAATGATTTTTTGTCATCCGTATGTTTAACCAATTCATCCCCGTTACCGTTTTGAACTAATGATTCAAAGATCACATTTTTATCCCCTGCGTCACAATTGCTAGATAATGATGCTAACGACGTTTGAAATTTAGAGCGGTCATTATTATAAATATACGTTGAAGGTCCGGGATTTGATTCGTGAAACGTGCTACTCATGTTGAATGGATTGACAAGAAAATGTCCCTTGCTATGAATAATTGGCAGTGTATCACCGGGGATATATCCGATTTGTGATTTTTCTTTTTTATTATTACCCCAGCACTCAGTATCCTTTTTCCCGCTGATAGTGCTGGTCGTCCGATTAATATTTTCCATTGAATTTTGAGCAACGAAATGTGCCGTCGTAAATGATGAGGATTGATCCAACATATTATTAGATTGTTGTTCCTTGAGTTTTGGAGATCTTTCACGTCGGCGACTATAAGGCTTATTATCACATGACGATTCGATGCTGCATTTATAACGTTTTTCAACATTGCTTTCATGCTCCTGGATACTTATCGGCAATCCAAAAGTTCCTTCTGAATTTGAATCACCGTTTTCACAGCCGTTTTTCTTCATCTGATTATCAAAATGAAGGCTTCCTTTATTTGATTGTTCGTCATGATTGAAGAATGGAAGAGTTGAACATCGTACTTGATTGGTAATACGATCCCTGTTAGCGTCTGTGGTTAGATTATTTGGTCCGCTAGCAGAATATCTTATTTCGTTGTAATTCAGGCTAGTGCAATCCAGCGCCGCGTTAAAAGAGAATATGTTTTCATGCTCTCTTGCAGTTAGTTCACAAACTGATGGTAAAACAGAAGTCGCAGCTGTTGAAGTATGAGCAATTGTACTTGGGATGAAATCTGGACCACGTGGCAATGATCTCCGCCGTTTACGTTCACCGTTAGCTCTTAAAGATGGAGAAGGAGGGCAGCCGTCTTCCTCCTCGCAACGACAATGATGCTTCCCTGGCTCGTTGCAAGGAGTCTGAAGTCTGTCGTCCACTAAAGCTGTGAAAACATAAACGAAAAATTATTATAGACATAGCTGATTAATTTAAAAATAAAGTCACAAGGCTCTGCATTATAAAGTTCATATAATATAATTACTTGGAAGGACGAGAGACTCAGGATTGGTAGTCGTTACTGGAACTGGAATACTTTTAGTTGGAGTTGAAGCCCTTGCCGCACCCTCGTCTTCCTTCTCAGAAGCCGGATGTATGGGACAATTCAATATTGGAACATCTTCAATGCGTGGCAGCGCCCAGACAGTGACCTGAAAGAGAATTACCCCAAAAATATATTGAAAACAATTATTTATTAGTTGCAGTTAAAAATATCTTTACCAAGTCAGAATACTAGCGCACCTTGATGGAATATCCATCGCCGCAAGCAGCCGAAGGGAAAGTATGCTCTGACGGAGTTTCACGAAACTTTCTGAGATTATCTTCACTGTAAGAAACCAATCTGGTTGTAATGTAGGAAGGGGCAGCGCCCTTGCTACGAGACCACCATGCTGCTACCTGGCTGAAGTGTAAACGGGATCTAACTGCTTGGTACAGACTTTGATTATTCATCATCTCTGGTCCCCTGTAAACATTGCAATTAAATTTATTAGAGTTTAGTGACGTTTGGTAAGTTCTCAATCAGGAGCGATACGTGATTGGATTTGTCCTCAGATCACAGAAATATTATGAAATTCTCGTGATTTTACTAACTTGCTGGGAACAACGCTGATGCACCAATATTCCAGCAGCATTTCGGACGACTGCTGCCACGGAGTGATAGACATGGACGGTATCGGTAGTACAGGATCCTTGCAGGTAGCTTTAGCCAAACCGCATGGGCAATCAGTGCATAACAAGACTTCGACACATAGATATGAACGGGCGTTGACTCTGTCCGTAATTTCACGGACCAGTATCACGTACCGATCACACTGGGTAAGATAAGAAACATTCTTTCAGTTTCCTTTCAGGGTTCTTTCTTTTTAACTGCTAGGCTAGGCTGGGCATGACACAAAAACAGATCTTTTGTTGGAGATTTAGTTATTAATGAATAAAGATATATTGGCTAATCTGTAATACCAGCGTCACACTTCACTCATTAAAAATCAGTTGATGCTCGATGACCAAATTACAACTGCTGAAAATTAAGACCCGTTCCTTAGACTTTCTTCTTCTCTAACAATAAGCTGCTCTTTTCCATCACCTCAGAAGGCATTGGTCCGCATTACTTTTTCCATTATCTTGATTGAATTAACGTATTTCTTTTCAATAATTATTCAAATTGGGCAAAACTATTCATCGATCGATTGGACGACCATTATGGTGCTTTTTTTCCGTCTTTCAATCTCTTGTACAACATTCTCCTCTCATACTTTCTCTACCTGCTTTGTAAGTAGTCGCTGCATTCGATTAAAACCAAATGACAGTTTCTTACCAGATAATTGTCCTTTTCACACACATGATTATTTGCCGGTTGTTGCAGCGGAGCAGCACAGTGCGGACCTTCCTTGTAGCCTCTCGGAGGACCTTGAACTCTGCCTTCACTTACAAGAACTCCCAGGGCTCGGACTACCCCCAACACACTACCGCAATTGCCAGCCCGCTGAGGGCTGGCAGAACCACTCGATACTGCACCTAGGCAGTGCATTTCTGAAACAAGATCAGGAAGTTGCAAATCAGAGAGATATTCGATGAATCATTTTGGAGTACGAGGGCATAAAGGGGATCATCATTCCACTGAGACATCAAAACCGTAGGTAACGTTTGAGCGTAATTATCTTTTGAACAAAAATCAACATCGAACGTTGGCTATACCATATCATTTTCACCCAATATAATAACTCGCATGATTAGTGTGAGTCAAGTCAAGTCCTACAGCATTTCTATTTAGTATATTGATATATTTATACGTTGATCGATAGACGTCGTGAATGAAACATCGATGATTCATTTGACAAGAATTTACTGCATGTATACTAGGCTCAGGATGAAATTGGCGAGGCTTTTCGTCATTTGAAACAGGAAGTTGTATAAATAATATCGTTGAAACTTATTCTCAGTGCAACCAGGTGCGATGATGATGTGGCTCCACCAAGATTTAGGATATTGCTATACTTGGAGAGTGTTGGTCAGATGAAAATGATGTTGGAATTAGGAAGTGTTTCAGAAACGGAAGCCTGAGGGTTTGGCTGTGTGGCTTATTCTTGTTCTTACGTCTGTTTTCTTTTTTTGTTTCTTGATATAAGCTAAATATGTATAATTGAGGATGTAGACGCACCCTTGCACATTCCACTGATCATGAAACAGTCTCCAACCCATTGCAATAATTGAGCGGACATTTTCACGTTAACTGCAGCTCATTCGCATTTCACTGTAATCATTTTAAATATTGCACGGGCCTCGCACTAAACTCGCACAAGTATGTATGTATGATGTGCGTACAGATATCTAGGAAAAATATCGTCGACGCTCTCGGACATGAAAATTGATACACAATTATATATGTTAAATCCAGAGCTCTCCAATTCTCTGGAGCCATGAACGATTAAGGGGTATAAATTTGCGTACATTAAATAAAAACGAATACGGGGTTTATAATGGTGAACGGACATTAATTCTGGTCGCGTCGCACACTTGTTTACACATCCGGAACACTTGTTTCATTTCAGTTCTGCTCGTAGCCATAATACGCGGAGAATACGGATTAAGATATGCATTGCATTACAACAATTGTCGTGATTGTACTTATTCGCTGACCGTACCAAAAGCTTCCCGCGAGTCGAGAGGGTTGGGCTGCACATCGAGTGTGAAATAAAACATTCAAAGAGTACAAAAAGGACAACCGTAAAAAAAGTGCGATCGTCATTTAACCGCAGCATACATATCTATAGTATACTATACATTATTGTAATAAAGAGGAAAAACACTGCAGTAGTATTTATACGATGTGTTTTCATCTGTCGAAATATATTGTTTATGCTATATCCCAAAGATAATTTTGTTTCCCCTCGTAGTAGTCGTACAGTTGTGGTCGTCGGTCCGTTGTTCAGTTTCTTCCCGAGTTGTTCACTCTCGGGCATGTGGATAAAATTTGAATAAAGAACCGCTAGACTCCAACAGTTTATATATAGAGCAATTGAGGGTTACTGGACGACGCGTGACATGCGCACGAGCTCGGAGATACCACAGCTACGGGATGCAGCAGCGTATCACCAGGCAAACCGTCGCTCGTACATGTATATATATATACACACCTATGTACCTGCGTTTGAAAACGGCTAGCGAAGCGCGCATTGCTAAATTCGTACACAAATATTCTCTCGGTTAGAAGAAACAATCTGCAGTGCAGATCATTATTATTCTCAGTATAATAATGCCTCAGTTATTCCTCGTGATTCACCTCACCACCTTTGGTCCATCAATGGCAATTTTAGCCGTGCGGAAATGATACAATTGGCACGATATAGAGCGCATATCCGAAAATTTACAATCAATCTTTCTTGTTCAGTTCATTGTTTTCATCAGAGCATCGCGATCGATAATTCCGGCTAATTTTCGACGGATTTCTCTCCTCTTATACCATAGATAAAGGGTCTGGGACACGATAATGGTCCAGATAAATTTCACGTAGAGTTCGATCCGCACGCGTTCACCACGTGGTAATTTTTCATGAAACTTTTTAGTGCGCGGTGTTTCATTAGTGATAATTTCGACCTTGACGCAATACACATAATTTTGCGTGTAAATTTACGTACCAACGCGGCGGTACGTGTTATTAGATTATTAGATAAACGTTGACACAGTTAGTTCCGGGCTTGAAGAAAAGATGATTGATAAATTGTAGCATCATCTTTTCATTATTAGGTGAATACATTTTTTTATCTTATCATTACACCTAATATTTATCAATTCTGCAGGCATACCGCGCGCACTGGAACAACTGGAGCTCAGTCAATGTATCATGATATTCTTACTTCTTCCAGATGGATATCGTCGATCTATATGGAAGAGCAATAAAGATGGAGAACGAAAAGTACGTATATTTTGAGGAAAAACGCAGGATATGAATTGACCAATTAGAATCACCTTAAGAAAGCCTCCTTTCCTTAGTCTGGAACGTGTTTTCGGCGTGGGTAGGTATGTACTTGTACGGAATCTTTTGGCATGACCGAAAGTTGTTGAACTGTATCTTTGTGTCTGGAACTTCGTGGGGTTTGAGGTTCGGGATTCGAGGTTCGGTAGCCCCACCACGTGAGGTGAACGAAACGCCGAGCCCCCCTCTCAAAGTAGACGAACCGCCGAACCACCGGACTGAATGTGCATACCTTGGTATACGGTAATCGTATCTAACATTTAGGTATAGCATGCGGTCCAGGCTCCAAACTCCAAACTACACTGACTAAACAATCTGTAAATGTTCGTATAGCTGCTGAATAGTTATAGATACTCCGCAGGCTCTGTTGAGACTAGTTTGGTACGTATAGGAGCCATCGCGGTCCCTTAATTTTCGTTACCTAGGTATGGACATGAGATGGAAGAAAGCAAGTGGGCGCATGAGAGAGCAAAAAACATGATTGATTTCGCCCATGGTACATCAAGTCTTACGGTTCGCATAGAGAGGAAAGTCGACCTCCAGGAAAAGGTCGACCGGCTAGCCCCGGTCCTCGAACTCAGAATCCCGAACCGCGAATCCTGGTGCGTCGCCATCCCCTGCGAGTCGAGATACGTCGCTAACGTCGACCTGGGGTCGTTGCTTCTGGAGTTCGAGCGTCTGCCTTCCCCTCCTCCTATGACGCCGTCGCCACGGCCGTTGCAGCTCGGTGGAGGATCATCGTGACGCGGTCGTCACCCCGGGGTTTAACCTACCCGACGCCGAACTTGCGAGCGCATACCGAGGACAAAGAAAAGTAGTTTGGAGAAACCGCGAGACGCTCGTTATGACCACTTAGCACAAATAAATATTACTGTAATAACGAACAATTGATTCGGTAATTAATGATCGTGTATCTATTCCACTAATGAAAATTGCAGCATTTCCGCACTCCCCAACGTGCATGCTTTACATATTATATGGTAAATATTCTAAGCAAATAGAGTTTATATTACAACGTGATGAGTTAGCGGGATGAATCGTGTACCAGCACGAAGAAAATAATCTATTATATATACGAAAAAGTCTAAACGACGAATTTAGCTGACTCGGGATAAATACGAGGATAAAACGGTTCCCCGTTCTTTGTTCATCATTGTTCTTTGTCTCAGTTCTCGATGCCAAGTCGTGTTCAAGTTTTGCTGAGAGTTAGGAAATTGAAAGGTTATACAAACACGTATGTACTATAGAATGGAATTTGTGCAAAATGTGGAGCGGACTCGACGGTTTACGACTAATTGATAAATAATTCTACATCGTTTACAAAACTAATCCTAGCCATTAAATCCCCGAAACTCGGATTATGGCCATAAACCATGAAACCCCGTTTCAACTCTGGCCTCTGAAGCGCTTTGTTTTGTTCCATCACGTGCTCGTCCCCGTACCTATGTATACCGAAGAAGCTAATAACCGAACGAAAAACATCGAGCAACAACAAATTTAAAGGGATTTAAAAAAAATAAACTTCTGGCCTATACGCTATGCTATACTCGACTAGAAAATATCGGTGACCACTAGTAGTACCAATACGTTCTCTCTCTCGCTCTTTCTATCTATCGCTTTGCTTTTTTTAACATTGAAATAACTCAATCCGACGATAGAAGAAGGAATCGCAACAAATCAAAGGTTGTAATGTAAATGGTGGAAATCCCTCAGGGATACTTTGGGCCTTCTCGACTATCCGTAAGTATTAGAGGTTACATCTATACTACGGTTTTACAGCCGGGAGTGAAGCGTATACCTACGTTGCCGCAGGGAAGACCTCCTGGTATTCTATTTCCAGAAATATGACAAATATTAGTCTTCCACGCTCGTCGTGTTAAACATACTAGCTAGGTTATAAAAGATAGGTTCCGCCCGCGTGATGATCTCCTGGTTTTTCTAATACTTCGACGTTTCGTGTTACACGTAAAATGTACAATAAACCCACTGCGTACCAAACTACTACGCATCGCATTGGTTCGAATTTGTACGAATCTTAATCGCCCTCCTCTCGTTCCTCCTTCGCTCTCCGTATGTATAGCATAGGTACTTATACATTCTCATCATCACGCGTTCAAGCGTTTTAATAATTAGTTTCGTCGTATCATACTTTATCGCGGTTAATTGCGTCGTTCTCGCGGCGTAGATTAAGATCCGGTCATTTTAAGAGGGTCACCTACTTAAACGGCATCTCAAAAGTTCTTACACGTTTAATGATTATCTTCATCATTACTACCTACTGATAGAGCGTGACGATTACGTGACGAGTGGTTTGATACGTCACTCGTTTCATCATCTCTCTCGTAATAAATCATCTCGTATGTATGCACAGGTATTGCTTCAATGCAAAATATATTCCTGCCAATACATACAGGGCAAAATACTACAGCGAAGCGGTAGCGAGTGGAGTTCCACTTTTCAGGCGTGCAGAACGAATGTAATATTTTATCAGGTATAGGTCAACGATTGTGAAATTAGATCGCGGCCGCAGGTCGTTACCGTACCTATATAACTTATCCACAAAGGAAAAAAATGAAGAAAAAAAGCATCAGATTTAATTCCACGTATGTCAGAGTCGCGCGACTGCATCGGAGCGATTGCAGAGAATAGAGAATAACAATAATAACCGAAAAAAGAAAAGGAGAACTCTAATATCCGTTGGTATAGGTATACATACCGTACTATGTGAGAACTGCGACAGCGAGAGATACGGTGTCAAGGCTGATGTTTATTGATCGGGTGGTACTTCGTCCACGTTACATGTAGGTATAGTTGTGTAGATTCATATGTGCCAGGTATTCAAGATACCAGTCCATACATACAACAAATGACGTGCTATGAGCCAAAGGGCCCGTGACGTAACAGTAGTAGTCTTTATCCAGAGAGAATTGAAAACGAAAGAAGAAGACAAAAATTCGACTGGATCGGATTCACTGTCATATAAGATGCGATCAAAAGACGATCCGATACCTGCGCAAAACGCAGAGACTTTGATTTGCATACTAAAAATTTGCACCCCCCGGACTCCCTGACTATAACTCGTGGCATTTCGCCACTAATTATGTAGTATCGTCAGATGGTGTACGAACGGTATGTATAATGCATGCACGTATATACCTAGGGATAGTTGTGCACGTCGGTACTATGCACCGTACAAATAGCGTGTATATATTGGCCGATGGTCTTCACGATGATGATTGGTAACCTGCAACTGCGAATTATACCTCCGACTAGCGCACAGACGTATACTACATATATTATATAAGTTGATACTATCTATCTCTATCTCTCTCTCTGTCTGCGATAACTAGCTTCTATATGTATAAACCTACAATTGTGAATACCGTCCTACATACATACTGATACATTAACAGGCTTATTAACTACAGCCCACGCTTGAAAGCTTCAGTGTCACATTTCGTGGAGGCATCACCGATAGGCTCATAGAAACGGTAGAATAGGGTATTAATGTGGTGGAGTGGATTCTCGTTTCTGGTTTCCCTTCCGTAGTTCTACGTCCCCAGCGGTATGGCGACTACATCGTGAGGCAGCGGGGTCAGCTGAGCGCCTACTACTACAAAACACAGCTGTGCAAGAAACAAGATGGCCGCTGCGAACAGCTGATGTGAAACGACGGGAGCAGCTCGCTCACAACACGGTGCACGGTGCTGCCCCGTCAGGTCAGATGCTCATCTGTCAAACGAAGCGGGCAAGCGAGCACAGAGAACGAATAAGACTCTTGTGTGGCCGGCACGCTGCTGCGCATGCATACATACATGCATATGCCTATATGCTATACTATACTATACTATATTATACACATAAATGCGTCACGGTTGAGCTGCTTGAAGGGACTCTGTTAATTCTATTTCAGGTCTGCCGGACCTAAAATGGAACCCCGAGCGCTCAGATATTGACTATAATATAAAGCGATGCTTGTGTTGCAGGGTTTCAAGCCAGAGCCTCGATATTGAGGGTGCAGACGAAAAGCAAACATGTGTATGTATAATTTGATTAGCGAACGCGCGAGACGAAGAGAGGAGCAAAGAATAAGAATACGAAATATGATAGAAGGACGAAGAACAATTACTCTGGGCTGATTGATGCACGCTGGAAAAAATCTCCGTAGGAAATAAATCCAAAGAGTTTTTTACGCGATACGTGTTATGAGGCGGTACTACGAGCTTGTTTCAATCCAGCCTACCGTAAATCTTAAAAAAAAGACTGATTCGAGACGCTGTTCGATGACACCCAAAGACGAAAACCTGTCCCAGTTGTAATAAGTCTTTGAAAAGTTATGGGATGTATCCGCAATCTAGATAATCAGACGATCAACTGTATCGCGTATAATATGAAGCGCGTTATCAAGTGAGCCACCAATCACCGGATAACGAATCAATTGCTTTCTTCAAGCTGGGCACACTTTACCACGATAAAATAACACGCAACTATGTACTATAATAGACCGCATTTGGAAATATACCTAAATCGCATATCTAGTCAAGCATGACTCACATTTCGCGTGTAAGTATACTTAATACACAAACAAACAAAAACTATTGACCATGTGACTTCCGAGAGAGTCTATAATATACGATTTTCGAACCAATCGAGCTTCAACGTTCGTCGAATGATCGAAAGATCGCATAAAAATCATGGAAAGATGTTTTTCTTTCCAATTTTTATTCTATGATAGCAAGAAAGAGAGAAAGAAAGAAACAGCAGAATCAAAATTAACAACGACACGAGATACAGAATTTGCCGTTCATGATCACCACATGCTCCATTATACCGAACCGTACGCATTGAACGGTCGCTGACCTCGCCGCCTCGAGATTGAGGATTAATTCCCAGAGGCTAAATATCTCTTTGCAAATTCGATGTACGGTTATGTCAGTTATAATGTGACCGAAGCGCGTTATTAATTGATCCAAATACTTAAGATAATAGCACGTGCTGGAATTGTCACTACGCGTAGTATCCGCAGCGATGCAGTATTTGATCATCGGTGTACCTAATAGAGACACGTATACGTATAATAATCGTTAATTAACCATCATTGTTAATTCACGCCGCGGTGATAACAGTTTTGGCTTATGATAATGATAATCATTGATATCATGTTGTAATTAATTTTATAGCCATCGTCGCGTAGCTTGCCGATCGTTAAATGTGTGTCAGAATCCGTTTCCATCGTTAGTATAAAACACAGCGTATCGCGTGTCTCCGTATCAGGAGTATTGTCTGCTATGGGACAATCCGAGGGCTGTCATGTCAACTCGGACTTTTGGAAGACCGATCTAGGATCACATTTCTCTGCAATAATTCGAACGCGACGGTGCAGCAGCTACACCTGATGCGAATCGGTATGAACAACTATGAACCGACCAACCGATGCCATGCAACAGATTACGTATGCTTTGCAGTGATCAGACGTATCGAAGGTCCAAGTTAAAATGGCCCCCGTCAATTTGTCCCATGCGCATTGCCCTTTACGCCTTCCACTGTACTGTATAGTTCAGTGGTATCCATCGATAAATTAAACTCCACGGTGACGATGATCATCGTCAACCAAGTAGCTATACCATTGCTCCCGCGAGGAGATTCGATTTGACTGCGGGTATAGAAACACTGCGCGAAAATATGTTCAACCAAGGAAATATAATCCCATGACGAACAACGGAGGAAAAAAAGAAAGTGAGAAAGGGAATAAGAATCTCGTACCTAGAAGCAATGTTTTTGAGAACCAATAGCTTCAACATTCACCTCTGCAGTTCGGTATGAAGTACTCGAAAATGAAAGAGCATGAACTCAATATCTTCTCGCTTTTTGAGCGTTGCGAAAAATAATGATTATCATAACGTCCTTTACACTGCAATTAGGTTCATCGTACTTTCGAATTGAGAATACATCTGACGCGATGGGTTTGTAAACGACGATGACGAGAATTATAACAACGAATGTAATGTGGTAATGATGAAATGAAGAACCATACCGGTAGGTACATTTGCTCTATACCTATTTTACCACGGCGAAGAGCGCAGTTCTCGTGGAAGACGATCAACTTTGTCCATTCGAAAGTGAATAAATAAATTCGTTGTTAGAAGGTATATCTATGCGCATAAAAGCGTTATAACTGAGAGCTTCACGGTCGGTTGCGGGATCTCAGTCAGCAGAGCCCGAGAAGGCAGAGACTGGCCTGAACGATTAACTAACAACGGTGAAATTAATGGGCGGTTGCGTTAACTAGTTTTCGAACGACCTAAATATAATCTCGGTAGACATACTTTCGTTTCCCCGCAGCATAATCGGCGACTGTACGAGACTTAGTATATGTATACATACGTGTATGTATATATAATACGTAAGGTATACGAGTGAGTCGGTGGTTATTATTTATCTATAATAATTCTCAAACAATAATCAAATAATTATGGCGACCATCGATGCCCGCAGCCAACACAAGTAGGTAGTCTCTCTCTCTCTCTAACCAATACCTAAATAAAAATCGTGAAAAAGAGGACAGCGAAAATGTGTCTTGATTTTCTTTTTTTTCTTCTATTGCCGCAGCTTATATACAGGGTGTCCAGTTCAATATCAAGACGAAACTGCATGAGAAATCCAGGTTTTCCAGACTAAAATTGAAAATTTTCAAGACCACACGGTAACACAAAGTGACTATAGATTCATTTCCAATTCGGTTGCAGCTCTCTGCATTTCCAAAAATATATACGGTAGCTCCGATATCCCCGAATGAGAGTCTAGAATTTTGATACACGGGGGTTCAAATTTTGAGAAATTCCAGAGAGCTAATATAAAATTCTTTGAGATTTCTACGATTCCAGACTTTCCATGATGACTGCTGGACACCCCGGTATACAAACTCTCGCTGAGGAGTGCAAGAGGGAAAGAACGAAACGACGTTTGTTGTTCAATAGCTACAAAATCACAGCTCGACTGAACTACCATACTATTGGGATTTGGCAGTTGCAGCTACCCCATCTATTTCAACTACTGCAATCGGGTCAGCTGTCACCGAAAAATTGACGTTGCACTGCATATTTTACATCATTCCAATCATCAAAAAACGGACAAGAATGAGCTGACTGACCCGATTGCGGTAGCTTCGAATCTACGGTGGCGCCCTCATGCTAAATCCCAATAATATATCTACGCGGTATAAACCGCACAAATCTGCAGCGCCCTGACTCCTAGGAAAAACTGTTTAGAAAGTGTTGCGAACTCGACTCACCGCCGCGTTACACCATGTACATACATTAATATGAATATCCGTCCCTTTCTGTAGCAGTCGAATACGCAGCAAAGAATTATTACCAGTCCGTATCTCTCTCTTCCTCTCTCCTCTATCTATCTATCTATTTTTCACCATCTGTATACGCGTAAACACAGATAAGATTGTGACATGCGTTTAGCATTCGGGGTCCACCCTAGAGATTTTTGGATTAACATCTCATGGCGCTTGAACAGTTTCGGTATAATTACGACAGTATAATGTAAGGGGGGAAAAAAACGATACATGCAGTATTCATCGACCCACAACTCGACTGCAGGACTGGGATAATTAATGAAGCTGAAGTTTACAACGTTAACGCAACACAAAATCACGAAAAATAATATCGGCAGAAATTCCTCGTCGTTTTGTTGTGCGGTTAACGTTATGAACTCCAAGCCTTGTGATAATTAGCGCAAAAATCTCAGACATAGCTTAGTGGGGAACGAAATTCTCCACGGAATAAAGTCTGATCGTCAGATGAGTTAATGTGATATACTCATCCAACCGTTCAATGGTTACTTTTATACGAACAGTACAGACAATATCACTCCGAGATTTTCAAACACGAATAAAATCTCTTTAACTCGTTATACGCGCGTAGGTTCATGGCATATTGTGCGTTATAACAATATGAGATCACGTTATTGAGCACCTATACACATACTTCATATAACAATAATAAGATTGCGAAAAACAAAAGTTATGGCCGACGCTAGATAGAGAACTTCCAAGACGGTCTTTTGGCGTAACGTAATAATACATAACATACTCTTCAGTTTCATAGTATAATGAATAAATTACAATAAATGTATAAAGCTCGTAGTCAAGCAGAAGGAAATCAAGTGCCTATAGCATGATACGCACTATTTGATCCGAGATATAGCGAAGGCCGGCCACCTCCTCAGGCGAAGTGTTGAAAACTTTACAAAGAGACAAAGAAATCCCGGATTCATATAGGTTGGTACACACTACACGTGTATGTGTACGCTACATGAAACTACAACGAGATACTTCCGAGAGGTTATAGCCGAATAAATAATTGATTAACGGTAAATCCAGTGCGTATAAAATCATACTTATAAACCTAAATTGAAACGAACTTGAAATTTATGCATATACAAAATATTGGTATGATTCTGTGATGTTTCAATTATCAATCATTTATTCAATTACCAGTTGAGTTGATGGAATAATCGATCGCGTTCAATTATCACAGGTATGGCCTAGGAACAAAGAATGCCACAGAGAAGGAGAATTTTCTTCTTTTGTCTCTCTGCGGCAAATTCGCGCATTATGTGTATACGACGGAGGCGTATATATATCAGTAATGTATGAGTAAACATGCAGCTGTGGTATAATAAACGTACTGATTTCCCCTGTACTTTTCCAGAAATATAGGTGTACACCTTATGTTAATATCGAGCGGCAGTGCAAACTTTCAACTTTCAGCCACACGAGTCCAATTCCACTAACAGTGCATTTCAACACCGAGAAAACAGCGGTTAATGCAGTTCTCACTCCGAACGCAGCTAATGTGTTATTTATACCGGGTGTTTTCTCGTTGAAACGTTCGTGCGTTGGGTTACCTATAATAAGTTTGCCCTGTTCTCGGTGTTCGGTCGGTAAACAGACACCAAAGTCTAAAGAAGCAACTTGTCGGTTTCCCCGCTCGCGGTTGATCAGCTGAACAAGATCTCAACTCGAACAAAGGCTGAATAATGTTGAAAACGGCCACACATACACCATAATGGGGAAATCTATACTCGCGTTGAAAAATACCTTCTCTATGGTACTCGTGAAGTGAGCTTGGAGGTATTACCAGTTTCCGAACTTACCGACTGAACTACATTGCAGTGTATCTATAGCTAGCCAATGTAGATATTATATCGCGTTCCCATTCGGTCGGTAAGTTCAGACACTGTTCATGCCGCCAAGCCTAGCTGAATTGCACAAATTTCCGCATCAGTCTTCAAACGTTCCATAGTAAACGTATCGAACGACGCTGTGCAGCTCCAAATTCTACGATAAGTATATCAGTCGGTCAACCAAGCGGAATACCGACGGGCGGCTTGTTTCGCTCACTCTCTTTACCGACCGAATGCTGGCAGCCGGACACACTCAGTTATGACGAAAAATACACCCGGTATGTAAGATATTCATGAATATTATATCTCCCATACAGCCACCGTGATTAATTCTCTCTGCGTTATTATTGTTAGCGTTAAATAAGGCACGGCTCATACAGTTTTTAATTTCTATCTCGGAACAACAATAACTTGATTTGTAATTCTATAGACAGGTACAGAGACCTGACACTTTTGATTTTGAGGTGCGGTATATTTTCATTAATTCCAACAAATTATTTGAAGAGGTCTCGCATCGGAATTGAATAGAAAAAAATAAATAAATGAATCGTAAAAAAAATGAATAAATAAACAGTTGTGATTTCTCCAGCTCCTCCCGTCTCCTGCTCCGCCAGCCATAGGCACATGAGATACGTGTGGAAAGGAAACTCATTTCCGAAAAAGTCGAGAGAAAAAAGTTACACACTGGGAAGCCATTCATGAACATTATGAAACTTTGCATGTGGTTTCCTAACGTTATACAGGTCCACATATACATGTGATATAAATTTATGTAATGCGTGTATAATGTAAGAATCGCATGGATGGATGACTGCGGTGTTTTGTCGCGTGACAAATTGGCAAGGAAATATACAATACGTACAATAGTCGCGGGCAGCGGCGACGGGGAACGTGGACAAATGTCACGTGGTTTCTGAGGGCCGATGATGACATAACGACCTACAATAACTATCGTATGCAATTAGCGTATAACGGTATATGAAACATATAACACACATCCACATAATTCGCGTGTGTGTAGTAATCTAGGTACATAATGTAGAACAAATTATTAATTTTCATGACGTTGCAGAAGTTTATTATAACGCGTCGACGCAGCAAATGAGGAGAAATAATATCGGCTGACATTTTTCAACGCAGAAGAATCAGATTTTTGTTCACGGATTCTTCCCACGGATCTTTCAACTATTTGGAAAGAGTTTCTAATTTTCTCGATCGGAAAATATTCGAGGCGATATTATTATTCGGCGTTTCATTGCGTCAAATTCATGTAAACTTCGGCGGCCACATATTATTTGTCGTGAGCATAATAGAAAATACGACACGATATATTATGTATGATAATAGTACGCCTACAAATTCCCCCAAAATAATTATAATCAATATACGGACGCCTCAAGCAGGACTAACTGACAGCGGTGAAAATCAATGACCCTCCAAAGTCCTGTAATAAGTATAGCTGTGCGATATATAGCAGAGTGGACGAAATTACGAAAAAAATGATATAATCGCTGTCTTATAGTACACGTAGAAGTATAAAGAAGTATGCGATTCTCATAATCAATGGCTAGTTATCATTCGCTAATAAAACTCTATATTCGAACTAGATTTACAGCTATTATATATTGTAATGAAGTATGCATTGCAGTATAATATGCAATATCGCAGACTCGTACACGCGTGTAAAGTGAGAAAACGTGCATGCCGCTAACATGTGAGGTGCAAATCGTGTCGGCGACATAGTTGGCGTATTGAATCTATGGGTTTGACTCGGTTCTAATCACGGTAACCTGAACACATAAATAGCATGAGTAGTAGATATTTGTAGAACGATGAAGAGATAGAAACTATAAGTTAGCTAATCTGAGAAACTAAATCAGAGCAAATGCTGGATGACGTACGCATGTTGCACGTAGGTATGTTGCAGATGCATACGCTGCATGAGTGGATGGCATTATTGAACTGATATTCTCAAAATCGTTATACTGTGTATGTATACCTATAGTGCATTACGCTATAGATATTACATAAACAGAAAGCAGTATACTGCAAAGCAAGCGCATGCGGCGACGTGATGTCTCGCGGAGTTTTTCTATTATAATAATAAATTATTCCCAAGTCTCCCCCGCACGGAGCTTCCGCCACGCGGTTTTGAAAGTGTTTACCAACACACAGCTGGCAATCGCTGCTCGTACCGCACCGCAGTGAACTCTACTGCAGTAGCTGTGTATACCTACTGTACTAGATTACAAGATTAATATGAACCTCGAAGTCCCGACTTATCGAGCCGAATACCGTCGATATATCTCTAGTAGATAGTATTCGCGGATTATTAAATCTTTTCTGCTACTGCAGTATAGCTGCAGTGTCCCGCGCGAACTCGTGATAACCAATAATATATGTAGTTTATACCATTGCAGAAATAAATACGTGAAAAGCCGATGGATGGACGGATGGATGTTCGGCCAAAGGTTTCGCTTCTGCGCGCGCACGTGTACGCCAAGTATAAATGTATAAACGCGTATGACCGCATGTACATACATACGTAGGTACTGCACACGCAACCGCGAATAGCAATTGCGAGTGTGTATGTAGGTAACTACAGCGAGCCTTATACTCAAGGCTCGTGTGTTTCACGTGCATGACCACATTAAGGCATGAGAACGGCTTCGTTCGTTATTCGTAGGTATATATACCTACCCAGGGCGACCGCAGCAGGGGAGCAATTTTTGCCCGCGAGTTTTGTATTCATGTCCGAGTGTTAATTCGTTGAAAATAAAAAATTCTTCGTTTCCCGCCGTTCTCTCGTACGCGCTTCAACCCTCTCCTAGCGGCACAATAATTCTCGTGAATCGATAATTAATCGATCGAAGTTGAGTTCCAATTGGAGTTTGATTATCTGCGGATCGACCCCTGATCCCGCAATGTTTTTATTCATATAATTCATGTCATTTTTTTTATTCAATCAACTCTACGATGCTTCGCAGCTTTTTTTCTCCCCTTCTTCTTTTCGTTTTCTTTTTCCATCGTATTGATGAATTGCCCAGTAATGATCAATACAAGACAATCATATATACGTATATGATAGGAACGGTAACGGTAAAAATTGAAATTCTCGCTGAACAATCGGAGAAAAAATTGACGGATATTCTTCATGCGATTTTCTGTAATAATCTCACTGGCTTTTACTAATCAGCTTCTTATTTTTCCGTGCGCCTGCCGTTATCGCCAATGATATCTGCAATTGAACTATGGTAATGCTAGCGTTTGAATATGTATACCTACCTAGCAGAGTTAAAATTCTATCTTATACCTAACTACCACGATGCGTCACAAGAGCCCGAGTCAACAAGTCCTGAGAATAATCAAGTCTGTCTCACGATCAGCCCCACCAACGAAGACGGGGACTCGGCGTTACTCGACAACAATCGTCTACCTGGTACAACACTGCACAAGGTATACCGCATCGTACAAGAACATACCTACCTACTTATACAGGTACTAAAAGTTCCAAGTTCAGGAACATCCTTCCGTGACACGTAACGTGTACTGAATTTCACAATATTTAGCAACCGAGTCATGCAGGAGACAGGCATGGAGAAAGGACATAAAGAAAATGAGAGGAAAAATGAACGATAAGCGCATTTCAAATGACGACGATGATGTGTAGGTCTCTGCACACGCACACGATGATCACTCGATAAAACGTCTCGTTATGTAACTCCTCCTTTTAATATACCTGTGCGAGAATGATTTCACGATTACACTTAGAATTCGTAGTGAATACCTGATATGTGGCACGTCGAGAGTCGCCTTCAGTCCCGCTGACATGTCACTCAATAGTTGACAATATGGTGCAACATGAAATTCAATCGTGCTAATAGACAAATTTTCGTCACGGTCAACATTATTCACGGATCATGTGGAACGATCGTTGGCAAGATTAACGTGGAGCAAACCGTCGACACAGTGTGAGATGAAGATAAAGAAACGAAAAAATACGAATAGAGAGAAGAGGAATAAAAAAGAACCATCAAGCGCCTGGCAACGCAGAAGGGCGACGACGATTCACTGCGAATACGATCGGAAGGACTGACGAAGACGGGGAAGAAAGGGAAAATAAAATGAAGAAAAAGTACTCACCAAATACGTTCCGATCGCGACAGCCAGCAGCAGCAGGAGCTGTAGCCGCAGCACAAAACACCCGAGCCTGGAGCCTGGTCTCGTGTGGTCAAATGTTCGCCATTTTAGACCCCATGGGGTGTATTTTACAGTTGTCAGGTAATGATTCCGAGTTTGATTAACTTGAAATGCACCACTTTGCTCTCAGCAAGAGCGACACTGTCGCCACAAAAAGAACTGCGAGATATAAAATAGCAATGGTAGGAGGTAGTTGCAACGCGGAACCTGACGCAACCTCGCGATCAGACCGAAGGTCTGTTGCCAACTGAGCTAACGAGTGACAGCTCGAGCTGGGCCCAGAGCTACCAACTCGGATTACGCTAGGCACGAAAATAAAATTCAAGAATTTAACGTTGATTGCCGTTATACACAGTTATAGACCCTTGAAGTTCGAGAATCAACGATTCACTGTTACAATATTACGCGTGCATGAATTTCACGGGCCTTTTTTTGTCAATATATTCAACTTTTATCACTGTCGAATCATCGAATGAACGGACAATCAAATTTCTCATGGTTTTCTCTCCACTTTTCTAATACCTCGAGCCTCGTGAACAAAAAAACAAACAAAGAATAACCGTCATAGGTATTTATAACGTGAAAATGGATAGGCATGAAGACAGTTTCGTAACGAATTAGAGACGCAATAATAATATATTAACTGGCTAATTTTAGTTATTTTATCATGTATAACTATAAAGTGTAATCGTCGCGTGCCAATTGGGAACTTGATTGCAATAGGAATGATAATTATTTCTGCATGCGATCGTACATATTGCGCATACATATATTCATGCATTAAATAATCACCTGCAACAATCATATCATCTCCGTTGCAGGAGAAAAAAGAATGAAAATGAACACCGCACATCAGTGGTTTATAGAAATGGTGACATTCCATTTCAATAACAGTGCCCAATTTTCTGTTCTTCTTATTCCGTTCCCTTTTCCCTCATATAATTTCATTTGAATCGCTCGAGTATTTTGATTTTATAAAAATAGCAATGTGTTCAACACGTGCTTTCGCTGAACCGTGAATAATATTTGCCCAAAGCGTGAGGGAGATCAGCCGCTCGCGTGTTAATGATACAAAAGGAACACGATTCGTGGTGAGGATGATGGATCATTAAATATTTAAAATGATTGTCGATTAGGTCTAGAGCTGCTCCAGCGCACACTGATCGCGACAGACAATAATTTGGCTGAATTCAATGTTGCCAAGTTGGCAGCAGTGGCGATCATATGGTAGTCAGCTGTGTTTCCTTGGTCTGAATTCCGACGCTTTTGCCATGCGATTGCCCCCACCGTACCAACCTCCGTACTCAGCGGTTGGTCGTCCAATGAATTTCCGTATTTTCAGAACACGAAGATATTAGCGCGGAATGAGAATAAGGTATAAATAAATAATTCATCGAGCAGAGATCACTCCCGTTGACTTTTACATGAGTAATATGTCTATACGGCATAATAGTTTGGTAGTATAATGCATAGTTATATCCGATTCTCTAAGCCATTGGCAAACGAATGTTAACGATGAATATTGAATAATATGAATGCAGTATGTGTGTAGGCAGTATGTATATACGTCTATATTGCGTAAGATTAATAATCATGCCGATTTAATCATGCATACTTACCCAGCGGAAGACTAGCGATGTATTTAAAAACGACAAATAAACAAATGAAGAACAGAGTATAAGTATATGATATGGAGGTTACGCTATACTGGGTAACAATTGTGAAACAATTACTTTCCACACAATTTTCACCGTGTAATATGTACTACCGCAATAATGGATTAAAAAAATAATTAACAAATTGCGCACCACGATTTCTGTACACCCTTTCTTCGCCTTCTGATATGGGTACGTCTTCTTGAATCAAATTCTCCACCATTTCACAGAATTCCATTCAGAAGAGGGAAGTTCGATCGCCAGTGGTGTTGATTCTCTTCTCCGAGAAATTATGAAAAACAATGACAAAAGCTACGACAGGCTAACAAAGAAATGTTTTTCTGATGCCGTGTCAAGGACACCTGATTCTGAATGAGCTGAGAATACTGAGTCCAAAGATGCTGCCAGTTTTTCCGTATCAGCTCTAGTTTTGGATATACAACACAACACCTTTAGTACTGAACGAATCAGAGAATTAGTATTTTGAATTAATAATTACATGCCAAAATACCTGTTTCTATCTTTAATTTCATTCGAACTGGCTGTTGGTCAAGAAATAAATAGATCACCAAAGTTAGTAATTAAAAATAAGCATACCCAACTTATGTGTGGTTGCTTCAAAATAAGTATTTCATTAGTTTCAGGTTTCATCTTCGTAATTCGAAAACCTGACTATTTTGATATTGAACAAAACTTACAAAATTTTATAAATTGATAATATTTTATCACCCATCGAGAGACATATACGTGTGAAAATCACAATATGTAAAACGTGTCATATTCCGAAAACTGGAGTCGATGGCGCAAATCTGAAGCAATTTTTGGAATCAGTGACACAAGAATACTCAAGATAGGTCAAAGTTTTCATGCACCAAATGACCGAAAACCATTATCGAACACCAAGAGAAAAGTTCATTCATATTTAATCAACGTGAAGTTGAATAAGGTGCAATATGAAATGATTCCCTGTAAAAATCGAAAATCATTTGTTAACAACAGATTTATCTGACTGTCATGATTATAGTATATTACACAACTAGGAAGGAAATGTAGACTATCTCATACTACGTATGAGGTTGCCACCGAGCCAAGGGAAGGGTGGCAAATACGCAGTTTGGGACGGTTCCACTCACTTCCAGTGTTATATTGTTTGCTACACCTGTAACGGGAAGTTCCATATTTTCTGCTCGAATGGGGTGAAAATGTGATACTTTCCATCGAGGTGTGGCGAAGATAAGCTTTTACAACTTATTGGAATCAGATAAGAGTAACATAGCTTCTTATTTGTCACAACAAAACATCTATTCAGTTATATTCAGCTTTACGGTCATTGGATATCAGTAAACTCTTTTCACAGCACGGTTTCTCATGAGTCTTCGTAATCGTATCAATTTCTCCATAATTCCTTATCAATCGCTCAAAAATATCTTTCAAATGATGATATGATATTCTAAAAAATGTGTCTGAAAGTAATATAATGTAAATGTATAGCAAGTGCATGTAAAAAAACAGATAATGATAATAATAATAATAACAATTCTCTATCACGTTTTTTTTGTTTTTATTTACAAAGGTTGAAGAACGATACAAATAATCGCGATTGAAGATATTCAAAAGAACAATGATACAAAATTTCTTTCTCAAATTCCATTATTGTATATCAGAAGAATAATAATAATAATTGTATATCATCCGGGCAGAGTTGTTAGAAGATTTTTATATTGTAATTATAACATTTGATATCAACACGTGAATGAGTGTGCATCACTTTTTTCCAGATTTTTTAATTCCGCCGCTAACGAGTGGCCCTTTCTGACCTGCTTTTTTAGCAGCTTCCGCCATGGCCTTCTGTTGTTCTTTTTGCTTTTGCTTGAAAGCCATATCCTCATCGTCCAAATCTTTCGATTCCTTCTTTGGTGCCTTCAACGGCTTTTTCTTACCTCCTTCACGGCCAGACATTCTGTCAAAACGATAAATTAGTTCACATGATTGAATTTCAGTGACGTAATGTTTAGCAATATCGAAGAAAAACCAACGAGAGGAAACTATTTCTTCAAAAACAGCGGTCAAGAGGACAAAAAACAATCAAGAACAACTTGACTGACGCAAGAATAACGAACGACCATAACCTCATCTTCTCTAGAAAACCGAATATTCGACTGATTTTTGACCTGTTCGATAATTAATTCGAGGCAATTTCTCCCGGTTGTTCAAGAGTTAGACTGTTTCTCAATTCACAAAGATGAAAATGTTCGAAATATGGCTAGATAAAGGTCGAGGAAAGTAAAACATCGGAAATTTGGACACTGCCACTAACTAGCCAAATTAGGTGACAAATCTCGATGAATGAAAATTTTGAACAATATATAAATATGCGAATAGGAAATATATTTCACGGCGCGCGAGCGTACAATAAATATTATAATTGTGAATAATGTCTCCCTTACCTCAGATTTATTACAAGTTTACGTTGAATGAATGTAACGATCAGCGATCGCGACTTAATAATCACCGTCGCTCGAGAAATTTATTGAATTTTTACGAAACTCGTTGCTTCGTTGAGTGTAAATGGTTGCGCATGCGCGCGATTTTGGCGACATCTTCATGCGCTCAATGAAAATAATAATCATAATAATCACAATAATGTAAAAAGGAATTCAAATTCCAAAGCCCTCGGATGTTTCGACAAGTTTTATGATCCTATCTCATTGACAGCTTTCGTAAGAATGAAAACGATTAAAAAGCCAATTTTCTAAGCGCTCCTCGTAAATCGATGCGCATAAAATGGTGTGACATGAGATAGGATTTACACGAGCTGGAGCGAGGTGTCGAATCTCTGGGGCCATCAGTGAAATTGAAAACAATAAAGTCTGCACCCTAGAATCCATCTTGTGACGAAACTCTGAGCTAAGAATCCCAATTCACATTTTGACACCCACATGTTGATCCCATAACTACATTAAAATTTCAATGTATTCAAATTGTACAGCGGGTTATCACCTACCGTTTTTCAAAGTGTACCGCGAGGAATGGGAACGTAAACATTGTAGCGAGAAAAGATAAAAAGTCAAGTTTTCTGCAACCGATAAACAAAAGACCGGGAAACATGCCTTTGGGACTCGATCTGATTGCTGCCGCGTCCGAAAATATGGGAATAGGAATCAACGGACGACTACCATGGCGTTTAAAGTTGGTGAAACAATATAGAATAATAACGAACCGTGATTGCGTTATAAATTCTGCCGTATTACATGATGTTCAATTTTTCAACAGAAATGAAATCGCGTACTTTTCACGTATGACAACTGAAACTAAAGATCCATCCAAGAGGAACGTCGTGCTTATGGGAAGAAGGACGTGGGATGTTATGCCAAAAAAATACAGACCCTTAGGCGGCAGAATCAATGTTGTACTGACCAGTAAAGACCTGTAAAAACCATTTCCTACTTATGGAACGCTTTATTTTCCTTTGAATCAAGAGCGATCACATGTTCTCTACTCTCCTTCTGTTTCAGGGATCTAGGCGACGAAGTTATTGTCTGCAAAAGCTTACCTGACGCTTTGGAAAGATTCACCAAATCACCACTCAGAGATCAAATTGAAAGAATTTGGGTCATCGGTGGTAGTTTGGTATATAAAGTAAGTGCAAAGTAATCATCAGGATGTTGAGAAACCGTTTTTGTTTCCCCTTCGGTCTGTGGCATTGAATTATTTGAGCAATAACTGCGGGACTGCAGAATTTACTATTCAGGTATTATTTGTCTTTCTGTACGTTACAGGCAGCGATGGAATCTCCAAGTTTTCACAGATTATATTTAACAGAGGTGAAAAGAACCTTTGAATGTGATACTTTTTTTCCACCGATTAGCACGGAGTTGAAATTGGTGAAGTAAGTGCGCTATTTGATATGCAATCATGGATCCAAGATCAGGTATATTTTACTAGAGTATATCTTTATTCTTTTCTACAGAGATCCTGAGGTGCCTGAAGGAGTTCAAGAGGAAGCAGGACTACAGTATGAGTACAAAGTGTATGAAAAACATTGACAAAACTTTGTGTTTATATGCCTTTTAATATATTATCAATATTCCGTATAATAAAGAAGCTTTTTTATTCATTTAATTCGAAATGTGTTTCTTAGAACTATCACATCTGTAAAAGAAAAGAAGCCAAAAAATAAAAATGAAAAACTCGCAATGCTTTCATATTAGCAAACGTCGATAGTAATGTGCGAAAATAATTAGCCAGGTGGCCATTCAAGTTGTCTACCGCCGAGAACGTGGACGTGTAAATGATAAACGGACTGAGCGCCGTCCTTTCCGTTGTTTACAACCAGACGAAATCCATTTTCCAAACCTTGTTCTTTCGCCACATTCTGCGCGACGAACATTAAATGACCAAGCAAAGGTTTGTCGTCCGATTCAGCGAGAGTTAGTTGAGCTATTGGTTTTCGCGGTATGACCAAAAAATGAACCGGCGCTTGCGGGTTCACATCGTGGAAGGCGACGCACTATGTGTAAAAAAAATATGTCCAAGTTAGGTTATGTCGCATCGACAAGCTCATTCATTAATTACAAGCTCCGGGAATCATAACTGAGGAATAATTTCCAATTATTACCAAATCATCTTCGTAGATGAACTTGCACGGTATTTCCTTTCGTAATATTTTACCGAATATTGTATCACCACCGGGAGCAGCAGCTTGCGATTTTTCAACCTCGGTCGCCATTTTCCTGGACCATGAATAAAGTCGACCAGCAACAGCCGATCTTTCCGGTTGTAAATTATAAAACAATTTCGATGTATTTATTGCTAGATTACAAATAAATCGCATGATAACACAAAAACGATTATTTGGAAAATAAGTTCTGTTGTTATTATACTTGAAGATAAATTTTTCTCTTCTCTTTATCTATCTGCCGAATAATCGCTCGAGAAGTTTAGTCAATTACAACAATGGAATCGACCACGATTTTTCGACGTACCTCTATTACACGAGCGCGAAAAGTTTGAATGGTAGAACAATTAGACTTTACGTTCGGTAGAAGATAATCATTTTTCAAAATTAGCTATACATCCATTTTTTCTTAAATGATAAAATTCATCCTGGACCGATGAGCTAGACCTTGGAATTTATCCAACTATTCGCCGTATAATCGCAATATAAAGAAAATGATGTTTCTTCATTACTCACCGTACGTACCTGACCATAATATCGCATGTCCAATGGCATCGTACGATCGTTTGCCATTTTTCGAATCAGGAAGTCGTATAATCTATTTTTCATATGTATGTATATACATACTCACACATATATACGTGAAAAACTGAATTTCTGTTTTTTTAAGTAATCACTTAAAGTAATTTCGGAAAGTCGTGAGCAATATTATAACCACTTTTTATCAATTGTAAAAGTAAAAGTTGATTCCAATTTTGTAGAAAAAAAAGCTCAGTGGATGACCAATTTAACAAACAGAAGCCGAAAGTTGTAGGCGCCAACAGAAATATGACTTTTTGCTTTTACCTAATCAATTACTCAATTTTTAATTATTCATTCGTTTTCATTATTTTTATACTGAATGCTGAATAGATAAAAGAAGAAGTTATACATATGACTCTGAACCATCATAATCACTTTTTTGGTGTTTACAACCTGATACCATTAGACGGGCGATACGACGCACTCACTTTTGATGAGCTGCGAACGCTGATATTTGGATGAGAAATTGAGCGATGAAAAATAACAAAAGACAGTTCCATATTAAAT